>CM072154.1:4478519-4898315 GCA_036850595.1 Rhyacichthys aspro
TTATCAACTGAAAAGGAGGACATAAAATATCAAAACACAGCAGGAATGTATATTATAAGTTGAAATTTTTTGTTCCTGGACCCTTTGTAGTGAGCTTAAAAAAAAATGCTAACAAAAGTTCTTGAGCTTAGTGGTAGCTTACCTTAATAAACATCCATCAGTTTAACATGATTGCTGTATGTAATTGCAAACAATGTCAAATGTTCAGTGTCGATGCCCAGAATCCTCAGTTTAAATGATTGTTACCTAGTGAATTGTGAACAGATGCCTAAACAGCCGTGGCCTCTTGAAGGTGTGTGCCCATTCAGACTCTCACCCAGATGTCTCCATACAACAACCCTGAACATGGGCCGTCATTCAACGTCAGACAATTTATCGTTTGCCAGACTTTTTCAGCCTTTGATACTTCCTCAAGCTGTGTCTCTCTCAAAGAATAAGAGCTTCAGAGAATTAGAAGCAAAACGCATAAAAGGAAACAGAGAGGCCAGCTGGCTGTAGGGGTCATAGGTCATGAGCCCCACTGTGACGGGTACAACAGTCAGCAGGAGGCATGAGGTCAGACACAACAATGGTATTGATTGGAAAAAGTGGCCTGTATTGTGTCGGCACACTCCCTACAGAGTGTCTGTGTGGGACGCTGAGATGCTGATAAATGATTATGGGAATGTTAGTCCACGCTCTGAATGGTTTCAACACCTTCGTCCCAATGTTCAGCTGGAGCCTTGCGTTTCACTAATGATCCACAACTAAAACCATGTAATGCTTATATAAACATTGCCCTTTAAAACATACAGCAGTAAGTTTTGTTTCCATCGCTAATGGCTAATGAAGAGCAAATAAGAGCACCCATACACTTAATTCTTTTATTTTATAGACCTTTAATTTTATGTACATTATAATATTGGAATCTGTGCTCTTTCTTTCAATTTCCAGATAAAGTCAAAAAGTCCTCATCATAATGTTGCTGTCACCTTTTCAAAAATAAAACTACCTTAAATATAACTACCAAACCTAACCTAATATTTCATACTATTGTAACATCAACAAATGTCATAACAACATATCATATTGGTGGCATAGTACAAAGAATATAGATTTAAGCAGAGTTGAAAAAGTGTTATATGTTGATTAAAAACCTTAAAAACATCTAGGGCAGACAGCTTTCAATCAGTTATTACTCTATCTACCTTTATCTGTTCATTGACTACAGCTGTTGTGTTACCTTCAAACACTGCTAATGAACCACAGGGCATTGATAAATATTAGCCACATTTGCATCACCTAAATCCGAAAAAGGCACAAGAGGATTACAAACGTGTGGTTCATAAACGCACAAGTTCTGAAAACACTGAGGTCAAGTGCACTTAAACACAAGCCGTGGGTCACTGGTGTCTAAAGTGGTGAACTAAGGTGTAAAAAAGGATGCTTCATAAAGGGAGGCAGTACCCTTGGTGTAAGACTTTCCCAGGTGTAGGCTGGTAGAAGTGGGGGCATGCCAATTATGACTGCTCTTAAATGACTCATAAGGCATTATTTAGAGATTTAGGATGTGTTCATTCATATATTGAAGGCCAGTTTAGGCGTGTATTAAGCAAAGAGAAAAAAAAAAAAGTCTTTGAGTGATAGTTGCTTTGAGTGAGAGCCTGGTTATGTTGTATAATATATTGTGTGGGCTAGATTTTAATTGACTAACTTTTTCTTAACTGTCTGCTTTTTTTTTTGGCTGCCATGTTGATGACACATAACATTCCAAGTTGGAAAGTCACCACCAAGTTTCTGAGTTGCTGTTCAGACCTGAGCAGGTGCAATTTTTCTTAGTTAGAGATCACATAAATCCAGAATAAGTCAATGGCCTAAAATGTGTCTTGAAAAATGAGTCTTTTGCCATTTTTGAAACATAAGAATTCACAACAAATGAAAAAAATCACATCTTAGGCTGGGCAGATAGAGAGGAGACAGACTGAAATGTACGGTCTGAAGGTGTCCTGACATGTCTCATTCAGGTGGAGAAGCGTCCCGTGGCAGAATGCGGAGACCACACAGACTGTCACTCCTGTTTGTCGGCCAAAGACCCCTACTGCGGCTGGTGTGTGCTTGACGGACGGTGAGTCGCTCAGGAAAAAATGCTTTTTCTCCTAAACGTCTACTGCTACTTTCTCTATTCATAGTTGAGCTTTTTGAAACTTTGTGTGTGACATTTTAGGTGTGGCCAGCGCTGGGAATGCCAACGAGGATCCGTGCAGGGTCACTGGCTCTGGAGTTTCAACCAGACGCAGCAGTGCCTCAGTATTCAGCAGCTCAGCCTCTATAACATCAGCCGTGGGGAGAAAACCGATGTAAGAATGGGAATAGATAGGAAGCAAAACATGTTATTCTCATACATTGAATAGATGTTCCTGATCCTGGCGTAGTCTAATTTTCGTGAGTTTAACAAACAGTTGGATAGATAAACACCACGAGAAATAAACCCCCCCCATATTTAGAAACTGTTATGATTGGTCCGACAGGAATTTTACTGAGGGGACCTATTTCATGCCCCATCTTTTATTTATTGTCCTTGTTTCAAGTTGAGATTATTATTTTTTCCTTCTTCCTTAGATCACAGTGTCAGTAGAAGGCCTCCCCAGTCTCAGCAAAGAAGAGGCTTACTCTTGCTTTTTCCATGACACTGAATCTCCAGCCATACTCACCAACACTGGTGTAGTATGTTCTACACCTGACGCTGACAGTCTACCCCCCATCAGCCACGGAGATGGTGCAAAACACTCAACCATACATTATGTCGTCTAATACACTTATTAAATGTCGGGACCTCTCTGACTTCTTGTTTCTTTCCCTGCAGAGTTTGTGATGGTCACCCTGTCCCTCCGTTTCCTCAATGTGACAGTTGCAGAAACAGAATTCACCTTCTATAATTGTAGTTTGGTTCAGCAGCTTTCTGGACGCAGGCCGTGAGTATATACACACGCCATCCTAATGCTCAAGGTTTCCTATTTGGCTTTTTGCTTTTTCGTAGTTAATTTTTTTGGTCATCCAAGTCTATAATGTCCAAAAACCCAAAGCTGCAGTCTGTCTGAAACTGTGAAAGGATATTCAAGATTTTGAGAGGTCTCAAATTGCAGCCCAGTTCATCACTCTATTCATTTATGATTAAGCACACTTTGCAAACAAGAAAACTACTTAAAAGGTTCTGAAGCAGCAGACCTCACAATAAATCCAGTAAACATGTAATTATAATAATGTAATAATAAAACCTTAAATCAATATTTCTGTCAGAAAAAGCTTAACAGGTGACTTTTAGTTTGTCCACTGAATACTAAAAATAACTGTTGTACTTAAGACCAGTCTCAGTCTTCACACCCAAAAATCTTGTCACATTTTTAGCCATTTTTACCCAGCCTCGTCTTGGACATAAAAGCTGTAGTCTTTTAAATCCTTATTTCTCATATATTCCTCTAAGTCTTGGTCTCACTCTAGTCTAAGTCATGACTCAGTCTGTGTTAATGTGGTCCTGATTACAACACTATTTTTAACCCTGATACCTCTACATAAATATTTGAAGCTTTTCACACATCATTTCCATGACATCTGGATTTTTCCCTTTAATCTTGTCTGCCTTCTTTTCCACCAGATGCCAGGGTTGTGTGAGCAGTCGCTGGGGTTGTAATTGGTGCATTCATGAACACGTCTGCACACACAAACACACGTGCAGCCAAGGAGTGATGATCTACAACCAGAATGTAAGTGCCAATATTGAAACAGAACACAGTAGTTGAAAAGTGATTTTCTGGGATTTTTTTATTAGGGTTGTACGTGGTACTTTTTATACAGTGAATATATTATCTAGTAGTAGCAGAGGATTACTGTGATCTCATGGTGCAGACATGGAATTTGTGTAGATTCAGAGAAGCAGTGTAGACAAGTGTAAAGTCAAATAAAAAAACTGTAAAAATAGAATATTCTACTGTGAATGCATTATTCTGGGTATTCAGTAAATATAGAACACCAACAAACGAAGGTGCTCTCTCAATGGCCTCTGCTTTGCCTGAAACAATGGTCCTCTCAGTGCAATAATGACAGCCTCTGCTTAGTTAACTAATTAGTAAGTTAAGTCTTTTTAAGATTTGATTTATCAATTATACATTTAGCAGAATTACTGTCAGTGAACACGGCACTGCTCCAGCTCTGAATAAACTCTTAACATTGTTCCTCACTTGAGCTGTTTACTGACTGCTATGTTTTTTTTGGCCGGACTAAATGCTCCATCATGACTAAACAGACATCCTGTAACATGGATGTTTATGTAAAATGTAATGTTGTCCTTATTTATAACACAAAATGAAAAAGGCACAGGAGAATGACAAACATGTGGTTCATAAAAGCATTGCAGTTGAGTCCACTCAAACCCAAGCTGTGCTGCACGGCTTGTGTATTTTAGTGGACTCAATTGTAGTGTGTTACTGTTTATTAGCTAGTTTAGTCTGAAACATAAGTCAAATGGCAAATAATGAGCGGTAAAAAGTCATATGTTGTCTACTTGTTACTACTACAGATATTCATTTGCTTTAATTTTCCATTTTCTTTGAGCAAAACACTGTACCCTACTTTTCTGTGCCAGGCCAGTTCTTCAGACACAGAAATCTACTGGCAATTCATTAACTATATACAAGTATGACATAGAGCCCTACTTGAAGAATCCCAGAATATTGCTTAGAACTAGCAGGGAGTAGTACGTTATTTGGTACTCTGCATGCTGCCTCTGTTAGCCTGTACTGCATCGTGTAGTTTTCCATTGTTTTTCCAACTGTGTTTTTTATTACGTTTTTGTCATTCGCTAGTTCTACCTTTGTGTTTTTTGTCTTCCCCTTTTCTTTTCACTCTTCCATCTTCAAGTTCAAACCGCCCACACCATCCATCCCGCCACGTACCAGTAAACCCACACCTCTACCCACTACTACTACGTCCACTACGACAACAATAACTACTACTACAACAACAACAACAACAACAACTGCACCACCTCCGACAGAGACGACCACCACCCCAACTGTGGCACCGACAACTTATATAACCCCAGAACCACCCACAACTCCAACGACGGTTACCAACTCCTCTTTTATCACAACTTCTCCTTTTGTCGCTGTCCTCACGCAAGCCACAACAAGCGTCACATCTCTGCTCTCAAATGTGGAGGAAGAGGCCCAAGAAACCACTACTAGAGCTTTTGTAACTGACAAAATTAATGTTGTGGTACAGGCAACTATTAACACTACATTACCCAGCAGCACTAGCGGCCAGGGAGATCTAAAATTTCTTGATCCGTCTGGAGAATCAGTCGGATCTTCCTCTGGTGTCAGCTCAACTACCTCTTCAGAAGTCTTCATTTTGACAGAATTTACAACCGCGGATGAAAAGGAAGCAATGGAGACACTTGAAGAGACAGAGGCATGGGCGAAAGAATGGGAGAAGACAGAGGGAGAGGTGGAAAAAGACTCGTTCATGTTCACCGTGACAGGTTCTCCTATTAAAGACGCCAGTGAAAAGCCTGCTGTTTATGCACAGTCGCCTCAAACAGTTACTGAGTCTGAGTATGCAGCAGACTTCCAATCAGATTCTTCAGCTGACACGTATTTGCGGGTGAGTGGAGAAAACCTGTGTAGAAATAATAACGAATATAAAAAAACCCCAAAACATAAGCTTGTAATCATTGCATAGATAAAAAAACTGCCTGCAAATGCGTTATATATGGGCAAAACAGCCATTTTAGTTTTTTTTTTTAGAGCAATATGGCTAAAAGTCTCAAAATGTGTTAGTTCTTTATGATTACTTAAATGTTGCTATGATATCTCTGAACAAAAGTTTAACTTACTATTATACTTCTATTACTATAGACCCTTTTACAAACATCCTGAGTTGCATTCACATTTTGGCAATACAAGTAAAGCAGACTACAATACATTTTCAATAAATAATGAATGGGCATTAGTAAAAACCCTCAATTCTGCATAAATAAGATGATTATGACAAAGGGCAACTGACGACATGTGTGTGCTGTCAGTGAGTGAGTAGAGAACAATAGCGAGTGGCACAGTATTATACAAAAATACGCCTTGAACGTTGTGCAAAAGATGTAAAGTTGATCGCTTCTTAGCTCTCTTGCTACATTTGCTTATGGTAACCAACAAAAAGTCAGCATACATGAATAAACACTTTGACGAGACAACAGGTTTAAAGTGTTTAATTTTGTTATTTGAACTAGTGCCCTCATCTAATTGAATAGGAACTACAGCAGGTTTTTTTAAGTTGTGCATCTTTTTTATGATATAGTTCGATGGAAGTTCTCAACACACTCGGTCTCCATTGACTTGTATTGGGAGATGGTGTTTGTTGTTGAGTTTGCAAACTGTGCACAAGACTAGGAATCTACACCCATTTTTGATAAAAATCTGCTTAAAATAAGTCCGTCAAAAAAAAGTGGATGCAACTCGAGATGAGAGCTATAGGATCTGATTATTTGTATGATATGTGAGCTGTCGAATTCCATTTTCCATTATGGCTATTTTAGACATTGCTTCGCTTACAAACAGACTCATATTAATCAAATGAATTCAATATATTGGACAGCCCTGATTAGATGAGGAATAAAATGTTACATTAATATCACCAAATATTGCCAATAAGGCTTACTTAACAATAGAAAGAAACTGACACAATCAATGTAAAGTTAGACTGGAGCATTGAATTCAAAGCACTAACATGACTTGTCACCTCCCTCAGTACCAACACTCACCTCATCCAATGTTTAAACTATGTTGCTATAACTGCAACAACCCATTCAAACTAACACTGATCATATACGTCCACAGGTCTCCCTGCCTGATCATATTTGCACGAGTGTGTTCATGTCTTATAGTTTGTAATATATTGAATTTTACTTTCATAGTTTTTCTCTGTGTGTAACTTAGTTGGCTGTAGTTCTGATTTTTGTAGTTTGCCTGCTGGGTGTGGGATTACTTTGGTTTGATTTGCCCTGCATGAATCAAATGAATAACATACACAACTAATAGGCTCAATTAGTCTAAAAGGTTATTATTCAGTTGAACAGTAAAGCACATTCTGACTAAGTTGAGTCATAGTCTTGTTAGAGCAAGTGGAGACAGTGTCAGGGTAATGTGTTACTGCCTTTTGTGATTCATCAAAGACAAAGTCAATTTCTCATCACTCCTTGAGAAAACTCTTAAATCATGTTTGGCCTGAGCCTTTTTACAAACTGTTAATGTGATATGAAAAGTGAAACATCTAATAGTAAAGCCCCAAACATAAGCTTTAAGTTTGACAAAAGAACGTAATTGGAGGGTAATTGTTTTAGGTTTAGCCAGGGGCACTACTTGATAATGTTACTTGTATTTCTCTCCTAATGGTCTGTGATGCATCAGCAGGAATGTCCGTGTGTGGATAAAGTTCAGGATTCCTCTCTTCTGCCAGTGAACGTGGAGAGGAAGGTCACACTGGTGGGACAACATCTCAACTTGTTTCAGGTAACTGTAACTGTTAACATGTACCAGTGCACAAAATCAGTCTTCATCTACTGTAGGATATGCTGTATATAGAAAACATATAGGGGTTTCCCTCAACATCCTGAGAAACATTGAAAATAGATAAAACATTTCCAGTCTTTATGTATTTATGAAAAATTAAACAATTAGCATATGTCCGGAAAGACCTGGAAATTTTTATTATATTAATGAATTTATTATTTGCTCTCAGTGTTTCTTCTCTTGATTTTTTTTCTCTTTTCTCTCATCCATCTCATTATGTAAAGCCAATAGAGATATTGTTAATTAAATAAACATTAAAACGATCAGCTGGCATTCCTTAAATTTTGAAATGGACAAAATGGACATGTCGCACAAATAAAATGTATAGCCAAGGTTTACACGCATCATGGAAAACCTGGGAGACAGGAAAATAGTTTCCAGTTAGAGAAACAATGTGGACGGCCACACCTCTGTGATGCCTCTGTTACAGCCCCGTTGTGAAATAAAAACTTGACGACTCATGCTGGCACCGAACCGTTTTTTGGTGAGTACCGGAATGTGCCGCAACAAAAGGTTAACGAGATTTATTTACTTTTCCCAGAAATGCCAGACAGCCTACCGTCACATTAAAGGCCAGTTCAAACTCATCGACTCATCAATGAGAAAAATAGAGCATTTTTTGTCTTTGAGTTAGAAAGAAAAAAAAAAAAAAAGCTACAAAATGCTTTGTTCTTGATTGTAGTCTTTTTGTTTGATGACTTCTTAGTAAAAGACTGTTAATATAGTGTTTGCCTCTAATTATTTGTCATGTACTCTGCTGCACTCAGGATGAAAAGCTAGAGTATGAGTGTGTGTTGGACATTGAAAATCAGTCGGTGGTGGTGGAGGCCTCTGTGGAGCAGGACAACCAGGAGCCGTCAGTCTTCTTCATCACCTGTCAAGCTCACCAGGTACGGAATCCACAATTTCAGTTCCTCAATTTCAACTTTTTTTCCTCCACTGAGTACCCTTGCCAGATATCCTAATTATTTTTCTAAGAAATGACGTATTACTAATTACTTGTTGCAGTACGTCTATTCTGCTTTGACAGAGGAGTACAAAGCTACGATTAATATTAGAAGAAAGAACCACTTCCTCATCGACAGCTCTGAGAATCTGCATGGTGAGTACGGACTTCATCAACCATTTTGATCTATCCATGCGTGATAATTCTATTCATGACATAACTGGCAAAGCTGTGTCACTAGAACAGCACCATAACATAATTTCGCACTGTACCACTTTCTCTTTTGTCTTTCAGTGACTCTGTTTAATTGCTCGGTGGGACGCACGGACTGCAGCCGCTGTCGGACCGCTGACTCAAAGTACGGCTGCGTCTGGTGCGGCGGTGTGGCGCAGTCACGATGTGTGTTCCGTGATTCGTGCTCGGAAGAGATTAAACATTCCTGTCCTGCGCCTGTCATTCACTTTGTAAGTCTACTTCTGGAGACATTGAAAGCACTACAGCCAAAATGGACATGTAAATATTTAATGAAAAGTGAAAAGACATCTGAACATTTTCCTTTTAATTTTATTTCCATGTTGTTTTGAACTAGATTTATGTCTTGCGTTGCATTGTTATGAACAATTTTGACTGGATAAAAACAAACTTTCATAACTGGGGGCCCCTCATTGCTCTGCGCCTTTTATTCAGATAAAAAGATAATCACTCAGTTCACTGAAGCAGCTCAAATGGCTGGGTTGGGCCTCTTGAGAATCCATTTTTACATTCATGCTTTTCCAAAGCGTACAAAACCATTGGTTAAATTTACTTTGAAGTTAGCTTTTGTTATGAATAGGTTATTACTTGTGTGTGCAAATTTGGTCTGATTACAGTGCACAGAGATTATGAAAAACCTACTGTCACCACAAAATAACTGCTGTTACAGAGTGTACCTGACATTTTCAACTGATGGTTGTAGAGTCATGTTATTTAAGACTTTTATTTTGACAGAATGCAGTTTACAGATGCCCTTTTAAAAGGAATTATGAATTACGAATAAACAGTAAAGAATGTGTACGTTGAAGTCAACAAAAAAAGTTAGTGTGAGCAAATTTAGTCACTTATAGATATATGAAATGGGGAAAAATGGGTGCCAAGATGAGAAATGGTGCAGACAAAATTGCGCCAAGATGAGACCATGTATAGGAATATCTTCTAGAATAAACTGTGGCCAGAGCTAGTGATATTGCAGTTAGTTGATGAAGTCAAGCTTCACAACAAACCCAAAGCACCATAACAAATTTTTTATTACATTTTTAACAAATGTTGAATTACAAAAAAAAAAATACATTTCATACTTATTGTGTTTCAGCTGGACCCTGTGTCTGGTCCGGTCGAGGGAGGGACGGTTGTGACCATTTCGGGCTCTAACCTCGGACAGCGAGCCGAAGACATCCAGAACTCAGTCACGGTGGCCGGCATTCCATGTAACGTCATCCACAGCAGATATGAAGTCTCCTCAAGGCAAGTCTTTATTCCAGTATTAATCAGTTTCAAATATAAGTTTTTCAATCTAATCCTGACATGTTTTTTTTCTTTTGTGTTTTAGGATAGTTTGTGAGACTTCCAGCAGCGGAGAAGAGAGAAGCGGCCAGGCTTCCGTCAAAGTGAGAGGCGGAGGATTAGGACTGTCGCCACAAATTTTCAGCTTCCAGGTAAAAGCAGGGAAAGTTTGTAAAGACAAATCAGAATCAGAGGATTAGTGTCTGGGCCTGAACTAAAATTAGTCACATTCATCAAAAAAAAGAATAGATTTCCTTTTTGCTCAAGCACACAACACTATTTAGAAGGGATTTTTGCATACAGAATTTCTAACATGTGTGGATGAGACTTTGTACACATTAAAGTAGGGCAAAGTCACAGTTTTTTAACTAATTTGATGTTAATATGACTTTTTAGTGTGTACTTGGTAACAAAGGTCAAGAAATCAAAGTAAGTCTGCAAAGTGAATGTGCCAAATTCTCCAAAATACCACAGATAAAAGCAAAAAGTACTACTGAAACTCCAAAGTAACAAAAAGCTGCAAAAACATTCAACTATTTCAAAAATTGCCATGCCAATATGACCTGAGATATCTGAAAGCTCTTGGAGATCATAAAAAGCAGGAGCTAAATCAATATTAAAGACTAAACTAGGACTAAACACGTCTAAACTAGGACTTAATGTTGGAATGAACAAGGTTGGCATGGAACATTATCAAATACTTTAGATGCTGACCATATGATAATATTGAGCGTCAGTATCTTATAATTTCAAGAGTAAATTGGACATGGGCAAATACTATTGTCATTCTAAGAGTCAAATACAAACGGCTAGCTGGTAGCTGGTAATATTACTGTGATATAAGTAGGTCTTTGCGATACACAAATTTTAGACGATATTGTGATAAATTTAAGATATATTGTGCTGCCCTACTCCTAAATGCTACAAAATCAGCACTTTTATAAAACATACCACAGTTTGATTTAATGCTCTGTTTGAATAATGATGTTAACAGACAAAAAGTAAATGTCCATCACACAGAAGACCATAACATTATTGCGAGACAAGTCATTCTTTTGCAACATATAATTCCTCTGATGATATTGCAATAACAATAGATTTGCAAAATATTGTCCAGCCCTACTCCTGAATGCTACAAAAAGCAGCAAAAACGCCATGAAAAGCACTGAATCGCAATATTGATATGATCTTCTGTATTTGAGACTTTGTGACTTTGCATGTCATTTGTCACTTGGAGTTGAATTGTTTAATAAAAGTGGGTAAATTAGCATGTTTGCAAAAGGTCTCTGAAAAGCTACATGTTTTGTCAGGTTCACAGTAAAGTAAAAAGTAAAAAAAACACCTATGGTAGCTGTGACGGGACATGCTGTTGAAATCTTATAGAAATCACCCTGAAGATAACTTTAGTTTAGAAAATTACAAAAAATAAATCTGTGACTCTACCTTGTGGAAAACATAATTTGATCAATGTTTTCTTAATCTTAAATGTGGACTTTTCTAATTTTACGCAATACACTTTTAAACTATTTTAGTAAAAGACCCTTGTACACTTTTTGTTCTCCAAAAGCCATTTAGACATAGTGTTTGTGCAGATTTGTAAAACTTTGTAAATTTTTAAAAATGAAGCTGACATCAGCTTTAAAATCTATAGAAAAAAGGCAAACAGTAATGAATAAAAAACTTCAAACGTTTATTATACATTATGTCAGCACAATCAGTTACTAATTATTAATGAACATGTATTTCTGGGTCTCAGCAATAAAGACAAAGACAGAAATGCCTCCAGGTCATTTTCACCCCCAGTTCACTTTCAACCATTGTTTGAACTCCTGCCCTCTTTTCAATTAGTTTGATATGTTTTATGTATAAAGGCACACAGTAATGAGTGGTGGGTGCGGACCAGTGTAAAAGGGGAGTTCCTCGTTGTGGCTGTAATGACTGAAGCTGACATGCTCCATTTAGAGAGCAGTTAACTGTTTATACAAACTGACACAGACGGGATTTTACAGTGTGTATTTATTTACAGCATGTTACAGCTTCCTGTGAAACTGTGTTGTGTTGAAAGAAAGTGCTACTCTTGGGTTTTTATAAAGATTTCTTTTGACTACAGGCTAAACTAATAGCCTGTGTGCCCCAAGTAAAAAAATGGCAATGTTTTGACTATAGTGAACTCAGCAGCTTCTAGTGGTGACATTTCAGATTGCAAGATTTTACGAAAGGATATGGCTTTGACTGATGTACTCCAATTGTTTCAACCACATTTATTTCACACAAAGCACATTTAAATCCCAAGTGTCTTTTTTATCCTCCCAACTAATCATGCTGTATTGAATTGAATTATTGATCAATCTTTCCTCTGTCTTTGACTCATTTTTTAATCATGCTTTCTTCTGTCTTTTACTTTCATCTGTGTAAAATCAGGATCCAGTCTTGAGCAGCATATTCCCACAAAGAGGTCCCAAAGCAGGGGGTTCGTCTGTCACCATCAGGGGCCGCAGACTCCGGACGGGACATCCCAGTGAGGCCAGTGTTCTCATCGGAGGAGTGCCCTGTTTAGTGTAAGTGTCTGACTTTACACAACAGATCTTCTTTTTAGTTTTTATTAAAAGTATCCTCCTGTGTCCAGACTCAACATCCAGGACGACCTGATCAACTGTCTGACCCGTGGCAGCAACAGGACGGGAGAGCACAGCATCACAGTGCGGTTTGGTAGTGCAGAGCGACACCTGCAGGGGCTGGTGTATCATTACACCCCTAACCCCAACATCACCAATGCTGCTCCGTCCAAAAGCTTCCTCAGGTGGAGTTAAAATTAATAAAATGAATAAACCTAAAGAAACAGAGTTCATTTTTACCTAAAACCTACAGCTTAACAACATGAAGATATTTGGTTTCTATGTCATTTTGTTGCTTTACTTTGGGAAATGGGGCTCACTAAATAGTCACTTCATTTTATTTCATTTATTTGAGGAAATAGCTAACACAGCAATAGTTATGCACTTGTGTATTCCTACCTTGTTTTTATAACTTATCTTTAACTTATATATAGATTTATTAACACTCATACATGAGACATACATGAATATATAGTATATATAAAATATTGAATAGTAGTGTTGTAGTAGAATACTGTATTTTGCAAAGGTCTTGGTGTTGTCTTGGTCTAGAACTGATTTTTACTTGTCTTGTCTCAATCTCAAACACCTAGACCAACCAAGACCACAGATGGCATATTTGTTTATTAATTTTATATTAAATTCTTCAAAAATTCAAAAAATCTCACTCTAATTCCATCTGCTTCACCAAACACTAAGCTCTGTGAGTCTGGACTTGGTCTAAAACTAGGTCTTGAGCTGCCATGGTCTTGGATATGTCTTGGTCTCAATCAACGCACATGCATAAATACACTTGCAAACAGAAGCATGCATGCATTAATGCCTACTCAACATAAAAACAGTATAGACATTTTTATACAAAATCTTCAGTCTCATACATAAATTGTTCATAATAACCTATAATTTGCAAAACATCTCAATATAGTAATTGTGTAAAATAATAATACCCAGCCTTTTGTTTCTGTATGATTATTGTCTTGTAGTGGAGGCAGAATGATCCGAGTGACGGGTCAGAATCTGGATGTGGTCCAGGAACCTAAAATCCGAGTGACGCTGAGTCCTCCTGACACCCTTCCTCCGAGGAGGAAGAGACGGAGCGTGGGCAGAAAGAAAGACCGGAAAATACTGAGAGGGGAACATTTTCACAAGAATTCACTGAAACGATGGAGGAGGATCGTCCCAGAAGCAGACTGTCCTGAGGGCTCGCTCTGTCAGGTCAAACAGGTACAGACTGGAGTGTGTCACTGGATGAAGAGGAAAAAATGTATCATTAGTCAACAAATTGAAATAATGGAGAAATAAAAAATGTATAACCTTTCTAGAACATTGTGGACATAGTAGCACTACAGGGACATGTTTTAAATAAACCCAGTGGAAATAGGACTGAGCCTTTATGCAACATTTTTGTTTTGTGTTAAAAAAAGAAACATTTATGCGTTTCTCCTCCAGCAGTGCTCAGTTTGTTCTCTCTGGCCAGTTGTAAAAACAGGAAGTGAAAGTAATGAAACTTCCACTTGTTTCACTGTGGATTTAAACCAAAAGATGTATCATTCAAACACAGCTGCAAAAGAGTTTCAAAATGTCTTTTCAATATTGACACCAAGAGTCACAATGTCACTCAGCTGGACTGTGTTAGTATCTCTAAAATATAAAAATATCATTGTTCACAGCAAGATATGGCAACTTTCAGTAAGCTTATTTATAGTTAATATCATTATTCAACTTTGTCTGGCAGTGAAATATGTTAGAGCCCCCTGAGCCCCTTCTTGTTTACTCTGGTGATGGACAGGCTGACAGATGAGGTCAGACAGGAATCTCCATAGACTATGATGTTTGCAGATGAAGTGATCTGTGATCTGTAGTGAGAGCAGGGAGCAGGTGGAGGGAAGTCTAGAAAGGTGGAGGTTTGCTTTAGAGAGATGAGGAATGAAGGTTTGTCGCAGCAAGACAGAATACATGTGTGAATGAAAGGGATCCAAGTGAGGTGAGGTTACAAGGAGAAGAGGTGAAGAAGGGGCAGGATTTTAAGTACTTAGTCTCAACAGTCCAGAGCAACAGGAAGTGTGAATAAGAGGTGAAGAGGCCTGTGTAAAAGTAAAGATCTACAGGACAGTGGTGAGACCAGCAATGTTGTATGGTTTAGAGACAGTGGCACTGAGGAAAAGACATGAGGAAGAGCTGGAGGGAGCAGAGATGAAGATGTTGAGGTTCTTTTTGGGCGTGATGAGGATGGATAGGATCAGGAATGAGTAAATCTGTGGTAAAGTTAGGTTTGGACGTGTTCAGAGAATACTGTATGTACAAGGAAAAAGAAAAAATACAAAGGCACACAAAGTAACTCTACCGAAGCTTTTCAGTTAAATACATAAAAATTACTGTTTTTAATTTTTATCTGGGATATTATTTTAAATTATTGCTATTTTAATTTGAAGTTATTTTGTCCTTACTAATGCGAAAATTAGTGCATGTTATTATTGAATTAATCTCTTTGTCAATGTTTTATCCATTGATTAATCTTCATCTCTCAGGTGGATTTTTTTATTTTATAAGGCAAATCAGTCTATTGTTCCAAGATAGATGAATGCAAGTAGTGTTATTTTAAGGAAATTCTGCACTACTGAAAATAATATTGTTGATGATGTGTTCCATTTTGTTTTAATTGATCTTCCTTTGTACTCTCGTTTTCTTGTTCTAGTTTGAGGCTCGCTGTACAGTCAACAGCTCGACCCTCATCCTGTGTCCGACCCCGACCGTGGGACCAGAGGCCAGACGGGCCAAGGTTAGAGTTCATTTTCTCCTGGACAGCCTCCATTTTGACTTCAGCGCCGTGGGAAACGAGGCCTTCAGCTACGAGCCCAACCCCAAGCTGTATCCTCTGAACCAGAACGATCCCAACAAGCCGTACCACCATAAACCGGGCAGCATCATCTCCGTGGAGGTACGAGTTAGTTTTGACACTTAATATATTTTCTCATTGTTCAGTGTTAAGTACTGTAATCTGATTTGTTCTAGGGAGAGAATCTTGATCTAGCCATCTTCAAACACGAGGTCCAAGCTCGGATCGGAGACGGGGTCTGTGCGGTGAAAACTCTGACGCACAACCACTTGTACTGCGAGCCCCCAGCCCAGCAGCCCTCACTGGCTGCCAGCAAGAAGCAGGATGGCATGGACAGTCTGCCTGAGTTCACAGTGAGAACATACCACTGAGAAAAAGGAGTTTGTTTGTTAAATATGACTTAAATTAGATTAGACAGTTTACCCTAATGGGAAGATGGAGATATGAAAGTAATTGGAGTTGTATAAACAAGAGATAAATTAGGAATTATATCCACAGGCAAGAAATTACATAACAGGAACCAAAGAGTTAGAAAAAAATAATAATATCAGCATCCATTAAAGTGTTTTTTGCAGATGTCCCTATTGCACTTTTTTGCTAAAATTAGTCTGAGAACTTTCAGTCTGAGAAAGTCTCAAAACCAACAACAGATACGAGTACTTAATTTTTATGAACCATACACATTTTTATTCTTTATAAAGTAATAAAGAAATGTTGTTATTTCAGGTGAGAATGGGGAACCTGAACTTCTCGTTGGGCAGAGTGCAGTATGACACTCAGGCTCAGTCCACATTCCCTCTGGAGGCTCAGGTGGGAGTGGGAGTGGGAGCCTCCATAGTGGCCCTCATTGTGCTCATCATAGTGCTCATATACAGGTAAAAGAAAAGTAAAATATATTCTTTTATACTTAATTTTTTGTACAATCTAAAACTGATTATCTTTTTTTAAGGAGGAAAAGTAAACAAGCCATGAGAGATTACAAGAAGGTGCAGATCCAGTTGGAGAATCTGGAAACCAGTGTGAGAGACCGCTGCAAGAAGGAATTCACAGGTAAGACTCTTCAAAGTAATTTAAAATCACCTCAACAGTATAGTATAATAAGTATTTGTCTCTTCTTCAGACCTGATGACAGAAATGATGGACATGTCCAGTGATCTGGTGGGCTCAGGGATCCCCTTCCTGGATTATAGAGCATATGCCGAGCGTATTTTCTTCCCCGGCCACCAGGAGTCCCCACTGAGACGAGACCTGGACGTTCCTGAGAGTCGGAGGCAAACCGTGGAGCAAGGGCTGGTTCAGCTGTCCAATCTACTCAACAGTAAACTCTTTCTCACCAAGGTCAGCTATGTGTTGTTTGGGTAAAAGCTAGGGTTGCTCGAGTTCTGCCAAATGATCATCGTGATTATTTCTATTTTTATCAAATCATTATTATGCTTCTTACATTATCTTTACAGTGTCTCCACACAGGCCCCTTATACATGTAAATTACTACTTACTAGTTTATTATGACTATTACTACAGCTTTTGACACTCAAATTACTTATTTTATCACCCTTCTAAACATTCAACATTTGTGGGCATTCTTTTTTTTTTGCGTTTACTGTGGCTCCCCTCAAATGGCAGGATGTTCCCAGTGCAAAGTTTGGCCACTTACTTTGATAACTTTTTTTTTGGAAAGTCATGGAAATGTAAAATTTCAATATCAGGTTTTGAGAAAGTCATGGTTATTTAATTGAGTGGCAAAATTACTTTGTGTCAAGAATAACACTACTAATTATCCCCTAAAATATTCTTTTACTATTGTCAGTCCTGACATCAAGATAGTTGTGTTTTAATAAAATACTGAATTTGCAGGGGAATGAAGATATAAATTTAATAATTTACTGATTTAAGTTATTGGGGAAAATTAGTAGAACCCTATATCATAATGTTTTCATGATCATGGGAAACCCAGATTGTAATTGTGATCATATTTCAATTTATTGCCCAGCAATAGTGTAACCATTCAACAATATTTTATATCTGTTTTTGAAATCCTTAATCTCCCTACAGTTCATCCACACTTTGGAAGTGCAGCGGACATTTTCCCCCAGAGACCGGGCCTATGTCGCCTCTCTTCTCACTGTCGCTCTTCATGGAAAACTAGAATACTTCACTGACATCCTCAAAACACTACTCAATGATCTGGTAGAGCAATATGTGGCTAAGAACCCCAAACTGATGCTCCGAAGGTGAGAAGTCAGTTTATATTTGTGAATTTAAATCAAACACAAGGTGTAAATTGTTACTTTCTTTGTCTTTCCAGAACGGAATCAGTGGTGGAGAAGCTACTGACAAACTGGATGTCCATTTGTCTTTACACCTTTTTGAGGGTATGTTCTTTAATGTCACAGTTTTATCATCCAAATCGGTAACAGGACCTTGCCAAAATGGATGTCAGTGAATCATTATAGCAACAAAGTGGATGTACTAACGCTGTAGAGATCAGGACACTGAGCCAATGACTCCTAAATCCAATTGTGAGGTGTTTGGACCGCACTGACCTTGTGTTGTTTGTGCTTGCTCAGGAATCGGCGGGCGAGTCGTTCTACATGCTGTTCAGGGCCATCAAACACCAGGTGGACAAGGGGCCCGTGGATGCTGTAACGGGGAAAGCCAAGTACACACTGAATGACAACCGGCTGCTGCGTGAGGACGTGGAGTACCGCACTCTGGTAATAACACTCACACTTACATCAGTGGAACTGCACAGATGTCACATTTATCACCGTTTAATCACAGTGCTCTTTTGTCCTTGGTTATTGTCATTCTGTTGAGGGTGTGTGCAGATTATTTTCAGCCCTAGAAAAAGAACCCCTCAATCAGACTCAGACTGGGCCAAAATAAGCGATTACATGGCTGGCGTCAGTAGGGAAACTGAAGTGAAGCTATGAGGGGTGGAAGTAACAAAAAGTAACTGATTAAAGTGAATGTGCAGGTACTAGATGGGCTCAGGTGGTTAGAATAGCTGAAGGTAGCAGCAGTCACATGATATAAATGTCACCAAGACCACTTAAACAACATGCACACTATCTATGGATGTTTCTCATACTGTCATACAGTGCATATCCAGCAGGATACCCTATGGGTAAGAAAAAATTGAGGATTACATTTAAACATGCAGCCACTTCAGATGAGGTCAGAAAAAGTCTGTAGGTCATTAAATAGTTAAAATGAGCGCTTGTTTAGTTTAAGAATCAATAAAATGATAATAGACATTTGATGCAAAGCACTTTGAATTGCCATCATTAGTACCTTTGTAAATGCAACCATGTACCATTTAACCAAATTTACTCCAAATGGACTCCATTTGTTTCTATTAACTGAGAATTTCTCCTTGAACCTGTTTGTACAGTCAGTCACACAACATCTCTTCACTCTTCTCCATTTTAGCTCTGTTTTTTAATTTTCATTGTTTAACACAATGCTTCCACTTAAAAAGCTTTTTGTCCCTCACAGCAGTGATGCCCACATCCTGTGACATCATATTAATAAACTCTATTGAGGTGTATCTAAAGTGGTCTTTGTCCATGAGCTTAAAATAACTAATTTTTTGGTGTGTTTATGCAGACGCTGAATGTAGTGATGCCCGCTCCAGCGAGTGGTGGAGGCGCTGCGTCACAAACGGTACCTGCCAAAGTTCTGGACTGTGACACTATCACACAGGTGAAAGAGAAACTACTGGAGCAAACCTGGAAGGGAACCTCCTTCTCTCAGAGACCACATATTGACTCTGTACATTTGGGTAAGTATTGTATGTGTCTATATTTTTCAGGTTTAGTTACGGTATCGGGTCTTTGAGGTGTTTTAGATGATTAGGGTTGTTATGTGTTGTGATACCATAATCAAAACATCATACACACAAAAAGTCCAGTCTAAACAACAAAAGGAAGTGTTCACTTCCTATGTTACATTACATATGTTACATTGAGAGAGTGTCCTAAGTGTTCACATATTAAGCTGTACATTAATCAGTATTTTCTGTCCTCAGAATGGCGAGCTGGAGTGGCGGGCCATCTGATCCTCTCTGACGAGGACTTGACATCAGTTGTACAAGGCTCATGGAAGCGCCTCAACACGTTACAACACTATAAGGTCAGTGCAGGCTCAAACACCAGACTGAACATAGTAACACAATATTAGTCCTCATTTATTATCTACACAAAATGACACATGACACATGTGTCTTCAGGTTCCTGATGGAGCGACAGTTGCTCTTGTTCCCAGAAACGTAAAGCACCACCTCCACGACAGCCACGACTATATGCCTGGAGAAAGTAAGTATCAAGCACAGGAACAAGAAACTGTTGACTCAGACAGTAATTCACACAGTCACCAGAGGAGGGTGCTGTCTCACTTTGTATGTCATGTAATTTTTCACCACCAGAATGTAGCAGAGAAATTTAAAGAGAATTTATTTTCATTAATTAATTTAGTTAATATAAAAACTCATATTAAGTTATTAATATTTCTCTTAGTTAAAAAAAAGCATGCAGACTTTTTTTTACATTTAAGAGCATTTGAACAGCAGGAAACAGCAGGAAACAGCTGCAACTCTCTGAATTTATAGTTCAGAAGGTTTTTTTCCAGCTTCTCCGACAGCTTGAGAAGAGGATTAAGTCACTTATTTGATCTAGTAATGAGCAATGCACCTGCATTTTAAAGGTTTGCTTTACATGTAATAAACTCACATATGTATTTCTCTAAGTAACTGCTGCTCAGTGAAAAATACAACATGTATATAACTAAATTCAAGACATGGCTGCAAGTAATTCCCTGGCAAAGATAGATGTTTAAAGAAACTACATTTTTTTGTCTTATTGGATAAAAACATACAATGCACTTTGGCTGGGTGATGGGAAATATTCCTCCTAGGCATACTTATCTAAACTCACTAAAATATGCAAGGAAATACATAGCTACAACTACTTTTTTAACAGGTTTTGGTGTGTCCTGGAAAACCTGGTAAAAATGTCCACATTTCCTGGAAATACTCTTTGTTGTCCTGAAAAAGTTTAATTGTACTGTATTTTAGGCGCACATATTTCATTACATCTGTAAACTTTGATTTGGGTTTGGGTGAATTGGTTTGGGTGAATTGACCTTAGACAACACTACAACATTATTTGTTATTCTTAATAATCCAGTGTAAATGTTAAGTTTGAGTTCTGACCCTCTGAGACTGCTGTAGTGTACTTTAAACTGAAACTGTCAAGTCCCAAGTTATTGAGCTTAACAACTTACAGACTCTTTTTTTTCCTCTCAACTTATTGATGTCCAAAATTATGTTGATTCTTTTGATATGCTGTTTTTAACGGTAAACTCTCCAAACTACCCACAGGATTCTCATTAAGTAGTTCATTTCTGCACAAAAACTCAAAGTCCGGTGTGTTTTCTTTGCAGAGACCCCCATGCTGGACGATGGGGAGGAGGGTGGCGTTAGACTCTGGCATCTGGTAAAAGCCAGCGAGGACTCGGAGCTGCCCAAACACCGCAGAGGCAGTCTGAGGGAGAGGGGCGGGGAGAGGGCCAAGGCCATCCCCGAAATCTACCTCACTAGACTGCTCTCCATGAAGGTAACAGGAAACAGAAACAACACCGAATTTAGCTTTTAACAGTAGTGTCTTTGTTTTCTTTAACCTGCGTTTCTCTGTTTGGATCCAGGGCACTCTGCAGAAGTTCGTGGATGATTTATTTACGGCGATCCTCAGCACCAGTCGACCCGTGCCCCTGGCTGTCAAATACTTCTTTGACTTGCTGGACGAGCAGGCTCTACAGCACAACATCACTGACCCGGAGACCATTCACATCTGGAAGACCAACAGGTAACTGGAGCCAGACAGCTGCCGATACGAGCGGAGACTAAACCGCTCGCAGACTCACAGACTTCATTCATCTGCTATATTAGGTCTTACCACCTTGAGCATGTGTAGTTAGTTGCCCTCATGTGTTAACATCCATCTTATGTTTGTAGTTTACCTCTGCGGTTTTGGATCAACATCCTGAAGAACCCCCAGTTCATCTTCGACGTTCAGACTTCAGACCACGTGGACGCTGTCCTGTCCGTCATCGCACAGACCTTTATGGACTCCTGCACCATCGCTGACCACAAACTGGGACGGGTATGACTCTCTCGACACAGACAAACTGACTCCAGGCATTATCAAATAGAATGTAAATTTAGGTGACACTGGTTGACAAAACTGTAGATTGTAATTCCACACCTCACACTTCTCATTTTTGTATGAGAACTACGGTAGCCCTGCAGGGACACGTTTTCTAGTAGCATTTTGTTCCTTTTTGGAGGTGTTCTACTCTACATTACTTCTCTTTTTGTATGTTTGTATGTTGTCAGTGCCACAACTACACTTTCACTACCACTTTTAGGCCCCATTGCACCAACAACATATACTGGTTTAAATCATCTTCAAGCTTAAATTTCCATTGGACCAAAATTAAAAACTTGTTAAAATCAAACTCAATTTAGACCGAGTTAAAATTTCACCTTGTTGCACCAAAATGCTGATCCACAATTTTTAAACTGACCTGTGGACCTTTAACATTTAACTGGCTGCCTTTTTTAGATCACTCTAGCTCTATGATATGTTATTGTAGTAGGATAATAGGATTGTATCAGGGTCAAACAGGAGAGACAGAAATGCAGTTGTAGGATTGGACCATTACAGCTCCTGTTGGAAGCTCCTGTTTTTTTTGTAGAGCAGCATCATTTTTTTCACAAAGAAATTGACTCTTCTACCAGCTGCTAACCAGCTGCTAACTAACTTGTTATATGCTGCAACACTTTATAAACAACACATCTACTAGTATTTTACACTATAACAGCATCTTACTAATCCTCACAAAACAAAATTCTGTTATTATAATAAATATTCAATTAATATCACTAATATTACCCTCCCAGACTGTTCACACTGGGCTTGACTTGGCTAAACACTGCGAAATAAACCAAGTTTTATCAAAACAGTGCAACACAACTCCACTTTACATGGGCCTTGGCCTAAATATACTTATTATCCCCAAAACTGATGGGTATTTTCTTGCATACAGAGTTTCATTTTCATACTATAATAGAAAATGTTCTATTCTATACTGTACAACCACGTGAGTCCCTAGAAGTATTTCCCTCATGAAGTCAAAGCAGGTACCATTGTCTAATACTCACAACACATCTCTCCATATGTCTCCTCTTCTGTTCAGGACTCACCCATCAACAAGTTGCTCTACGCCAGAGACATCCCCCGCTACAAGCAGATGGTGGAGAGGTAAGAATATGGCCGCCGCTCGCCCCGCTGACCCCGGGCGTAAAAACACACGGGAGGAGCGGGGACGACAATCTGTCAGCGGCCGACACGGGGCAGAGCGGGCCCCGCCAGGCTCCATGCATGAGTGGTCCCAGAGCAGACGGCTGCACTTACCGCACATTACACCGCTGATACCACACAGCCTCACTGGACACGTGTTACAGAACTAATGGGCCTGGTTCAGGGCAGTACTGCACTAAACAAAATGAGATCTAAGCAAGACACAACTATAATTCATAAGTCTGTGTAAACAATGCATTGACATTCTCTTGAATTTAAGAATTAAAGGGATAGTTCTGTATTTTGCAAATGTAGTGTGTCAGGAAATCAACAGTGGGACAACAATCATAACAGACAGACACTACTCTTGCACAAAAACATACACAGATATGGTCAAAGTGATGTTGTTATCTTACCTAGTAGTTATCTTACCTTACCTAGTTCTTGATAATGGCAGTGGAGTACATTTAGAAGATATGTTGCTCCATTAGCAGACATACATAACTCAAAGCCTGTGTTACTGCATTGACTACAACCCGCTGTAAGGAATAAGTTACATACAAGTATCTAGTAAATACTGGACCATTCCTTAAAAGGAGAAGCCAGAGACATTGGCCAATAAATACACATTGGCCACAAATACCGGATTAATTGGATCTCAGTTGAAGTCTGAGAAAGGTTGACAAACTACTAAGAATCTGGAGTGTACTAATATAATCTACTGGAGGATTGTTTATCCAGCACAATACCATGAAATGCACATAACTTTACCATCATTTTTGAAACAGCATTATTTTTCCTCTGTGAGGCCTTTGTTATGACGTGGGATGAAATGCAAAAATGTCACACTCAATATAACAAGAAGTGAACAGAAGAGGGGCCACTCACAGGACTACAGTTAAGAAGTCAGTGTGTTCAACCAGAAGAGGTCACTGTAGTGATGCTGTTTAGTGTGGAATATCTGACACAAAGCAACTGTGAAAGAAGCAAGACAACAAGGAGTCAATAAAGTTCATTGTATTTGAATATTTGTAATATTCTTTTGTGTTTTTTGTTGATTTTGTGCAGGTACTACGCAGACATCCGACAGACCATCTCAGCCAGTGACCAAGAGATGAACTCGGCTCTGGCAGAACTCTCTCGTGTAGGTTTTTTTTTTAAAGCAAACAAGCAAATCATTTCAGCAACTGGTGAATTTGATGTAAATGATGCAAAAATGACTGTGCTGTTTTCCAAAGCCCTGAACCCCTCTGACTCTTTGTTCCTCTCTTTAAACTACAGAATTATGCAGCAGAGGTCAACTGCCTGGTGGCTCTGCACGAATTGTACAAGTACATCAACAAATACTATGACCAGGTGAGTTAAAGCCAGCTGAGCCTTACCTGAAAATATAACATATATTATTTTTATCCCTTACTGTTATACCACTTGAATAGTACTAAAATACCAATATAAACACTATGAAAAAACTGAACCAAACCTTTAAATGTGGGGTCTGTATTGTTACTTCCCTAATTACAAGTTAATAAGTCGTTATGTTTAGTGGCCTCTACTGGTGAATGGGTTAAAGGAACTGAGATGATGTTCTGATTTATACATAAATTACAATTAGTTTGTTTATGTACCATATTTATTTTTGTGAAAGTGTGTTAATGGAAAGTAATATGTATTTAGTAAATATTGAAAGTAAATATGAATATGGAGAGGATGGAGGAATTTTGAATAGTAAGGTTTTGGTTGTTTAGACTATGTCTCATATGCAGAAGCAGAATAGTTTTGTCTTTTAGGGTGTGTTCACATGTAGTCTACTTAATTTAGTTCGCACCCAAACTGAAAACAATCCATTTAGTTCAGTCCATAAGGAAAAAGCACCGGTCCAACGAGCGGTCACAGCTGGCATTTTAAACTGCGGAATAAACACAGATGTCTTTTTTAAGAAACACACTAGATGGCGCTGTTAGTACAAATGCTAGTAAGGCTTTTTACAGTTGCATTTTACCTCTCTCAGTGCTTTATATTTGCCCTCTACTCATTTTTTTGTTGGACAAGATTGTTTTGGCTCTTTTTTTCCAATCTCCGAAAAAATATGTGGCGTTGTTTTCACCAATATACGATACTCTTCCTGTTCATCTGCAGTTCACATTAGTTTCAGCAAACTGCCTAATTTCTAAAGCTGTGAATTGTCTCTTAGATCATCACGGCTCTTGAGGAAGACTCCACAGCCCAGAAGATGCAGCTTGGATACAGGCTCCAACAGATCGCTGCTGCCGTGGAGAACAAAGTCACTGACCTATGACCCCCCAGGACACCCAAAATCCACCTTTATCCCTGGAACACAACCATTTCCCTTAAAACACTGACATTGTGGCAGGAAATCTTGAGAATGGTTGCTGATGGTGGACTAAATGCTGAACTTTTGTGTTGGCTTCATCACGACAAAGGAGCGGCTTTCAAGGAAACTGTATTTTTCATGACAAACTGGAACATTCCTGCGCCAGGGTCCCGGTACACTTCCTGTCTCTTTGGTCAAGAAACAGTGGAAAAGGGAAAAAGCACGACTGATACCTGACTGGGGACCGTTGTCACATGATTTTGAGTCTTATATGGAGAAAAAAAAGAATTCTTATCTGCTCATGGTCTTTCTGCTTCACTTTCCTTAACTATGAGTCTTACTGTGTTCAGTAGCTGCTCCGGGACAGTTTGTTGTTTTTTGTAAAGACACTTTTCCTGAATGTGTCCTGTTTTTTAAGCTTCACGTCTCTGTTTTTCACTGCAGTGAACTGATAATGTCACTTATTCATATTAACTCGATCTGCTTCTGTGAATATTCTTTATAAAGTTGTTGATCATTTGTCAACATAACAGTAACTCTTAAAGTGATCCGTCCTTGAAAAAAATCATCCAAGCCAACACTATGACTAGACTATGTTCAAAACAAAATAAAGTTATAAGGCTAAGTTAAATTATTCAGTGCAGCATGTGTTGATCATGTTAAAGTCATTCAAAATGATCTAATGTTTGAACACTTTAAAAGACACACACATTTGAAGTGGTTTCATACTCTTTGATGTTAACTTTTTTTCTGCTTACTTTTCTCCTCCTAATGAAGCTACCTGTTAGTTAACTGTAGCTATGTTTACACTGAGTGGTATGTACTGTCGGGTTGGTACGGCACAGTTTATTTCAGTAACCCCTGAAGAGGCTGGTTCACAACATGCTTCTAGATGAGACATGAATCATATTTGAAGCAAGCTTTTAAAATTTAGGTGCTTTGTTATTAACTGGAATAAAGAAGGGAAGAGAGAGAAGTGTAGCTGTGTGAATGGCTGAAGGTATAGCTGTATCCTTCTACAATAAGCAGTAGAAGAAGATTGTTTCAGGTTTATTTATGTGACACAAAGACAATGAATGGAAATTTAGTTTTCTGCTGCACCAGTTTTCTATATTTTAGGGAGTCACTTTTTGACAAATTCTGCTCATGTTATTGCAACAAAGGCAAAGTTTCTGATTGACGAAGAAAGAGCCCCGACGCTGTGTAAAACCAGACACACAGCTAGCTTTGTTTTTAAAAAAGTACATCTACTATTCTGTCTTCCTGGAATAATACTGTTTACCAAGCTTGATTTAAGATTTACTGTGTTCTTGGAGCCGTAATTTGAGGGATTAAAAGCAGTTCTGTACCAACCCGTACCGCACCGCTCCAGTGGAAATGTGCTGTATGTCTCTTTAACAAACTGATTGCACAAACCTTTCGCCCCACAGTGCACTGATGACGACCTTTATTTTGAAGTTAAAACCATGTGAACAGTGTTACGGCTCCTTTTCTGGCGCAAAGTCTTCAATCAGATAAACGTCAGATAGGGGTGCCTCCAAAGACGCGCCATGTCAAAGTTTAATTTAGTTATTTGTTTCAGATTTAACTTATTCTTTATTTATTTTATTCCATGTGTTGTTGGTTAGGGTTTTCAGTTTTCTACGGCTGCATTTTTGTCCTTCTCAATCATTGGTATCATTTTGTAAAAAAAAAAGAAAAAAAAAGAAAAAACGACATTTTTAAACCATTGTGTGTATGTTAGCTGTTCACAGTTTAACACAAAAAACCTGGTACAATTTCAATGTCTCGCCTTATTTTTTTGTAAGTATTTTTCCAGTATAATTTGTAATGTGCAAAAAAAAAGAAAGAAGGTAATTACCGTTGTTTGTGCTGCACATTAGAATTGCTGGAGGCTAACTTGTGTGTGCAAAGCTCAGTTCGGACGTTTCCGCCATTTTCCTGTAGATACAAACTGACTCTAGCATTTCTAACCAACTGATAGAAAATAAAACCTAACAGCAATTTCATGTGATGCAATAAAGTTGTCTCAATGGAAGCACTTTGTTTATTTACTTTGCTCATTTACTCATTACTCTCAAAGCTGCAGCTTCATAGAGGTTTTTCATTAAGAATTTCATCACGTCAGAAAATGTTGCAATGGTATTTTTTATATTTAGTGACAGTCACAAATTTCTCCACTCCATACTGCCATGTTAGGTGTCATGTTTGAACACGCCATCGATAAAAAAAGTGTTCGAGAGGGAACAGAGTCAGAGATTGTGTTGTGGACGTATCTGCATGGGGAACTGCACTGTCAACACTTTTGTCCCCCAGTGGACAGTCCCAGTATTGCACCGTAAAAGGACAACAATTTAAAATGAGACGACTGTAGTACAGACAACAGTGCAAGAAAAACTTCTTATATTTTAATGTCACTGACCTTTTTTTTTGACCTGTGGGTAAATCACATGAACGCCTATTCTGTCGGCCACATGACAAAGAAATAAAGCCAGAAATGAAACACCTTAAGATTATTTTTTTGGCCTTTATTTATAGTACGACAGTAGCTGGTCAGGAAATGGAGTGAAAGAGAGTGGGGACAGGCACTTTAAAGTCGCCAATTCACCTAGATATGCATGTGTTTGGACGGTTGGAGAAAGCCGGAGAAATTCTGCCACCGTATTACACCACATTTTGCCTTAGCTGCTTACTACTACCTACTCATTCATCTCAAGTCTAACATGGTCCAGACTGCTGACTGTTCAAATGTTGCCTCATTTATTCGGCCATGTTTGAACACACCCCACTAATATAAAGGCCTTAGGTGGATTCAGAGGTTCTGCTGTCACTTCAGTAACATCACTTGTGTTATTGAAGAGTAGCAGCTGATCCTTAGCGTCCACAGTTAGCCCATGGTCCAGATGGGAGGCTGTTTATGTGAGAATGTGGTGGTTTAAACAACAGCACTGAAATAACCGTGACATTTGAAGTCTATTTGTAACATTAATAAACTTCATCAAGGAGTAGTAAAAACATGTCAGCATGTTTACGTCTATGAATAAAGAAAGGAGAAGTGGAATGGGGGGGGGGGGTCTAAAATTAGCATCGACATCAGAGCCGATGAATGCGGGTCACGTTTCAGTCTGTGGTAGATTGGGTCACACGGGCCAAACTGTAGCTCACCGTCAGAGAGTGAGGCTGCACGTGTTTGAATATAAAGCAGATGAAAATGTATAGTCTGTGAATGTGTGTGTGAGTGTTCCACAACAGCACCGGCCCGTACGCTTTTCTCTGCAGTTACAAACGTGCGCGACGATGAAATATAGGAACACATTTGGGGCAAACGTGTATTGTGTGCCGTGATTTATACCCACCTGATACTCATCTCCCACTAACCCAGTGATCTACATCCAGCAGGTGCTGTTTTGATGTCGGTCCTCGGTACATGTACACACTTTGTGCTCCTGTGGGAAGAGTCTTATTACAGCACAGCTAAAAATGGAAAATAGTAACAGCCAGCACCAGCTTTTCAGCTTAAGACTGGACCAACATTACACAGTAATAGCAGGACTCCTGTGGCCGAAGTGACTAAAAGAAAATTAACGCCTGGAAGCTCTACAAGAGTCTGGCACCACAATAGCAGCCTTTGTCCCTGAGCAGGATACAGGCCTGGTGACTGTTTTATAGCAGTAATATGCGTCATTTTAATGTGCTATTAATCACTTAAAGCCATAATCATAGAACACTGATGACAGTCTTACGTAGTCACATTATCAAGAGACTCAATGTATGATGCAGCCAAAATACTCTGGGTTTGTTTGGCCGTAAACAGAAAGACCTCATGGTGTTGGTTTACTGTTATTACATCTGTCATTTTATTAAGAAATGAGAGAAATCATATCACAAATATAATCACATCAAAGTGGTGTCATCATGGGGTGTTCCTCAGGAGTCAGTTTTAGTCCTTACTTAAACAGTTAACTCAAACAGTGCCTCTGGTTTTCTTTGTCGTCAATAAAAGACCATGAAATAATATTTTGCATGTGTGGCCTCTGTTCTTTTAAGAGCAAAAGGTGCCGTAGTAATGTTTTATGACTCAAGATTTAACACAAAAACTCAGACTATATTATGAAATTGTTAGCATTTAATGCAATATTGTCAATTAATGAATAATAATATTTTTCCATTCACCCATCCAATGCACTTAGAGGACTCAGAGGTGTCATATACACTGATGCTAATGTAAACAGTGTCCATAATAATTATATATATATTTTAATGTGCCATGTCAAAGTAACTTTTTTGTACATATGTTACATTTTTTTAATACTAATAACTTATTGGCATGGAATGGATGTAAACCGGCCCCACTTTTCATCATCGTTGTCATCAGTGGTGATCTGTGACGTGTCATGTTCTAAACTTAGACATGCTGAGACTTTAGTGTTTTTTTTTTCCCTGTTTGTCAAAAAGCTAATACCATAAAACATGCCTTTCTCAATACTGTAAAGTTTTCTAAAATAGAGCAGCCAAAGGGAACTTAAACAGACTGTACCTTATATTTTTTCTTCTAGTTGGTAAAAATGGTTTAAACCCCGATAGTATATTGTAAAAGCAATCATTTGTGAAAAAACAAGCTTTATGATGACATCTACTGTTTATTATAGAGGTTTTAATAGATCCTCTATTCAGGAATGGAAAACCTTGGCCAATCACATTCTAAACTATTTTGGGAAGACATCAACCTCTTTATTAACACAAGTTAAACACAGATGTAAAAATAACATCTCAATATATACTTTTTGCTATTCATTGTAAAAACATCCCCCAGATTATAATTCTAGCTAAATTTCATGTCCACAGCAGCAAATCAACAAACCAGAAACCCAATTTACTTTTACTCATACATAACTTCTTATTTGCCCTTATTTAACTATTGCACAAATCCATAAACCTTAAAAAGCAAAGCCTTATGTGATAAATTGTAATATCATTACTTTAATTTTTTTTTAACTTTTTACTTTTACATTTTTACTATGTTTTATTTATTTATTTATTTATTTTAAGTTAATTTATTTATCTTAAGTCTCAAGCAGCCTCATACTCTTATAGTTATTTACATCTATCTTATACTTTAGAGACATGTTGTGCATACCTTTTTTTTTTTAAATAAATATATAATTTATACATGAAAGAACATTTCACTATGACTTGGCTAAGTGTATTGCTAGCTAATATTAAACAGGTTATCTTCACTTTTTTGACTTATTTATCACAGACTAAAATTAACATGAGACAACAGAAATACAAAAATAGATATAACCAAAAATCAAACTGAAATATGTTACAGAATTGATATATTGTTATGTATGGCCCAGTATAGCATGCTAAGTTATTGTTTCATTCATTCATCCTCATATCTACGTCATGAGAAATAAAGCTACATTTGCAATAATTATACAACTAAATATTACTAGTAAAACTTTAATACTCACTTCCATTTTTTATTTTTTTACATACAGTTCAGTGAGTTCAGAGCCATCGAGTGCCACATTACAAAAGTGATGCAGCTGCTTCACGTGAGGCCGAGGTGTGTATGACAGCCTCACGTCTCACTTCAACTTTTCAGCACCAGTCTATTTTCTCTCACTCTTTCTGCACTTTGTTACCCAGCAGCCCTTTAGCTGGAGCTGGAGCCCTGTCATCTGGTGCCAGGTCAGAGAAGTGTGAACGAGGTGGTGTTGGCAACACAAAGCAGAGTCAGGCTTTTGGATGTTGGATGTTTTCCAGCATCTGTTCACACCTGAGTACACTGATGAAGTCTGGAACATTTGGAGGATTACAGATCCTTTTACAAGCGACCACAGAAGCATTTCCCCCTCCACTTGTCTGTGTTCGTCTCTGATTTATATTTGTGGAGTGTTTATGTCTACATTGAAGTGCATTTTACTTTAATATAGATTTTGCTGTCATTGATGAGGAAGCACAGGTCCTCTCCATTTTTGGATTTTGTGAGGAATACACACTGTGATACCATTTGTCTGCTTACATGTACTTAAACATGGTACATATAAGTAGCCACTGAATCTTGCTAATGTCCTCCACCCACTCACTGACAGCACACATTTGCCAGTGACACATTTTTGAGCAGAATTTGCTATTTGTGGTGTCAGTTGAAATGATCTTGCAGGTATGGCCTCGGTGGCTCACCTGGTAGAGCACACACCACATACCACTTACCTGGGTGACCCCGGCTCCATTACGGCTCGGGTCATATGCTCAATATAACGCCCTGGTTCGTATCTGTCAACACTGTAACTGTCAAAAAAAAAAGTCTTATAATGATGCAGTGTTTTGATCTAGTTTTCAGAAAAAATGGGAGCTACTTTACATCACCTGAAGGTCATTGTTGTTTCTAGCCAAGAATCCCAATGTTTACTATACTTCTCATGTGTAAACCAGTAAAACAATGTTTTCCCCGAGCTATGTTTATCTTTATGAGTGTTTTAGTCAAGACAAAAACTGAGATCAAGTCAAAACCGAGGCCATGAAGGTATTTAGAGAACTTTTTTTGCTTTTTTTGCAAACACAACAAGCTGATCTTGTATCTACATTCTCATATATTGTTATCTAAGTATTATATATCTTCTAATTCATTACCAAGGTCAAAAACAACTAAGGTGAAACCCCTTCTCTCTTGACCTTCATCCTTGAGACTTTACAGTGCTATTTTACATCATGTCAGACCACAAGAATCCCATTCTAACTCTATTCTTAGTCCGTCTGTGATCCCAGAGCCACAAGGTTAGGGCTCTGTGAGGGAGAGAAAGCCTCCGGCAGCTGCTTTTTACTGTTTTCCTCTCCGTGCCCTCACGCGACACTAGTGTTTCAGCCGCTTTGCCCGGCCTGTGGCTTTTCACATGACACACGGTAACATACGATAAGCCCCGCTCCGTGGAGAAGGGCTAAGAGGAGGGTATAAATCTGTAAGTGGCAGGTATGCTCACAGGACTCGAGGGGGTTTCCATGTTTAGAGCGTGCTGACTAGAGCCGGACCCCCTCCTCAGCTGATCCTCCGAAGGTGCAGAGCTGCTCCAGTGCCACAGATATTGCTCTATTGCTGCAGGTTATATCTCGAAGGTTTAAGCGTTGCAGGCAACACACTTTTTCTGCTCCTGGATCTCTCTGCAGGCTGCATCTGGTGAAGAACGTCATGCAGAGGAAAGCCTGCATAGTTCAGATGCATCACACGTAAGTACCAATGAACACCGCTGACTGATTCCAAACATCTGCTCTTGAATGGGCAATACCTGTGCAATTTTCATCTTTATTTGTGCATATTTCAAGGTTTAAAATGGAATGTTTTGTCATTCCAATGTGTAAAATATGGAAGAACTAATCCAGCAAGGAATATTAATACACACGGGAGTATATTCTTGCTTTGTGGTAGTCACTGACCTTTAATGTAATGATCTTTGATGCTGCAACAATGCAAATGTTCTCACTGTACCACAAATACAGTTTGTGCTAATGAGCTTTTTTGTCACATGTACCGTAAAACAAATAAATAAAAAATATCTATTCTATCTAATTTACAGTGTTGTGACATATGACCTGTGTAATAAGGTATATTTATTATATTTCCTACCAATGCTCCCATTTGTTTTATTTTACAAATCGAGGAGCACAAACACTATGCAGCAGGTCCCTCTTTCATTTCACTTCATTGTTTAAAATTCATCATAGAGCACTTTTTTTTCTCTCTCTTTTTCTTTTTAATCAGTGACATGTTCTAATAAGGCTGGAGGTTGAGGAGGACTGCTCATGACTACACCTAGTGGTACAAAGTGGTATGACAGGCTGGTCAGGACTGCACTTACTGTTGAAATGATATGTTTTATCATCTTTCAGTCTAGTTTGATGCAAGAGATCTTACTCACACCTTCTTAAGCCCTGTCATTTTCTTTGAAACCATGCAAGACAACAACGTCACACTGTTTTACAACTCGAGGCCGCTACCTGCATCTCTATCCATGTCACACTGTGTGATTAGAAATATTGGGAAGCAGTTTGTTTACATAACCACCTAGCTAACTCCTATAGTATAGAAATGGCCCTAAAATTCCCACACCGTCAGATATTTGTTAATTTTGTCAATTTTTGGTCACACAACTATGAGATGGGTTGTCTTTGATCCTGTCACATACTGCAGCATAACACACAGAACACAACATAACACCACTTCTAAAAATGATTTTCCTTAAAATTGTTAAAAAGTTGTGTCGTTTTAGTCTTTTTGGTGATTGAAATTCCGCAACTCACACTGCTCCTTTTCAAATATGTGAGGACCTATGGAAGCCCCGGGGACATGCTGTGGAAATTGTTCTGGTGGTGAAATTTTTAAACAAAATGATTATATTTCATGTAATCAAGTCTTGTTTTAGTCTATTTTGAGTATTTTTGCTGAATTTGTCGCGACTGCATTTGGCTCTGGAGGTCGGTATAAATACCAATTACTTACAGAGCACCTTGATACAGCCCAGCCTCGCTCCTACGCCAGTGCCTAACACGGACAAGATCAAAACAAGGCTACCACCATATGCCACATTAATCTTCCCTGTTTGTCAGAGGTGGCATTATTTTCAGACGTGACGTGATCCAGATGCCTTTACTCCAGGAGATAGCCCGAGCAGCTGGGTTGTCTGAGCAGATGGCAAAATGATTTACAGCTGAGTCAGAAATAGTGTAACTTCCGATGCTGCCCGTCCGCTCTGAGTCGGGCAGCGGGACAAGTTTCCATCTGCACTTTGGGTCTGTGGGAAAGTCTAAAAGTAGTCGTGAGCTACCGGATGCCCCCAGCAACATGAGACTGATGTTAACTCACACAGGCTGCAGAGGTGTGTTGAAGCTCTGTGTATGTGACAGGTCCACTTCTGCGTTGTGGATTTGAACTTTGTGTTTAAACAGCATTAATGACAAAGACCAATACTTCTTTCTTCGATTCTTTCTTCTTATCTATTATAAGCATACGTCTCCAGCAGATGCTAAAAGGCAAATCAGGGACACTAAAAGCAACAATTAAGTAACTCAAAGATTATCTGGTATATTACAGTAAAGATACAGCACATCACAATACTTTTTTTTCTGTAAAAGAACAGGTGCACACTTAAATATATCAAAAAAATGTGAATTTATGTTCATACATGCTCCAGGCAGAGCAATGAGGTCAAGCCAGTTGCTTTTAGACTGTTTGGAAACGACTGACAAAAGACAGTGTTTGCTTAAATCATGGAACAGTCGGCCTTTTAACGTTAGAATCACTCTGTTCCTGGAGAGTTTTTAATCATTAATGCAAACATGTGTCCTTATTCTTGCGCTGTACAATGTGCACAGTGTAAAATTTTAAAGAAAGAACTAGATTTTCAAGAGTAAAGTTCCCTCAAAACACACAAGCTCCATACTAGTGTTAATTATGACAGCAAATTTTAATTTAGTTTTAGTCTTTTGACCAAAATGCCTTTTAGTTTTAGTCATAATTGAGTCATTTAATCCTAGGTTTAGTCTACTACATTTCATAAGAATTTGTCCAATTCTGATGTGGATTTCTTCTCTGTCTGTTCATTTTCCTTTTGTTTTTATTCTTTGATCCAAGTGTAGATACATTTAGTCAGAGTTTTGGTTCTTAATAATTACTTTTTATTTAGTTTTCATTTCAGCTTAAAATTAACACTGCTCCATACTACCCAGTGAAAGGAGACATTAGTTCTAAAACAGACAGTTTGATACATTTATTATGAAAAAATAGTGATATTAAATGTCTCTTTACCTGATTTATTTCTGCTCAGTTTGCTCATGGTCAACAGCCTCTCTCTGCAGGGCAACCATAGATGCTCACATGCTGTAGAATAGAGGGGTAAGAGATGTTAAACAACTGCAATCTGCAATTTTTTAAAAATGTTATCAGTTATCTTCTTTTAGCTGTTATTGTACTGTGTTTTCATTGTCATGTTTTTATGTTGTTTTTACTTTGTTCCTATATGATATATTGATATATTTTACTGTTACACCGAACCGTGGAACAGCTGTAATTTTAAAAACAAATATGCTACATAAATAAAATGTGACCGAGACCCCTTTTGTTCCCAAAATTTATGACATCTGGTATATAAATGTTGATTTGATATTTTTAATGTAATGACTTTTCTTCCTTTTGGTTCCTTTTAGTGCCATTTAATACTTTTATTACTTTTCAATGCTACTTAATTGTTCTTCTATGGAATTTTATTTGATTTTATTCACACTTTGATGTTAGTTGCTTAATTTTAGAAACCCTTTTACAATAGCTTTGATTTTTTTGTGTCGTTTTAACCCCTTTGATGTTTTTTGATAACTTTTTTCTTCTCATAGATTTCCTTTTAATGTTTCATGGCTTTTAAGTATCATTTTGCCACTTCTTTGTCGTTTGAAACACTTTTTAATGTCTTTGAAGTTTTTTTTTTTCTCAGATTAATCAGTAGCACTCCCAGCCTCTCTCTCGTGTGTGTTTGTAGGACTAAAGCTGGCTCGGTGAACTGTTTTGAAGCCCTGGGATGCCACGAGCAGCTGGGTCCCAATGACAGGCAGGACACTGAGGACCCCGGAGAATACTGCTATGGTACAGTCCTGTGCAGCCTGCCGATGCACTCGTTTACTGCTGCTTCACTCACCACTCTCTCCAGCCGGTTGACACGGACAGTGGTTAGCACATAAACAATCTAATGGGGCTGGAGTAAATCATAAGAGTTGGACTGGAAATGAATGAATTATGAAGGAAACCGCTGAACTTAACACAATAATGAACCACTGCTGATGCACCTTTTGCAACCACAGTCAGGTGAAGTAGTCAAGGCTCCCTATTTGAATGTTTTATTTTTCTTTTTGTAAAAAATATAAAACGTATGTGATTGCAGCAGGTAAAAGTGAGGTAAATAAGATCAAATGGACAATAATATGCAACTATTTTCACTGGGGCGTGATCTAATTAATAACAGTGAAACTTCAATAGATAATAGAACAAAAACTGAGGGTGAAACTAGTTCCCTTACTGGCTCCATAGCTTAAAAACACAGTCAGGTGCTGCTAATCACCAGGCCTTGTTTACTTTCATATAAAATAAATTCCTAACACCCTCACTGATTGTCTATAGATGAGTGCACCCTGTGAAAAGCAATGAATTTTGGTTCACTGTCACTGTAACTTTGTGACTTACTTTTTTATTTATTTATTTATTTATTTTTTGCCTTTTTGCTTCTATTTGATAGTAGTATATAGACAGGAAAAATGGTGAAAAAGGTCAACCACACCGTGCAAATGACCTAAGCTGGACGTAACCTGGTGGTTGCATTTCTTTTTTATATAAAGAGCAAAACTAAAATATGAAAAACATAAGCATAACTAGTTAGCTTCCTTTCTGAGACAAACACATATCAATATTTCCCATTAAAGTACCACGAGTAACATTTAGCTCCAAAATGTATATTCTCTTGGTCTTATTTTGGTTCTTAGTCATGAGATTAGAGTCATGCCTATCTCACTGACACAATACCCTCAGCTGGACACAAACCTCCAATGTACCTTTCTTGCCCCTGGGATGAGGACTTTTTGCAAAAGATTACATGTGAGGCATATAATATAAATATAAAGAAAACAGGCCAATACACTGGAATCCGCTACTGCCTAAAAGAAGTTATGTGGTGCCACTTCAACAACCTACAGTCCAACTACGTCAGCTATGTGTAACTACTGTAGCTGTTTTATTAGGCCTGAGTCATGAGGCGGCCATGTTTTATTCCGCGGGTGAAAACCACTCTCACATTCATTCACTAGGGATAATACTGATACTGGGGATACTAATTCAATTCAAATGTTTAAACCATACAGGACAAATACAGGACGTGTTGGTGACATCTTTCAGATTAGAAGTTGTTGTTCCGTGTCTTGTGGTCTATGGGGAAATCCTTTCTGGGCTTCATGTTATGTTTTTTTTCCTCACTTGAATACCATAGGTGTCACTGGTGGAAATGTTGACAGGGCATATGGACCAATACTATATCCAGTTCTTAAAATACATCCATGGGGACTAAATTTACTTCTGCCATTTGAAGTTTATCTGGGCAACACCATAGTTTCGTAAGGCATTTTACGCAACAAATATTTCCCGGGAAATTGTGATGCAAAATGCAACCATCTACAGTTTTTAAGTATTTTTGGACCGAGCTAACAGCTACGTTTAACATAGATCTGTTTACAAATGGAGCAAATATCTACACAGGACGATATAACACAGTAAACAGTTGCGAATGTCTCGTCAAACCTGCAGCTGTGCACTACCTGCCTGCACCTTTTAGAGCCGATAAGCTGCCTGACCCCGCGATACCAGACACAGCCATAAATCACAGATCATGTTCACTTTTAACAGAAATACCCATTCCATTTCCAAATCCCTGCCAGTGTCCAAGAGGAGTGTGTCACGCTGGCTCCGAGAGAACCCGTACAAGCTTATGCAGCATCATTTCTCAGTGTCCCGCTGGCAGATTTGAATGTATTACTCACTACAGACATGTTCTTGCTCAGAGGAAGTTGTAATGCCAGAAATATCTTTAGTCACATTTTAGTCCTTTTTCCCTCTGAGCTCTACAAACACCACGTCTTTACAGAGAACACATTCCACTTCAGAGAGATGGATGTTAGCAGCGCCACATGTGTCTGAAGAGGCTGGGTGGATATTTATAGCACATTTTAAAAATACACCGTATGAATGAAGGTGGGAAGTAATGTGTAGAAAAAAATACACTGAAATTAACAGCCACTAGAGCCATCACTTTATGTTGCAATGGCATATTTAGATATTTTCCTGATGGTGTGTCTGTTTCAGGTGGGTACCATCCGGTGCAGATTGGTGATGTATTTAACAGAAGGTACCAGGTGCTGTCCAAACTGGGCTGGGGTTACTTCGCCACTGTTTGGCTCTGTCTAGACCTCAGGTAATTTGGATCCAATGGGTTTTAATCCTACAGTTTAATATGTTTGAGTGTGGTAATCTTGTTTTTACTTGACATAATTCAATCTCAGCGCTCTTCTTTGTGGCATTTGTTGGCAATGCCACAGAAAATCATTTGAAATGTTAAATTCTAGTCTCAAGTCCCACATAACCTCACAAAAACCACCTTCTGACGTTTAATAAATCTGTGTTTCCATTTAAAATGAACAACAACAAACAGCAAAGAAAATCTGATCACATTTACCTACTGTGACTATTATCATAATATTGTTGTAATTAAACTGATACATTTTAATATTGATTTGATTTCATTATACAAGTGGATAGGATTATTGTATACTGAAATAACTAACTGGCCCAAAGCAGGCTCCAGCCACCTGCAACTCCCAGTGGGGTAAGAAGAAGATGAATGAATGGGTTGATGGAGTACTGGAGGTCAAAATGACACACATGGTCTTTCTAGTGGTAATTCTCTGAACATGTGCTGTTTTGAACCAAAGTAAAGGGCAATAATCTGGACTACATTCTAGACAGTGTAACCCTGTCAGATGTACACGGTTAAACCTGCAACAGAAGAAATTATAAACTGCATTAGAGTAAGTTCCTTTTGGCTTGGTCATGTTTTTATGCCACAGAGGAGTAAATAATGAGCTGCATTAACACACCAATAAGTGACTCACTGGATTGATGGCATAAAAACTTTGCTAGGTTTAAACTATGAAATAATTAAGCACGCTAAGCTGTTTGCTTAATTAAATGATGATAAAGACAAGTTGAGGAAAGAGAGGACAGTGGCCCTGACCCTGATGCACTGAATGAGAGACAGAGTTGTATGTTTAGTTGTGCTATATACCACCTGAGGCGTTTTTTTGGAATAAGAATTGGAAAAAGCTTGTTGATCTTAGTCTTTATGTGGTGCGCACAGGTCGGGTCGGCATGTTGCTGTGAAGGTGCTAAAAAGTGGACCTGGCTTTGCTCAAGCGGGACAGGACGAACTGACTCTGCTCCGATGTGTGCGTCGCCTATTGTATTACTTTTGATCATTATTATTTTGTACATTTTAGACAACATTTTCTCTACACAAATGTTCATTTCTCTCTGTGACACTGCACCTCTCTCCTCAGGCCGGTGGTTCCTCAAGTCGTCACTCGTACGGCCAAAGAATCGTCCGACTGCTGGATGAGTTCAAAGTGGCCGGGGTCAATGGCGTCCGTATCTTTTTTGTTCAACACTGGGAGGCGTATTGTTGAGCTCTTACAATGAAAGCTCTTCCACCTGGCAGATTATTATAATACCTCATTCACAATGGCACCCATTTCCAAAATGACACAATTTGACCAGTTGGATGCCATGCGTTAGAGCCAGCCACACTGACCACACAGGACCACTGTAGTAGTTGTCCCTAACAGCTGGTGCTTAGACATTGGTCTTGTTCTGGAGCTGCTGGGTCCTGACCTCAGGAGTTTACTGCTGTGCTGTGGGAGTCCTGGACTGTCCCGGCCTGTGGTCAAACAAATCCTCACTCAGGTAAAGGCTACACTCAACTGGACTTTTACATCACCTTTTCGATGGTTTCAGATTAGCCACTTTTAGCCCTGGGTGATGAATTTTAATCATAATCATGAATTGATATTGAATGATCAAAACAAAAAAATGTTACTCGCCGTTTAGAAAAATACACATGTACCATATAACTCCACAAAGATGTGCTGATTACATTGGCAAAACAATCAACCACTCTTTTAACAGATCATACATTATTATATTTTATGGTAACACTTTAGAATAACTCACACTGTTAAGCATTAGATGAGTATTTGTAACAACTTAAGTAATCCTTAATTCGTCATTTACAAAGCATTAATCCAACATTAATGACTACTATTATGTTCTTTCAATCATTCAATCATTCAATCTTAACCCATGTATAATAAGACATATAAATGATCATAAATAATTTCAGTGTCTATAAATAGTTAATTAATTAATTGATTGTTAAATACACATCTATTAATGCCTAACTACTATTAGGCTGTACTGCGTGAGTTATTATAAAATGTTTTTTTTTTGTTTTTTTTGCATATTCAAGTTATTCATAATTCAAGAACAGATAAACAATGTAATAAAGCTTTGGAGTTGCTCAAAAATCACTGCCTTTTAATCTCTGCCTCATCCAAACCCACTCAAATGTAGTGAGTCGTCGTGAGAGCGCCCCCTTTCTACTTGGGGCCCTATGTAATTGCCCATTTTCCCCACCCTCTTGGACCACCTCTGACAGGACATGAATAAAGAAATATTAAAGACAGATGTATAGAGGAATATTGGGGGGAAAATATTTGAGTATATTCTATAGTCTCATTTTGAATCTGAATGTAAATAAATACTAGTCCGTCAATTGTAATGTAATGAAAAGTCACAAAAAAGCACAGTTTTTATAATTCTGGCCATAGTTAAGCAGCCCTTCTCTGCAGTTTCATTGTGATTCTCGCGGCAGGTTCTGCAGGGTCTGGCCTACCTCCACACTCAGTGTAAGATCATCCACACTGACGTCAAACCAGAGAACATCCTGCTGTGTGTGGACCAGGCCCACACTCCACCAGCAGGGGGCACCAGCGGCTCCTCGGTCCTCACTGCAAACAAATCCACAGGTTTTCCTTTGATTCCTACACATGCTGCAAATTTTACGTTTTATTCTGACTTCACAGTAGAAAAGCATCAAAGCATCACCGTCTTCATAGTTTGCTATAAAAAAAAAAAAAAAAAAAAAAAAAAAAAGCGTCATTTCTCGTTTTTCCTTTCAGATGGCGATCGGACAAATCTGCACAGTTTAAAGGAAATCCGAGTGAAGATTGCAGACCTGGGCAGCTCCTGTTGGGTGGTCAGTACACAGTAGAGACAGTAGAAGTTAATGGAGTGAGACACTAGTAGCTTCTGAGGAGGATGGGGCAAAAAGAGACGGTCTTGGAACAAAACTATCAGTGTTAGAAGTCAGTAAACAGACCCATTGTACAGGTTAAAGGAATGGCTGCTAATTAAAAGCTAATAGTGTCACTGTAACGCATAAGTCTAGGGCATGTCTAAAAATAACAAACAATACTCCTGTCAGTGGCCTTCAGACCTTACTTTTCAATTTGTCTTCTCTTCATCTGAATTGAAAGTGTTGAATTCAAGTATTTACATGGTTCTCACTTTCCTCATTTGCAAATCTACACCCGGTTAAAAAGCATTCAACCGTAAAAATCCTCAGTTAAACTAACATTAGAAACTAACCCCATTCTGTCCTTCTAACAATCACAACTAAAGCTACAATTATCTGACTTTCAAAGCCGTCAAAGGTTCATAATCTATCTGTGCAGACTTTATTTCCAGGTCTGAAGGGGGCCTGTTGGAGTCACATTGATACTATTGAATTAAATGAGTGGATTAGAATCAATATCTACTGTACAAGACCAAATACTCATCATGAAGTCGCTGCTCACATATTGTTTTTGTTTTTGAGCAGTACAAGCATTTCTGTGAGGAGATCCAAACACGGCAGTATCGCTCACTGGAGGTTTTAGTCGGATCAGACTACGGCCCTCCTGCTGACATCTGGAGTGTGGCCTGTATGGTAAGCTCATTTTACTTTATTTTATTTTATTTTTTTCAAAGTCAAAAGTCAAAGTCTACTTTATTGTCAATTGTGAGAGAATTGAAATTATGTTACTCTGCAATATAAGAAAAACACAAGTAAGGGCATGCAAAAAACAAATCTATTTTATTGTGTTTAAAATAAATACAATATAAGGCACAAATAAGAATGGATGAGACCGAACCAGTGCAAAGTGTAAACAGAATATTTGCAGTAAATGGTAGTGCAAAAAAACAGCACAGATAAAGTGGGAGGTAGTGATTGAATGAGCTTTTTAAAATGTTCTTATTCTTTACCACTTATACCGTTCTTTGATTAGACGTCATTGTTATATTGTTAAATTAAATTGCAAGGTTGTGTATTTCATGTTTAATATGTTCTATGTATATGTCTACTACCGTTCCCTCATCCGCGTGCTAATAACTCATCTTTTAGACAAATAAACAAGTATCTCGCCTCAGAATAAAAGGTTCTGTGTGGACACATGTGGCTCTGCTCTCATTTCCAGGCGTTCGAGTTGGTCACTGGAGACTCTCTGTTCGAGCCCAAAGCCGCTGAGGCCTGTTCCCTGGAGGAAGGTGACTACTGACACGAGGCTAAATGACATTACAATATGGCTGCATTAAGGCTCAACCGAAATATCTGTTTCTATCACGACCGATAGTCACACCAGATTCTTCTAGCGTTATAGTTTACCAGACCTGGAACCAAAGATGCCATAATTGTTTCTGTTGTTCCCATGAGTATGTCTAAAGCTGCTCTCTTGTCACTCTATACGGTGCATCAGTGTTTACCACGCTGATGAGACCTTGGCGACCTGCCATAATCTAATTTGCTCAACCATAGTCGGGTAATGGAAAACTGCTCTGTAAATAGCTCAGTGTCACTCCGTAGCAGAAGTTAAAGAGTGTTATTAAGTTATTAAGCAATATTTTTTTTTGCCAGAGAAAGGTTAGATTAGAAAACAGATTGGTATTGGCTCTCCACAGAACAGGAAGTAGTGTTCAGCGATTAGCAAAACATTAATAAATAGTGACTTCATTCACTTAGTCGCTTTTAGCTGTGACAGGTCTAGATGACACTTCTGTTTAATACGTTAATAAAAGTCTGTTATCAGCAGCGTCCAGCAGACTTTTATATTCATTTATGCCAACTGCACGAGTAACAGTGCTGTGTGGTGTCCAACCATTCACTAATTTTATTCAATGTAGTCTACTATACATTTACGGCTACTGAGGGGTTAGGGATGAGCGAATAGTTCCAGATCAGCCCATAAACAGTACGCATGCACATCACAACACAGCTGTGCAAAAAGAGCTGTGACATCAGTGCCAATATCAAAGTTTGAGCCTAGTTTTGCTTGTGATGTCTCTGTACCATGTCTGGAGGCCCAGAGGAAGAGAATCATGAGCATTTAGTGTGTTAATAATGTACAGTTGTGTTCATAATAATAGCAGTATGTTTAAAAAAGTGAGTAGAGCTCAAAATCCTTATAATAGCTTTTATTTTCATACACACAAAAGCATTGAGAACACTGCACATTCTATTCCAAATCAAAACATGAACAAAATAATGATCATATTTGTTATTTCTTTAGAGAAAGTGGAGAAAAGTGAATATTAGGCTGTTCAAAAAAGTGCAGCATCTGTATTTTTCTTTACAAACTCAAACATTTACTGTGTCAATTAAACATTTTTTTAGATTAAACTTTACTGTAAATTACTGAATTAATATTTCATATAAGCACTGCTTTTGAGAAGCTGACATATCTGTGTTGCATGGAGTCGACCTTCTTCTTCTGGCTCCTGTGAACAGCCCGGGACCATTGGACTATATTCCACAGTTCTTCTGCATTTGTTGGTTTTGCCTCAGAAACAGCATTTTTGATATCACCCACAAGTTTTCCATTGGATTAAGGTCCAGGGATTGTGAGTTGGGATTGTGAGACTGTACAGTGTTCCCAGTGCTTTTGCATTAAAGCATTAAATGAAAATTAAAGCTATAATAAAGATTTTAAGCTTTACTCACTGCTATTATTATGAACATAACTGCACATGTGGCTTGGGTTGGAGCCATTTCACTGACTCTTGACAAATTAGGACATGCACCCTGTTCCATCACGATATGATGGTATTGATTTTTCCCTTTCAGATCATATAGCTCAGATAATGGTACTTCTGGGGAAAATCCCTCCAGCCATCGCTCTGACGGGTAAATACTCTGCAGAGTACTTCAACCGCAGAGGTGAGTACTGGAAATACCTCCTGCAGTCTCATGTTTGTAATGAGCCTTTGCTGGGCTTGGATTATTGACTTTCTGCTCAAACACATGTACCATGCAGGAGATTTGCGGAAAGTGGGTCCAGTGCGCTCCTGGAAGCTGTACGACGTCCTGGTGGAGAAATACCACTTCATGTTGGAAGAGGCGTCGGAGTTCTCGGACTTCCTCCTTCCCATGTTGGAATACTATCCCGAAAGGAGGGCCACAGCTGCGGAGTGCCTGGGACACCCGTGGCTGACCTCTTGACCTCATTCTCACGTTCACCTCCGCGACACTATTAGCTGCTCGACCAGGACGGGCCAGAGAGGTTTATGAGCTCTGGTCATTTCATTCTGTTAAAAGGTGCTATGTAGAGTACTAGCAGTTTAGATGTGTTCTATTTTTTTCATCACATTAAGTATAGGGGCTGTCATATTGCACTTCAAGCACTTGTTGTCAGTGTCTAACATATAGTATGTATTGTTTTAACAGACACACCTCACTGTGGTAGCCAGAAGCTGCATTTCCATGAATAGATTTGTGTTTAAAGTACACAGTAAATACGTTTTTTTTGTTTTTTATATCTATGTATGTAGCCTCAAAGTTATTTTGATGGTTGTCTGACATGAAAAGGGAATTTCAAAGCAAATTGTACTGTACAGAAAACATCAGTGAAATGTGTGACTCTGTTCTGGTCCAGTGTATTGGCCTATTTCTGCACCCTCTATTTGAGTACCACAAAGTGTGTCAGCTGAGGGTACTGTGTCAGTGAGTTAGGCTGGTTCTACCGATCTCATGTCTAAGAACCATTAAATGATTATGAGAATATATATTTTAGGGCTATATATTTTAAAAGTTACATGGTGCTACTGACTAAAAGTTACCCAAGGAAGGAAAATGATGTTTTAGTTGAAAAGTCTGGCTTTGTACTGATTCTTGTTTCATTTGGCAACCAGAAAACTCAAACTGAGCCGATCTTGCTTTTAAGCTACGTTAGTGTTAAATAGTTAATCTAGTATTATTCTGTTTTACAAAGACAATTTTTTTTTTTTTTGGATTCTGTACATTGCTGTGCTAACTGTAAAAGATTTCTTTTGTTTTAATACAAATAAAAAAGACATAATATTTTCTGTCCTTTTCTCAAATGACAAATGTGATTATGACACTTGTTAAAAGCATAAAGTACTGTAAGTAAGTAGTTAGTTTGAAAACACAGGGTATATAATTTTTTTTATTAACATACAAAGAAGTAATCCTTTAGAAACTGTCAACTCATATTTCAGCTTCCTGTATCTTCAAACAGTACAGATTGCACTTTTGGATACATCAAATACTACTTAAAGGTGTAGTGTGTGCAATCTGGAGGCATCTAGTGGTGAAGCTGCTAACTGCAGCTAATGAAGCGCAAACAACACTATTTACAAGAACATGGAAATCAAAAACATCGTTACAAAGATGTACTTTTTCTATGCGTGTTTCACTGAACACACTTAACATATTCAGTGACTTGAAAATCACATTTACAAATAACACTTTAGTGAATGTATTATTCAGAAACATGGCGTATTCCCTCAAAAAGTTCAAAATGCTTGTGAAGTTGGTTTGTCACATGACTTTTGAGAATCACTCATGGTGCTTTTATGGCCTGTGGGAAAGTGGGACGCTCTGGTTTGCAGTGGACATTTCACATTCTCCCAGTGGAATATTACTTTACTCAATAATGATAGTAATAGCTGTTGCACAGAAATCATTGATACTTCCATCTTTTCATGCTGCCAAAGGTTCATAAGGAAACAGCTTATTATTTATGATGCAATAATAAAGATGCTATAATAGTGAAGTTATTTGATCTGACCCGCTGCACTTTTACAGTCACAACTCCATAGCACTTATCACTGACGCCTACAGCAGTGATTCAACCAAACTTATATGGTTCAGAGCTCAAATAGCCACTTCTAGTTTTGATTGAATATTCCATGCGGCGTGTTGCTCATCCAATCCAGCTGTAGGCTCTGCACTCCACCTGCGGCTTCTCTTTATAAACGACTCTGTATCCGCACTTCGTTCTGATCCGCTGACACTTTTTGGGCCAAGCTGTGGGCTTCATTTGTCTAAAGAGAGAAAAAAAAGTAAAGGTAGAAAGTTAAGTCAAAGGAGAAACATTAAAACCATAACTTTTAATGATTGAAATAGGACGGTTACTTACGAAAAGCAGTAAAAACCAAACTCGTGGCAGAAGCACTTGTCACAGCCTCTCCTGAATGTGTCCCCTGGTTTGTAGAACTTGTCTTTATGGGAACAAAGCCCTGGAAAATAAAAGAGATGCTTAGTGGTCCAATACTCATTTATGCTGATGAGGAAAAAGGCAATCCAGGTGAAGATCTTGTTAATATGGTACTGTATGATCCTACATTTCCCAGGACATTCATTAATTTTCTTATAGCAGTGATCTAATGGCGGTCCAGAGGCCACATCAGGCCATAAAGCCCCCCAGCACATTACCAAAATCAAAAAACTTGAGGAAAAATATGGAAAGAGTTGAAACATAAATATATATTAAAATGACTCAAAAACAACTGAAACTGAGCTCACAAAAATGTTGCCGCTCTAAAACAAATCTTTCTTTTATATAACTGATGTGCCTTATTTGGTCTACATTTAAGACTGAGGGCAAATTGTTAGTTCCCTTTGTTCATTTCTTTGTTTTATTTTTTCACGACAAATCATCTTCAAACATTAAAAAACGTTTTTTTCCATAAACTGGTGGGGATTGCAATTAAAATAACCTCATAGGTTTCAGTCAAAAAAGAAAAACAAGAAAAGATATTTAACCATGAAGAAAGCACATGCCTATTTATTTATTTATTTATTTGTCTAACTCTCTGTAGCTTGTTTGTACATTACTGTCCACTTTAGGGAGATGTTGTGCATATTCAAATGAACCGGGACAGAAAAAAAACAAAACTGGGTGACACTTTAGTCCCTGTGCGAAATTTAGACTCACAAATTGATCTATATATGGATGATTTTGTATAGACAGAGAAAGTCATGCCTAGAGAGAATCTACAGTAATGCAGTAGGACATCGAACCTGACTTCCACCAAGCTCAATTAAACTTGCCCGGTCATAACCAATTATCTTAAATGGGGCAGGCTTTATGCACCGCTTTGTTTCTCTGGTCGTATTTTTTTATTTTGCACATGTTGGTACTGTCTGAATTCTGTTCGTAGTCGTATGTCTACCCAGTTGCATTCAGAGATTGGAAATAAAGCTTGAATTTATCAGGATGGTCGTCCATGTTTGTTATTTTTAGTCGAGGATATAAAAATAACCAATTTCTGAATCACTACTTGTGGGAATATAATGGAATTTACATGATTTCCAGCAACCTTTTCAACCTTTTTAAAACCTGAAACTGCTGCAGAATTGATAGAGCCCTACTGCCTGAGGTCACTAGATGTGTGACCATATCTATTGTCCTCAGTGGTGCTCCTGCCTGCAGCGGAACCATCCCCTGGGACAGTCTGTCACCTTGAGAAGGGGATCAATAGGAGCACACTCATCTGCCACGAAGAGCCCCGAGGGGATGGAGGCTAGGTCAAAGTATGGAGGACACTGTCCACAGTTAGCCAGCCGAGGTCAACTTTATGACCTGCAGACGTCACTATAGCTACACTGATTTTGTTGTTGAATTGAATGTAATGAAATATAGCAATGAAATGGCCAGACCAGTACAGGATTATATTGTCATGTTTAAAGCCCTTTTTTCTAACCTTAAACCTTAAACGAAAATCCATCTTGTACTGCTCCAAACCACATATTCACAGCCCAACCATGGCCTAACTGGCTGGTGTGACCTATGACGTGGCAGTACTGACAGTTTTGGGTGTGTTTTATGTTTGAAGATGCAGCGGCCATTTTATTGCACCGAACGTAAACAACGTAACGCTGCTCTGATTGGATAAAACTGTTGATAAATCCAATCACCGATCAGTTATTCATTGAAAATACCAACCTTTTTGCAAACGCTTTCAACGATAGCCCTCCCAGTTTTTAACGTGGAGCAGAAACATATCTGGCGTGTCAGGTTAGCGTGTTTAAGCTGGTATTTTCATTGCAAAACACTGAAACGGCAATAAACGTACAATGAAACCTGCTCATCACTATATATCTGTTCTTGTAGCTTGACTAACAAGACTAACTGTAACTTGATTCACGTTTTAGATTGATGTTTTATCAATTGTCGTATTACCTCATACAGGTAATATGACATTTATACTGCACGAAGGGTTTCTCTGGCTTTCTCCAATGCCGTTCATGCATGGATTGGTGGAAAAACTAAATTGCCCATCGTGAATGTATGTGAGAGTGATTGATCCATGATTCCACCTCACATCCAAAGCAGCTGGGATATGCTTAAGCCACTCACAACCCCTAATGGGACAAGCGGTAGAGTATAAATTGAAATAAATCTTATGTAGACGAGCAAAGCAAATTAAAACTGTGGGAACAAATAAGCAAACTTGCATCTGAACATAATAACACAAATAGAAGTGCTCTCCAGCCTGAGTTAACAGCTCAAACATCTAATATCACACAACCCGATGTGCTCAACTGCTGTTAATTTAGTGGAAACATATCAAAGTCAGAAATGCAAGTGCAACAGAGGTAGCCTTACCTTTCATGTGGTACAGAGAGGCTTCTGAGTACTCTGAACTCAACAGTAGGATGACAGAGAAGCAGACCGCCATCAGAATCAGCTGAGCACCGCCACAGAAACCTCTCACTGCGGGAAACATGGCTAGATTTCCTTCCGAGTCGCTGACGGGTACGAGAATGAGCTCCTCTTGAATCAGTGAATGTGACAGTAGTAACGGCTGAAGTCAATGTGCTGCTGTGTGGATGCTCGCTAATATTTATAGTCTTCTCCACTGAACAGGGAGGTAAAAAGCTCCGGGAGATGTTTAGTTAGAATGGTGGCTCTGACCAGCTTTTAGTTGGAGTGTTTACATCTTGGCGGCGTACCCGTGCGTCCCTAAATATTACCCTTGGGACCGCCGTTCACAGCTGTGTGGCAGAGAGGATGTCAGTGGGTTCAGAGGTGGCCTGTTCTCTTAACTCTGCTTTGCTCAGTGTCATTGCATAAGCCAGGGCTTATTTAAAATGGGTTCAAAGATACTCCCAGTATCAGCAGGAAAGGTACAATCAGAAAAAGGAGCTACAAAGATGCAGGAGAACGGTGCATTTTAAACAACTTGAGGACAAACAACAAATAAGGCTTACTATTAAGTGAAGTTGGATGGTTGACCCAGGATATAAGCTCTTGGTGCTACTTCAGGACATGACATTACCTAGGAGCTAAGGAGGAGGAAAACCACTGTATTTCCAGTCTATTGGTATAAATGTGAATACATGGAAAAAAAGTGCAACATGGCTTAATGGTGACGCCTGGAAAATCAAAAGACATTGGGCCTCTTGGAGCTGACGGCAAAATTTTATCAATGAAGGAAAATAAAATTAAGGAGACACATAAGCCATGCCAACAAACACAAAATGAAAATATTGTAGTCCTGCTCTTAACCTATAGGAAGTCGGCCATTTTGGTTCGAAGGTGTGACAACTGCAAACCGCTTTCTTTGTCCTTTTTTTTTTTAATCCAATAGGCTCAACATCATCTTCTAGACACATAGTCTGTAGAACAATGCGATTTCATTTAAAAAAAAAAAAAAAAAAAAAAATCAAAACTGTTCCTGTATTTATTTATTTATTTATTTATTTATTGCATCTTAGTAACACATTCCACTGAGTTCACAAATTAAAATAAAATCAAAAAAGTAATCAAAAGCATTAAAATAATCGTAGTAGTGACTGTATTTCTAGTCCATTCTTTCACTTCCGGCGCATGCACATCAGATCTGCCAGTCATTCTTAGGTTTACCTTTTTTGCTCCAGCTGTGCGCCAGCCTTTGGACACTCCATTAAATTTAAATGTACTTACGCTTAGGACTGTGAAAATCTGGCCCTAGAAGTTTATCTTAAAGTAGCACCGCATAACTTTTAGCCCAAAAATATATATTCTCCAAACAGATTACATGAGAGATTACATGAGTGAGTCGCTCTACCACACTACGCCTATACAGTAATAGACAGTGAGGGTGCACAAAGAGGGATTTGCGCCCTCTGGTGGCTAAAAGTTCCACAGGGTTGCTTTAATAATAGACTTATTTGCCACGTAACTATTCAAAGTCACAAAATGGCTCCTTTAGAAAACAGCTTTGTGTTCTGTGATTTAACACTTAGAAGAATCAAGCCTCTTTCTTTTTTATACACTTACTGAACTTTAGTTTAACTGTACAAATACTTTGATATATGTAGAATTTTGGTTTGTTTCATCTTGGGTTTAAAATTGCACCTTTTGCCTTTTACCTCACCACAGAACTGCTAAAGACATTTTTTTTCCCTGCTTGCTGACAATATCAAAATCAAACTCTTTAGGCTGACATTGTCTCCTTTGTGTAACAAAAGTGGTTTAAGCAAAGTGATCATAAGAATCTGCATTTTTTTGTTTCCATGAAAATCGAGGGAGTGTTCTTTGCTTGAACAATAGCTGCTCTCAAATCAAAGAAAGTAAAGGATATGGGTTGTAGCTTACCCAGAACATTTTGTGCTTTTAGCTGATCACATATGCAACAGTGCATACAGTGGGTAGAAACAGTGCAATGCCAAAGGAAGTAGGTTATGTAATTGACACTCCAAAGGGACAATGTGTGGCCCCTTAACTGACATAAGGCCAAAGTCAAGAAATTGAGTTATTTATTGTGTTCAATGATGTGAAAAAGCCTGACAAAGGAAGTAGTTTCTCTCTCCTTTACATTTTCAGTGACCTTCTTGGCGCGGACTTGATGGAGTTTGTGGTTTGTGTCTTCCTTCCTGACAGCCTGCAGCCACGCAGAGCCTCTCCAACACACACTGCTCTGACCGGAGTGAAAACAAACCGGACATCAAGGAGCTGGAGAGAAGATGCGGTGGCCGAAGGCTTCCAACTAGAAAAACCACTTCCGCCTCTTTTCTCACAAACCATTAAGTCAGAGGAAGCTGGTCAGGGCGCCACACTGCCTTGTGGCCAGGAGCGTCGCCTCACAGAGAGAAAACTAGGACCGGGCCCATACAGTTATCTAACAGATACTCAGAGGATATGGGTCACAGCCACCACCAAAAAGGAAAAGTACAAAAGACTAGAGTTAGTTAAAAAGCTGGATGTGTCACTGGGGCTGACAGAAGTTAAGCATACGCATATTCATTCATTACATTTCTACAGCTTATTCTTTTAAGGCTTGTAAGGGAGCCTGTCTATACTGCTTTAACCGAGGCAGAGCACCTAACCCTGGGAAATCACCAGGGCCACTGGTCAAGTCAATATTAATCATAGTGGTTCTGGTTTGGCAGTGTCAGCTCTGGCCTATGTGTTGCCCTGGGACAAATTTAAGGGTGCTCTCTTTGCATTGTGACCAGTATCAGTGAATGTTATTATTGTTTTGAAAGCAGTAAAAATAATAATTAAATCTATTCTAATTACAAATAAGAACATGGACCAAATCCAGGCTTTGAACCCAGCTTCTCTTCACATGCGATCTTAACCAAACCCAGAAAAAAAAACCCCCCCGTGGAAAAAAAATTTATATAATATACCCCCTCTCTCTTTTTAAAAAAAAAAATACACCACCAACAAAGGAAAGAAAAAAAAAAAAAGCCCGCCCCGCATTTCAAAATTTTTATTTTTTTTTCCCCTTCCCCCTTCCCCCTCCCCCCCCCGCCCCCCCCCCCCCCTCCCCCCCCCCCCCCCCCCCCCCCCCAAGCCCCGGGCGGGGGGTTGGTTTTTTAATATTTTTTAACAACCAAAAAAAAACCCAAGGTTTTTTTTTTTTTAAAAAAATTAAAAAAAAAAAAAAAAAAAAAAATATTAATTTATATAAAACCAAAAAAAAAAAAATAAAAAAAATTATAATATTTTTTTTTTCAAAATTAAAAAAAAAAAAATTTTTGCAGAATAGGGTGACCTGTTAATTTAACCGAGACTGGCCCCTTTATGAGGGATTATATGTCTGCATGGACACCTAGAAAAACCCTAATATGGCCTGTTTGTTATAAAACATCAACGATACTCTGTATGACGCAAGAAGAAAAAAAAAAAAAAGCTCAGTTCATATGGCACCTGCTGGATAAGGTCAAGTGCTTAGCTACTTTTGCCATGATTCCTAAAAGAAGCAAAGAAGCTCCAGCTTCTTTGTCAGAGAAGAGTTTTATCTTATCTTTTTTAATGTGTAGAAATGACTATAGTTGACCAGGTACAATCCTGTTTTGACTTGTTTTACCAACATGAAAGGTGACATACCTATTCCAACCAGAAGCTCTACTTTTTTCTTTCAGATTTTTTCTTGCCCTTTTGGTAACAACTAGTGTTAAAGTTAAATTAAAGGTGTCCTGAGTTGGACAAATGAAATTATGGTCTCCCCACAACAGTTTTATTGCCAAGTGTTATATTATGTAGTTCATTTATGCTGTTTTACCAATATTGTTGCTTGGCTACACGTATTTGCAGAGAAGAGTTGAGAGCACCATCTTGATAAATGACCTTCCATCACACGTTGTGGTGTGGCACAAGCGGACGAACTGTGGTAGGTTGGCCGTCCTCACGTTAACAGTGGTTGTCCTGCCGTTGTCTTTGAGGTAGGTTGTGTAAGCTCCTACCTCTGAGGACCACACAGACACAAACCACTGGTGCTCATCTTTTACAGGGTAGTAGCTAATTAAGCAATCTGTAGCGGTCTTAGTTCTTGTTAAAGATGCCCTGTCAATTCTTATATTTGCTGGTTGACAGTTGGAAGTTTGTACTATGATGTTGCCAGTGTTGCAGTGTTGACCGGCTCTGCGTTCACAGGGTTAGCAGCAGCGGCGGTGGTCTCAGTAATGCCACCCTGTTAGTGTGCATCAGCGGGGATATTTTTGGGTGTGTGACTCACCCCGGTACAGCTCGAGTGGGTGCAGCGGCTCTGCTGCTAATTACACACACATTCTGGCTTCACCGCCACATGGAAGGATCCATGGACACGAGGCTGGATGGAGAATATTCACACACAACAATCTAGGGATGAACAATACAGTATAAAAAAATTCATCATGACTGGTGACTATTTTTATTTTTGCATTTTTATATTTGCAACATAAAGAGAGTATGTTTGCAAAAGTAAATACTAATTATTGGAACGGGATTTTTGTTTTTTTCCAAGGCTTCTTAGATTTGTGTCACGCTGTCATTTTCACTCATGCTGTTCTGTTTACCCAAAAGTAAACATTCAATTAAAATATATATTTTTGCAACATAGCAAAATCCCCATTGAGTTTGCATTTACAGTTTTACAGTTGCCACATGCAAGCAGCTTATTTATTCCAACGGTAAACTAATCAGTTTTACAAAACAATGGTTATGATTGGAAGTTGTTCTTTGTTACTTCTTATACTATAATTTAACTGTCTGTCTGAAGTTGTGGACATTTGTGTGGTTCGTATATTTGCGTAGTTCCCAAATTTTCACTTTACATTTTTTTCCACATCACACCCCACAACCTCACCTGCTTTTATTTTATTGAACAAACAAACAAACAAACAAACAAACAAACAAACAAACCAAACGGAACCAATCCATCACTGCACATCTCTTCTCTCTCTTTCTGTTTTTCCTTTTTGCTCTCCCACTGTGTGCAAGCAGGAGTAGTCAGTACTCTCCTAGTAGCTTACATTTAAAAGCAATGAAAGGCCAACAGCCAATAGCAGCGTGCCTTTTTTGAGCATGACGAGATGCATTTTTATATGAGCGTGTTACAAATAATAATAAATTGATGATTTAATTTGATGTCTCATGTCACAAATTGTTACATAGTATTCGTTAGGTTCTGTTACTTTTGCTTTCACACTATAGTTTTTAAAAGTGGACCACTGGACTTTACCTGATGCTGTGATTACTGTTGTCATGACAACGGGGGGCGTGCCTAGATGGTTTTTACTGTGGTGAATAGAGACATGCTATTATTAATATAGAATTAATTGAAACAGCTGAAACTTTAAATGCACTGTTTAGGACATGATTTGAACCGATGTAGCTCTCAATAGGAAACTGTTGGCTTCACAGGAGGCATCAGCCATAGAATAGGAAGAAAAATAGAGCCATACAAATTGTAAACAACATAATGTATTTTTAAACCCTACTGATATCTGTTTTGCCTGTTTCCCCTTCTCTGTTTGCTCTTCATGTGTTTAATTGGCCGTGGCTGGTCCGGACCGAGACCACCTCTTTTTGCCGGACCAAAGAGCGGCTGTTTGGTCCAGACCACTGGAGCTGTCACATCTGAAGATTTGGTTCAAACCAAACGGGAAAGTCTGAAAGCCCTGACCAAACAGTGCAGGTGTGAAAGCCCCCTTAAGGTTATATTCTTTCAAAGTCATTCTTATAACAATAAGCTGTTGGGAGACTAAACAGTTTTCTTCAATACATAATACACAATAATACAAAGAGTTGCATACCGGTAGTTTAATCCCCGAACTAAGATGAGTCATAATAGTGTTTTTGAATGTAAAATATCTTTATTTCGACCTTCAAAATGTGTTTCAATAACAGAAATTGTCATCATGGTGAGTTTGAATACTATTCACAAATTAATTCAGTATTATAATATTCAAATCAAAAGCATGTCATCATAATCTATGAAAAGCAACAAGCCTCTTTCAGACTCGGCCCACTTGTCCACAATCAGGCAACTTCATAAATAGACTTGTTTACATTTTTTTGGGGAGGGGGGAGTGTTGAGACTTCAACAAGCAGTCATTCGTAAGTGAGTCAAAAAATCCAGTCGGAGATGAGAAATCTGATGTGACAGAACAACAATCATCATACGTCATACCAAAATACATCAAAAGTAATCCAGAAAAGAAAGGAAAGTTTCCGTAGTAACACATAAAACAAAAGTCCCATCAGGAAATACTTGACAAATATCAGTATATCATTCTTTTGTGATACAAAAAAACGTCTTTTCTTTTTTTCCCCGCCCCATGGTAAACACATGACAGTTGATGGTATTTTGGCAACATCTGCATCGTAGGAGAGATAACAGAAATTCAACTAGTATCATAACATAACTGTAACTTCACTGGACATTAATCATCTGCGCCCCTCCCCCTCCCTCCCCCAACAATATGTCTTTATACATGATATTGCATGATAAAAACTAGGATGGAATCATTGACATATCAATGACATTTACATATGCAACAAGCATAGTTTTGTTGCTCCAAAAAAATGAACTTCTCATCGACTCTTTGTCCATTTCTACACTTCTGTGTCTTCTTCACGTCTTTTGGAGAGTTCAAGATTGAGGTGAATTCAGCTTTGGGGTCCAATTAGTAAAAAAGTGCTATTTTTTTTTTTATTGAACTAGTGTAATATCAAAAACAATTTTGGAAAAAACACATTTTAACTTCAGTTGTTCAACTTGAAACTGAATTGACCTCAGATCTGCAGGAAAACCCACCTATAACTTCAGAGCTCGGTCGTAGTCTTTAGTACAAAAAACTACAGTGTCACTACTTGTTTTGCTGGTTCTGCACCACATCTGAATGAAATCAAGAGTTCTTCGAGGCACCTGTTGTGGTACAAAGATGTGCTCATCAGGGTTTAAGGTATTGTAAGTTCCTTGTTAAGGTTGTTTTTTTTTGTCGTTGTTGTTTTTTCAGTTCAGCGTCAAGTCCTCAGGAACAGAGGCCCAGAGAGTTGACCAGACCAATCGCACACATCGCCCAGGCCTCAGAGCTTTTGTACGTTTTCAGTTGAACCCTTTGTAAGTAAGTTGTAAAATGAGTCCTGGGCCCGTAAAAGTATTCCCAAATGAGAGACACACATTATAACATCACTGTAGATGTCGTACTCACAATATATCATGTATGAGAGACATTAGCGCCTGGTTAATGCAGACTTTAGGTATAAAAAAAATCCCCATGCTGACGTCTCAGTGAGTGCACTGATTTTCTCACAAACAGGTCAAAATCAAAAACAATTCTTGCAATACCAAATGAATGAGGTCTGTAGAAATAGTTTTAATAGTTCATATCATATTTTGAACCTTGTGGTTTTGTGTAAGGGTAGCCTGGCCAGCCATGCTATTGACTTGCAACTAGTGATAATAACCTGAACTGTTTCTAAAATGGGCTGTACTCTATCCAATCCTTTGTTTCTCTGACAGGTTCTATCTAGTTGTGTCCAGAGGCATTGTATTCAGCGTCTGTTGGTACTGCCAAATCAAATCCACAGAGAACAGAAATACACTTTGTATACAATAGAAAAAGAGTTACAATGGCTGGTCAGGCTAGTGTAAGGGCAAAAAAGAAATTAGTGTTTTTGAATAAGGGCCCAGTACTCCTACCCTACGACGGATGAGAAAGCCAAGAGCACATTTTCAGACAAAGTCTGTGCAGTACGTGCATGGACAGCATTGATAGACTTCTTAAAGGCCCATTTTTTCTTTAAAATAGCGTTAGCTTAGATTTTGTTCAGTGATTGTTGATCAGTTTTACCATGAGCCTTTTATACAGTACTGTGTAAACAGCTTCCTGAGAGTTAGCTAGCCTACAGTTAAGAAACACACTGGACATCTAGCTATCTGCTCATTGTTTTATATGGGTTTCAGATGCACCAGAGACACACAGGTCTATAATACTGTTGGAGCCAGTATCAGGCTAAAGGTGAAATGCATTTTGTAAATTCACTTGGGCATCATGAGTGCTTCCCAAACAAAGTGTAACAACAAATTACAAATAGATGTAGCATAATCAGTCCTTGTTTGTAACAAACATATGTTATGTTAATTGTTCCTGACACAACTTATTCCAAAGGTGTGATATAAAAAAATATGATCACCAGCCCCATAACTGAAGGTTATAACCCTATAGCATATGCCTCTTGATGCAACAATATCGCCCAGTAATAATGCACAATATGTTCATTAATAGTTTGGGGTAATAATTCAAACCAAAAGATACGAAACATTACAAACATTTATTCCTATTCTGCCACTGACCATTTAACAATCAAACCTTAATAAAACTTATCAGATTGATCTGTGTTTATAAACAGATTCAGAATAATGAATCATTGGAGACAGGGTCTAATTTACTTCATAAAGTGACATGGGCTGACACACACAGGTCTCCAGAACATAACTAACCACTGTTAGTATAAAAGAAGAGGGGCCAGTGACCAGATCTTGTTATATTACACCAAAGGATGAGAACGTGACATAATGCCATCCACCTTCGAGTTAAATCACGTCACTTCCTTCATGGGCTTAAAATGAGACTGTGCCTTCTGAATGGGCACAACACACTCGTCTTACATGAGCCATGTGCTTTTATTACACAACCACATTTTTCCTGCAGTGAGTTGACCTAGGTTTGCTGCATTAGGATGTTCAGTTACAGCCTGACAGCCAGTGCTGAGAGGAATAAGGGCCCCATGGTGGTCTGGATTAGAGTCTACACTGCCACAGTATGCAACTGCAGCTTGTTTCATGTTCAAATCAGATTTTCTGTAGAGCACTGCCACAGATATTACAGTGTTATCATCAGTGTCATTCTTCCTGATGTATCGATTAGCAACAGGCACGAGGGGGCATTAGAGCGCTCGCACAGTCACAGGCCATACTCCAGCCAGGTCATCAGTAGAGGCTCATTTATGCTCCTTTTGGTAGATTTCTGTTACAAATTACAAAAAATTATAATCATCACAGCCTACTTCCTCCTTTCCAAAATTTTCCAAAATGGAATGTAGGCAAATTACAGTCAGAAGTGTCTGTCTGTATCTAACATAGAGCATAAAGAGCCTTAAAAGTCCCAAGTCCAAAACTGTTCAGAGATTTTCTGAATACAGTAAGTGCCAACACCTGTGTAGGAAGATCTTTCTTTAGGCAACACATATTGCAGGAAAGTCTACCTATCTATGTTAGGTTCTGTGTAAATTGCTTATCCACTCTTTAGTGTATCACTTACTGGTCAACTTTTTCATAACCAGTTTTGCAGCATTTATCCCTGTCATAAATGTACTTGTAAACGTAACATTGTCCATGACACTAGTCTTCAATGCTACATCAAATTAGACCGTTGTGGGCATCACTATCTGCAAGGTGTTGGTGGCATTTCACAGTCATGGCATTTTATTTTTGGGGGTGCTACATCAATAAGTATGATAAGAAATCTTCAAACAATTACAATTCATCTTTAATCAGGAATATAGCTATTGTTCTGGGGATACTGAGGTCATGTTCAGTTTTTACTAAATATCTCTTCATTTCTGGGGTTTAACAAGGAAGCCCAGACATGCCTCTGAACAATACCAAGGTGTTCCCAGGCCAGCTGAGAGATTTCCTCTTCCCGATGTGCCCTGCGTCGGCCCTGGGGTATCCTCCTAGAACACCTCCCCAGAGAGGGTTCCAGGAGGCATTTGGAACAGATGCCCGAGACACCTCAGCTGCTTCCTCTGAATGTGGAGGAGCAACAGCTCTACTCCAGGCTGCTCCCAGATGACCAAGCTCCTAAGCCCATCTCTAAGGGAGCGCACAGCCACTCTGACCTAAAGCTCATGACAGCAGGTTAAAGTAAGAACATAGACTGACAGATAAATCCAGAGCTTTGGTTTACCGCTCAGCTCCTTCTTTACCACAACAGAGCGGTACATACTTCCTTCACTTGTGATCAAGACCCAAAGAAAACGGAATTCTTCAACTCCATACCCCAACATCAAATAAAGCCATCCAGCCAGCCTCGGACATAGATTTGCTGACTCTCATCCCACCTGTTGCAAACCATCCCAGTACATTGTGATGGTCCTGGTTAGACGAGACCAACAGGACAACACCAACTGCAAATAAGCTGAGATAAGATCATGTTTACCCCAGCCTGTACTCCCTTGAGCCCCTGGCTGAGCCTAAAATTCTGTCCATAAAAAGGATGAACAGAATTTGTGTCAAGGGCAGCCCTGTTTGAGCCCAACATGCAGCAGGAACAAGTCTGATATAACTAACCTCCTGGTCTTATAGAGACTGAAGAGCTATTGGTGGGGACCATGGACCCCACACTCCCAGTACACCCTTCTACAGAACACCACAAAGGACGTGGATAATTGCCATGTTCCACTGTTGAGGCTTCATTCTCTTCAACTGAATGATTCATACAAATGGCACTGTTTCTCCCTAATGGTGATGAACTGGGAGATATCTTTTCAAAACAAAATATGTGCTAGCACTAGTCATTTTCCAAGGTGTTTTTTTTTTACAGTTTAACAGCACCTTTCTGTGGCTGTAAATCAGGGCTATAAATGCAGTCAGTGAATCCAAACGGCAAGAGCAATGAATGGAAAACCAAGCATCACAAGCAGCTCAATTGGGCTCAAGTGAACTGCAAAGTCTTACAAATGAACAACAATTCTTTTTGCTTTATATGCCACTGAACTCTTGGATCCACAGACACGATGAAACTCATGAGCTGAATAAATGTTTTCTGCAGACTGTGCTAGGACTCATGACCTCAGTATTCCCACATTAACAAACAATGTCTTGTTCTGGTCAAAATCTCTGAGATTAAAAAAGAACTCTCCAAATGCGTTAAATTCAACTACCATCGAAGGCAGAGAATGTTTCTTTATCAAAAGTGACATCACCTTAAGACAATGCAGCACTTGGGGCGTCCCACTAAAGGGCCAGTTCATACAGCCATGTTCACATAGTCCCCTTTTATGCTCCTTTTCGTGATGTTGCTGGGAATTCCCCCTAGACCCTTTCTCAATTAGCCTTGTGTGCCATTTATGAGCAACAGCATAAAGACAAGAAACTGGTCAGCATCTAGTGTGATATTAACCACATGCCAGAAAAACTCTTTACACAACGAGGCAAAAGTTTTAAAGAATGCAAAAAAGCACAATGAAAAAAAACAAAAAAAACAAGACTAATTTGCATAAACTCAAATGCAGCGTGTTATTCTTGTTTTTGTGCATTAATGCTACACACACACTTAATAGGTCGTCGATTTCCTAAACTTGAGTCGCCTCATTCCGTCTCACCTCTGTGACACAAGGATAAAGACAGGAGCACTTCATATCCTTCACTGCACCTCTTAGAAAAAAACAGGAATACCCTGCTACGAAAAGAGAGCATAAAAGGGGCTATAGTCATCTCCAGAGTAAACAGGTCGCTGTATGGAATAACTGACTGGAGTAAACTAGACAGAAGAAGAGATGTGTCATCTGGCTTCATAGGTAAGCATTAAGAAAACCTGGACAAAAACCATGATCCTTTTTGAACTGTAGGGTAAAATACTACAAGAAAGACTGGCCATATTCAAGCAGAGCATTGTCACTTTGTGTGTTGAGTATGTAAAGTAACACACTGACTTGCACTGCTTTTGTGTGGAAAAAAAAAATCCATTTGGTTTTGTTCTTTCTGATTCCACTGAATCCCAGAAAGTAGCCATAGAACACAATGGATCTGCACAAATTCAGATGCTCTTCTGCCATTAGAAACATGGAAACCAAGGGTAGAAGTACTATACTCTGATGCTGACAGTCAGATGAGGTTTTGTTGTAGCAATAATGTTATTTACATTGTTCCATATGTACAATAGAGAATCTCCCAGAGATGTTCGGTAAAGCTGCAATGGGGTACTCCTTTGAATTCCTCACTTTTGAAAGTCCTTAGATGAAGAGCCATACGGGTCCCTGTCGAAACGTTTTAATGGTCCTTGCTACCGTATTGCCAGTCTTCATTCAAACCTTTCCAAAGGTATGAATGTTCACAACGCGTCAAATCAAAGTCAAAAATATTTCATTTTTAAATAATTACTCGACAAAAAAAATCGGTGGACATTATGGATCTTCATCTTAAGGATTGAATTTCTCACACAAATCAAGACAAACACATTTTTATAAAGGTATTTGTTGAGAAAGTGGTGAGTTAAATGCACTGTACAACCTTGTATAATTTTTTTTTTTCAAAATATAGTTTATCCCAGTGTGTTTTGTTGATTTTTTTTTTTTATATCATATAGAATCCTGTACACTTGGTGTCTGCATTGAGATTGGGTGATATCCTGATCATTGCAGAAAAGGGAAGAGGACAGAAAGATAGGAAAAGAACAGAGATAGTTGGATGTAGAAGTGAAGCTGTTGTCCAGTGCATTCCTTGCACTCAGTGAAGACGCTGCACGCCGTACCTCGGCTCTCTCCTGTCCCGGACCTCGATCTGGAAACAACAACAAGCAAGGTTAGTCATCTGTGTTTATTGAAATCTCATGACTCATGAATTTTACTCTAATTTTAATGTATTATTAAAGAATTTAGATTTAATAATCAAACAGTTACTTTTGAATTGAGTAAAATTACAGTCAATATGAGCAAAGCCTCCTGTGAGTGTATAGAGAGCTCCTGGAAGACCATATAGGCCCAGTAGGCTACATGACAAATCTTGAACATCAATAGGGAGCAGTAAATTATACTTATGTTTGATTTTCTGTCATGCTGTCACTTTCACATTGTTCATAAAAAAAAAAAAAAATCAAAGATACATTTTTGATCTCAAAATACAATTATTTGAATAGCTGTGACGATAGGCTATTATGAAAGTACACAAATGTATGGACTAGACAAGCCTAATACGTCGTGACAACACATTCCCCCACATTCCATTACACAACTATCAGTGATTATAACAACTTAAGTTACAGACTGACATTTTTTATCAATTAAAATTATTATAGTAATAAGTGTAATCTTACTTTATTGTATTAATTGTTGCATTAAGTTATTTATACCTGATTAATTTCCCTCCACCATGACTCAAGAATTCCCCCACATTGCCATACCGTCTACTTTTTATACTTTTGACAACGTCTCTTATAAACAAATCTGTCATTTTTCGCTCTTGCTGTCTCCCTGACCTGGTGTTGGGGGGTCTTTAAGTCACTGCCGTTTTTAAGCTTAAGAACATCTGTGCAGCGGAGTAAGACTTGTGAGGTGGAATGCCCCTCTTACTGTCAAACTGGATGCCTGTTTAGGGGCATAGCTACTTGTACTATATATTTTGACCATCTTTTATCTTTCAGTGGCGGTAGAAGAGCTCAGTACAGCACTCAGAGCCATTTGGCTGGAGTAACTCAGGTCAGGCTGCTGTCACGTCATTTCTCAATATGGCATACCCTGTTTTTTTATTAATTAATTTGAAGGGTGTCAAAACCACGGATGACTATAATATATTTTAATAATAAATTCTAGAGATATTAAAACATATATATATTTACTAGATCTACAACTATTAGTATAAAGAAAGCCATTTTAGAGACACTTCAATTTTCAGTTTAGCTACAGTCCACAGTGTCAAAAAAGGTAAAAAAAAAAAAAAGAAAAAAAAAAAAGCTCAAATACATATTTTTACAATTAGATTTTTCTTATAATCATGGCAACAGTACTTAATATAACTAACACATTTTTTAAAAGTTATCCTAAGAAAAGTCTTTTTTGTTATATACGGATACAGATTTAAACATAACATGACATAAAACATATCAGAGGTGGTATATGTAGCACCACTTAATATATAAGAAATGTGACTGAGCATGACGACATCAGTAAACAAAGCACTTGGAACAGTATGGAGACAGCTGGAGCATTGCATTAGCACTACATAAATACATAGAAAATATGGAATAATGTAATTCCCAGCTAATGGCTATGGTTTTCATTGGGTTACAAGGATTCAATATATGTAGTTTTACATTCCTAAATAAATAATAGAATAATGTGTCAAATTTATAATACTGAATTGGAAATCAACTGAACAAATGATATGTTTACTTTGGTAATAATACACTTTACTATTTTAGGCACTCAGTACTCACCCCCCCCTCCCTGAACCACCATCTTATTGCGGTGGTAGACTTTTGGAGCCTGCTCTTAATTTCCTGTCATTTAAAGGCTGGTGTAGTTTCACTATGGTTTTATCAATAAATCAGTGCTTGAGCGTTTTACGTTTTTGTAATATTCTGTCAAAGTCATCATAAAAAGAATACATTATGTCCTCTTTGAGAAACGTAAGCACTTCTGATAGAAGTGGAAAAACAACAGTAGTGCATAAAACTGGGAAAAAAGGTTCTGGCTTGTCGTGCCAAAGATATAAAGTCAACTTACCCTTGACACAGCAAAATCTGCAAGAGAAACAAAAAGAAGAAGAGTTAGCATATACCAGAAAAATGCATGTTTGTGCTAAATGTGAATGCTATGACTTAATGGTGAAAATCTATCTCTACATAACACTGATCTACAATGAACATAAAAAACGACTTGCCCAATACCACATATAAATCGGAAATGACTATAAATGCATTGAGTAAGAACAGAGATCCAATAAGGCTTATGATGCACTTGCATTAAATGTGTAAAAATACGGAGACTGTCAGTGAGGTTAATCAGATGAGAACAGAAAGACACGCCCACGCTCTGGAATATCTCCAGTTACCATGGAAACCATCATGGAGATAGACCGTCGGAGAAGCGAGACATCTTATGTCACTATTCTCTGGCTCCCTCTCTCTTCGTCCGTCTCTGCATTTCTATATTTCTCCTGTTTGTTTCTCTGCATTGCCGTACATGAATCCAGTGTCAAGTCAAACACATATTTCTTCTGTAAGGCGTGTTCTGTTTTTTTAAGTGTTTTGGCTCATACCCTGCTTCTCTGTCGCCTTCATCTGTTCGTCCTCTGCTGAAACAATGCGATTCCACTGTCCTGATGCAACATGGTGCAAACTGTCAGAAAGACTCAGGAGGACTCTCCCCCGCTCCTCAGTACAGCACTCAGAGCCATTTGGCTGGAGTAACTCAGGTCAGGCTGCAGTCACGTCATTTCTCAACATGGCATACCCTGGTTTTTTATTCATGAATTTACAGGGCGTCAAAACCACGGATGACTATAATATTACAAAGGGTTGCTAGGTTTGGTTTTAGTGTTGTGTTTGTAATAGTAAATGTCAATGGAAGTAGAGATGTTTTTTGTCAATAATAAAAAGATAATTACTAGCTGTTGATATAGCTATTATTATTAAAAAAAAGCCATTCCTGTTATTATAAATAAAGCCATTTTAGACACTTCAGTTTCATCCTTGTCTTCTGTTGTTTTCTGTTTAGCCACGGCCCACTGTGTCAAAAAAAATTAAAAAAGCTAAAACACATCTCTTTACAATTCTTTTTTTTTCTATAATTATGGCAACAATACTTGTAAATTAAAAAAAAAAGCTAAAGCCTAAGAATAGACTTGTCTTTTTATTACATTTGTGTGGGAAAAAGAAAAAAAGGTATTAAAATTAATATTATAAAACAAAAATAATAAAATGATAATCATTTAAAAAATGGTGTGCGGTTATTTTGACATTTTTATTTTTTTTAGTAAAATATTTTCATTACAATGTACGTGCAACTTATTGATGAAGTGAATTTAGAAGGTAGTTGATTGCCTCCAGCAAAATGCAATTGTATTTAAATTTCTTTGTTTGTGCCATAATTATAGATATTGTGGTTGTTGATCTTTGACAATAGATATAGCAATATATGTGCGGCCAAACAAAAGCCCTACTATTGCCAAACGAAAGCAGCTGGGTTCATTAATCTTGCTTAGAGCTGATAATGATTAGACGTAAGGCAGGGCGCCAACCTATTTTTTTGCTTATAAGTTGCAGGAAGTAAATGAACGCTATCCAGTCTCATCTTTCCCTCCCTCACCTTTGTTGTCTGTCTGCAAGTCGTCCAAGTAGAAGTCTGTCTGGCGGTTTCCCAGGACGAAGGCCAGGAAGGACAGAATGAGGGCGTCCAGGATGCCCATGATGGCCAGCATATAGGCCCAGCGGACAGAGCAGTCGCCCAGGGAGTACTTCCCCGTCTGCTCCCCGCACATGTCCCGGATGACCTCAGCGTCCCAGCCGTCGGGGAAGATCATGCACCCCAGCACCAGGCACACGCCTACAGGACCAGAAGGAAGAAGATGAGAGCAGCGTTTAGCATTAGCATTGGTTCGCGAAGCAATGACGACAACGACTTCTTTTATTAGCGTACACAACATTGCTGAATGATATATTACAGTGCTTTTAAAGTGCTCTATTTACATGGCGAGAAGTGAATAGTTGTAAAGGCAATCTGTCCTCACACTTATGCATGAATTAGACAACCCTGTGGTGTGAACGCATATGATTTCGGAACACTGCACGTCGGAAAACAAATGCCCACCTCTGCTGCGTGGTGACAACAAACGAGACGCCATGGCAAAAGCACACTTTGCAAAAATGTGAAAGAGAATCAAAAACAAACTATTAGTGATGTATTCTGGGATAAAAACAATAGTCTGCCAACAGGTTTAAACAATATAGATTTCATGAATTCTATAACTAAAGGCCCAGTATTCCAATCCAAAACTGAAAGTGTAAACGCGATGTTATAAATTAGATTCTGGTTCATAAGCATATTGCATGGTTCTGTAAAATTACCAGTACAATTACAATATTGCTAAAGCGACTTGTGTTGGGATTGTTTCACCTCATAGGCTGGGACTGCATGGAAACCTCCTGACCTTGAGTACTGAGAGTAATGACAAAAGGCGTATCCCTATCCATACACAGATACACACTTGCAGAACAAAGACCTCCAGGGAAATGCAAACATGCGCTTTTGACGCTACAACAAAAATGGTAATCTATACTTTACACCTCTGCTCATTCATCAAAGTGAACAACTCCGGGGAGCTGATGGTGCCATATTCTTTGCTCACCAGTACTGTTTGAATAGCAGTCAGTCTGTGCCCGAGGGGCTGTCAGTAGAGCACTGCCCTCCGCTGGGACATGAGCAACATATATGGAGCTCATCGCACCATCTTCATTCAGGACCAGGCACGTGTTTTCCACGGGCTCCATCACTTGTGATACACATGAAAAGTCACGTACAGTGGGCTGACTCAGTGATTCTCATGCTTCAGTCCAGTGAATTTAATTTAACAGCCCAAACTCAACTGGTGAGCAATTGTGAGTATGTGAAGTGCTGTGTCTTGCAGTTTGTGTGTACAGGAGAATGATTAGCAGCACTCGAGCACACTAGCAGCTGTGAGGAGTCAGGCTATAGCACCAACACAGATGGGTATACTCAAACAAATGCCAATGGCACTAGGCTGCATGAAACTATACAACTAATCCAATTGTAGAACATCATTGGACTATAAAGACAAGAACAATGTGTATAAAAAGGATCTTCTACCATTAGTTTTTTCCACTTGTGACAGAACTTTAGGCATGTGGTTAATCCAACCAATCTACACTGGTGTCTGCCTAAAGTTTTAAACTTGAATAATACTTGCATTTTTTTCTGAATAATAATAAAATGGAATTCATATTGAATATTTTTTAATTAGAATGAGAGGTAACATTAAGTCTAACTTGTGTTAAATGCAAATAAATATGTTCAAGATAATATATTTCAATGCTAGTGCATATTCTCAATTCATATGGAGGTCAGAACCTTGGAAATATTTTTTGGGCATGTTTTTCTGAATAAAAAATGTACATCAGCCTGCTTGAGTTGAAAAACAATGTATGTGGAAAGTCAAGTCATTTTAATAAAACAACAACGTGATGGTTGTTAGATATGTTAATCACAAATAATATAATAACTAATAAACTAAATAACTAACTCTATGAACACATTTTCCAAAATAAAAGCATGGACACAATGAAGTTGTAAAATACCTGGGAACTTTGGCAACTCTGAGGAGCACCAATACTGACAGGAATGCATACACATGAGTATAATGTATAATGTAACATAATGGGCAAATGATCAAACATTTATTGTTACTACATTAAACAGTGTCAACTACACATTGTCTATTGTCATACTGCTGAATATCTTGAAAAACACTAAACTGTAACAATGTCCACGCTTCACTGTACTAAAGCAGCCCACTGTGGTTCTAACTCACTCATTTTCTGGACATGACACATAGTTTAGTCCCTTAGTAATCTTTAATAAATGGCTTTAATCAAAACATCAACAAAGCTCTGTAAGCTGTAACACTGATTGCTCAGATTTTGCTGCACTTAAGGGAAAGGCTTTTGCTAAAGAACTCAAGGAACAATCCAAGTATACCTCAGAAAAGTACAGGGCAATAATTATGTTGCATGTTGCACAGTTTGTAAGTTTGAATATTCTGTTGCACATGTTGAAAATACTGACGTTCAAAGCCAGGTCAAAATGAGAAAAGAAGTGGGGCAAAGACCATCTGGCACGTCAGGTTAGCTCAGTTGGCCACATTGTCCATTTTGTTCAGTGGACTGATTTGACTGATCATGTTCAATAATGGTTTCTGTCAGAAAAAAAACCCAAACGATGAAATAAACCTTCAAGAAAACCCGACAGGCCATCAGCAGTAGCTTGCCTAAACCATTCTCTCCATTCTCCGCTGTAATGTCTAGAGCTGTGGGCATACGCCAAACATATTTATTGTAAAATTCACAATTGTATGTTGTTCTGGGAGAAGGTGGGAGTGTACATTGGTAGTTCCACACCCACGAGCCTCCATCCTGGTGAAATGGAGGGTGGTGAACTCACGAGGATGAGGCCAGATCTGACATTAGTTAACATCTCTCTGCGTAAATATGAAGAATCTTATTACAAGCTGAGATATTCACCATTACAAACCGTGACTGTCCCGTGGCCAAAATTATTGTGGGCATAATAAGAGAATATAATGAGAAAGACTCTAATGCTGATAATACGGTTCGTAATGAGAGAATAGCAATGCAACTGAAGTAATCATCTGGGGAAATTATGGCGTTATTAGCGCCTTTTATGACCTTTGTACAAGATATTAACACGGATGAAGGATGATAAAATCATTAAGGCAGTAATGATCATCAGGTAACAGGCTTTATGGATTTCTGATGGATGTACCTCTGGCTGGCATGAAACCAAAATGAAAAAGTATTGAGTGGAGGATTTTCTGAACGATGGAAACCCAGATCCACTTCATGAAACCCCATTAGCCGTTCAATGCCCTTTGGCTTTTCTATAGCTCATCCATAATAACTGGGATAGGATTCAAGAAGAAATTATACATCTAGATACAGCTGATACTGCCGAATAACTCATTGGGGTAATAGGCAACAACTGAAACACAATGCTGTGAGAAAATACTCTATACTCTACGACTATGTTCGTAGCTTGAGTTAACAAGAGCCAATCCGAACTTGTGTGTCATACAGTCTTTTTTTTTTTTTTTAAACCTGACTTGTTTGTGTACTAACTCGTAACACTCTGAATTCACGAGTTAAAAACACATGAACACAACAAAGGAAGAAATATGTGTTCTTAACTCTGCAACTGTGCCGTCCGAAAGCACATCAATACATCAAAAGCTATGGCAGCTTTTTCTTTTAGTTTTTCCACAGGACCAAAAAAATTATAGACAAAAAGGAGTCAGTGGCAGCGTGACCCAAAATGATTGTGATGTGAGAAATGATTGCTCTAAACATGATTTTACACATTTACTCCTATTATAATAGGATTAAGGCAATAATTTGAATCTTTACTTGCATGTAAGCGTACTAGCTGACTGAGTAGAACATAAACAGTGGTGTTTCTATAAAAAAATCATATCTGAAGACAACTTTCAAAACTCAGATGTGCTGCTGTTAGAAATTAGAATAAAGAAGTAGAGTAAGTAGAGTGTAGCAGTGCAAGAGGCTGGAGGTATAGCCTTATACTGATACAAAAAATGGTCAAAAAAAGACAAATGTTTCTTCTACATTTTAGGGACGGTAGACAGCATATGCAAAGTTTTAAATTCACAAAGACCCAGAAGATGCTGAAAAATGTGTTTTTATTGCATGAAGAATGGCAGGCTTCATTTGAAAAAATAAAAAAGATGCCACGTGGGGTTCTTAATTTGTATTTTACTCAATTGAGTCTCTGTCATCACAACAGACTATAGTGTTTACCTCCACATTTCTAGTAACTGTACACCACCATTAAAACCAAAATGTATGTTAAACTACAAAGCCGTTATTTTAGATGAGTCAATATAATTCAATCAAAAAACGTCAGCAGTCATTTCAACACAGAGTAAAATAACAGGAAAAACACAAAATGGCTTTTATCTTCCCTAAAAGCTAGGTTTTATTAACAACTGCTGTTTCACGGTTTTGGACAGAGGTCTTACTTTCTGAATCAAAAATATATAAAAAAATATATGTCTACATTGCATGATAAATGAGTGCCTAAAATGTAGAAAACTGGTGCAACTTTTTGAATTCAAAGTTCAAAAAAGCTTTGTTCAAACGCAATAAATGTCTCAGAAACACCGAGCTGTATAGGACTTGTATGACGTCGCAGTTTACGCTGAGGTCCGTGCCGTAAAGACCAGACCCAGACTGTAGCGCTCTGTGGAAACGTGGCTTTAGTGGCCCGTGCTCAATCTGCCCTGGTGCGTTTTTCATCTGTAACGTTTAAGTGGGCACTAGAGGGCTAAAAATACACCATACCTTCCTACAACCCGAGCACGGGCCTTTGAAGTGCTTGGGGTTTTTCCTCCTCTTCCTTCCTCCTCTCCGCTGGGCTCTCTCTCAAGACCCTGCATTCTGAACTTGGAGGGGAGGAACTTCAAAGCGGGGATGGATGGGAGCGGGGGAGGGGGAAGCCACGGAGAGAGAGAAAACTGATGTTTGATGGAGGAAAAAACGAGAGCGGGATGGCTACCGCCGCTTTATTAACTTCATTTTTCTCACAGCGGCTGATCACTGCCTGTCACTGGCCTGTCAGCTACAAGAAGCAAGGCATCAAAGCCCGTCAGACTAATGAAAACATTTGGAAATACTCTGACAAGATCGCCTTTGTGGTTGCAATTGTTTAAAAAAAAAAAAAAAAAAAAAAGACTGTGCAGCCATTTATTTATAACAAGTTTAAGATATTTATAGGCTTATTACATAATGATTTTGTCAGACTTTCTTATCTGCATGTCCTCACACATCTTTTTTTTCATTTAAGACAAACAGCCAAAAGTGGTTACGTAAGAGCTCCAAAAATATCACCACAGCACTATATATTGTACAAAGTGTGTTATGTATTTTGGATGGAAGCAGTTCCAGAATCAACGGTATTACTTTGGAGCAGTTTCCGAAGGGAGTGATACGTTTAAGGCTGTTGCATGTGAGATTTTTGAATGAGCGACCATCATCAAACAGGTTTGACAGAAAGAACGCTTCACACTTTGAAATCTGACGCCGGGTTTAAGCTCAAGACGTACAGTTTGTTGCTTCTCTGATGATACTGGCATAATGCTTTCCCTGTTGTAATGAAGGGAAAGCGCAGATGCAAAAATAAAGTGGTGACCTCATTGGTCCAAGAGTACAGTCATCAGCTGTGAGCAATATCACTCCCTTATTGTTTTATGTCTCCTTATGTCCTGATGCCTTTCTGAGTGTATTAACCCCTCTCATACTTAATATAAGCTGACAGGCAATGAAGTGATAAAAGTGAAGATGTTTTTTTATACATGCATGTCCTGAAATCCTTCAACAACAAAGGTCAGTTTCTGAAAATATTACACTCGTGGAAAACAGTGTAGTGGTAGTCGCTTTGTTTCTAGGATTTAAAGAGTATGACATCTGTAAAAGTAAATCTTTGCAGCAAACAAACAAAAACATACAAACAACAACAACAACTAAAAAACCCAACTCTTTTGGAAAGAGACACCACATACAGTAGATTAAAAGAATTAAAAGACTATGGGCCAGATTACCAAATACACTGTACCATCATTAAACCGTTCTTGTTGCAAAACAGGCTACACTGAGGTTTCTACAGCGCTCACAGTGCTCTTTAGTGAAGAAAATGTGGTTTTGTCATTAAGATCAATGTTTTGTGTCTGTTTCTTCACAGTGCAAAAACTGGGCAGTAGAATATCTAAAGGAAGCACGTAATTTTATTTGTCAAGGTTTGCATCTTGCATGTCTTAACCTTTTGTCCCTGGATTAAGCTGGGTCAAGAGAAAACCTTTCTCAGCATCTGCAGCCAAACATTTGTTAGAATGACAAAGAAGGGCACAGTTTTAAATCTGCTGCTAAACAGAACATTAACCAGAGATTTAATTTGTTTCCAAAAACATTTGGACATGTTTAAAGTAGTTTAAAGTGCACCTTAGGAAGTTTTGAATGGATTCAAACTGGTTATAACCAGATTTGTAGTTGCTTTGAGTGGTTACACTCAGACCTCAACCAGTTAGAAACTGTTTTAACCTGCATAAAACTGGATTTGGACAAGTTTTGCCACATAATTGTAAGTCAGTGTCTAATGCAAAACTGATTAGCTTAGTAAATCTGACCCTTTGTCTTATAAGCGCTACTAATGCGTTCAGGGATACCAATTTTTTTGCATTTAAATAAATATTTTATTGAGGACCATTCATAACACCTCTGTTAGATGCAGACATGTTATTCAGAATGAAAATCCTTATGTCCACTTGACCCTTTTTTTAGGAAAACCCAGTCCAAACAACATTTACTAAGGTTTGCAACAAAAGGGGTAAAAGCACTACATCTTTACGCTGAAAGTCTTGGCTTTTGTGGTTGCACTGTACGTAGGACAAGCCCCCTTGCTGTCAGACATTTATTAGAGGGTCTTAGAAGTGCATCATTTTTTACATATCTGCCACCTAATTATGTGTTACTGATGACATCGTAACACAAAGAGAAACAAGAGAAGGCTCCAAAACCTTGCAAATGGTAAAGTAAATGCCGCTGTATATTCTATTGCCCGCAACGCAACCACAGTTTCTTTCTTGTTTTGCCCTTTTGTTTTCTTGAAGCCTAAAGCCTAACAACAAGGCTATTTATAACCCGACTGTAGCCTCCTGTAACTGGCCCCAGTCCCGAGCTCACCTCTGGAAGTGAACCGCTGGAGTCGGACGCGGCGCGGCAGAGTGGAAAGGTGTGAACATGTGCGCATTAAGAGCTCCCCGTGTCCAACCCGTAATGTAATAAAGCTGTCTTCCTGTCCCCTCTGCCCCCGTGTCCAGACCTTGGCCCGCTGTCCTCCATCTATCTAATGGATGCTCATAGACACCTTTTTTTTTGGAGCTGTTTGTGTGCGTGTGATCGTGCGCATGTTGCTGAGGGGGCACTTTACAACAAGCCGCTGCCGCCAGGGTTCACTGGCCCACTTGGCATGGAGCTTTCCCACTGAGACTCTTTCTTTCTTTAGGCTCTCGCACATCTTCTCTCTATTGTAGCATTTTATTTTTAGCTTGTATTCACAGCACGCTTGTATTTATACATTAGCATACATTAACACCGGGTTCTTACGTGACACAAATGATGTTTTTGGAGAAGACCTTCACTTCTTTCATGTTTACAGCTATATTTCTAAATCTCTGCTGTGTTCTTGAGGTGCACGGTGGCAGAGTGGTTAGCACTCCTGCCTCACAGCGAGAAGGTCGTGGGTCTGATCCCCTCAGTCTGTGTGTTCTCTCCAGCTTCCTCCCACCGCCCAAAGACATGCATATATGGGCGAGTTGAACAATCTAAATTCGTGAATGAATGTTGTCTGTCAGTGTCTGTGTCTAAGTGTCAGCCTTGTGATTAACTGGCCATTGTCCAGTACGTACACCGCCTCAAGCTCAAAGATTCTGGGATAGGCCCCCCTATCCTAATCTTCTTGTCACTCTATTCCTAAAAGGGAAAGTTGCATGAGTTCCCAGTCTTGATAAGGCAGACTGGCAGCAACAGAGAGGCTTGCACATAAAGTAATGTATCATCGCCAGAACCATCAGTCCGAGCCTCATTCTTTGAAAGAGCAGTTGTGTAATACACTCTGGATTTAGGGAGCAGCCCCGTCTGGCAACAGCTAATTCACTGTTAAAAAAAAAACAGGGCTGCTTTAAACTGGACTGTAACCATACAGGTATACTTGTGTATGGTTATGTGTAAAACTCTCCTAAGCCTTCCACCAGAATGGTAACAGTCAGTATGGGTCTGTTTCCATTTTCAAAAAAGTGTCCAAAATAAGTGTACTGTACCACTGTGTTAACCTGTCAGCTGTTATGTTAGTGTTGTAGTGGCTAAAAGGTGGAGCTAAACACAGCAGACTTGTTTCCTCAAGTACAGTAAATACTGGTCTTGTGATAAACAGGAAATGAGAATGCTGAATGTACCTATTTTCAAAGGACAAAGGTTGTTTAATAGCAACTCCTGTTTTTGTTTACTGGAGGTGGATATGTGGATATTGGACGAAACATTTCCGCTATGTTTCCTGCACGCTTTTACAGGAACTGAAGCAGATTGTTTTGTAACACGTTTGTAATGTTTGTTTCCCATTAGAGCCAGATGCACTACCTTCAACCACGTCCGGTCGTAGTAAAGAATATATGTGGTGAATAGAAAGGCACTAATGGAAGAATGCAATTTGAAACACAGCCAAACTGTTCAGGAAGATATCATGGCTCGACATTAATGCATTTATATTTTAAAGCAGCAAAACAATCTTTGCAAAATGGCTTTTAAACTGACATTTTAAGCCTTGGTCAATAATGGAAGATAAATTAAACAGGCTCTACTCCATTTTCAAAAGTTTCCGTAGTTCTTTTTACGAGTTGCTTTGTTTTTCCCAATTTCTAAAACATACAGTGGATTTTCCTTGTATTTTTGCACATATAGTGAAGTTCACCAAAAAGATGCTCAAATGTGATCTCAACTGGAATACGAGGATGGCCTGCCATTCACTTTGCAGACATTCTCTCAAATGGGTCGGAAAGTCTGCACCGAGGTCCATACTAAGGGCTGACATATTGTTTTCTTTTCTTTCTTTGTTTTGCTAACTTTTTGTGTCACTTACAATATTTCATTATATATCAGTTTAATGTCATCATGAAAATGGGGGTGTTATGAATGGTGGATATGTTGTCTCATTGGGTGTTTTCACATCTGAAATCCAATCCAAAATTTATCATTTTGTTTTATTCTTTTTGTTTGGGTCGGTTTGGTTTTCATACAGCTCTCTCTAACCTAAACGCACTCGTCATTAATGTCCTCATCAGTTAGTTTTCCTGTACGATAGACCTGATTGGTTTAAGATAGCAATAGCACAAAGCCACAACAGCCTCATTATTATTCTATGGCCTGATCATCACCACTAATTACTTTAAATGCACAGTTTAACATTTGTAGTCATTTGCTAAATGCATTTGTACTAAGGAAACAGTATTCTACTCCTGTGGCCCTTCATTTACTTGATAATGACCACCATAAAAATGTATTGCTAAACCCCTAATCATATCTGTGTGAGGCACGATACCTCTGTGAGTTTTCTGCATTCAGTTGTCATTGTTTGTCATATTTCTGCAGGTAAATGAATGGGAGCCTGTTAAAGCCACAAAGGCATTGATACTAATGCATTTGGACCAGATTGAGGCCAGTTTGTGTTCTCTAAACGAACCACACAGGAGACCGTTTGGAAGTGGACTGACACCCACCTTTTCATTTGTTCACACCAGAGTTCACTGGACAACTTGAGTTTGTTTTAATCATGTAAATCAATATAGAATTAATACAGCAGAAACTTCAAATGCGCTGCTGTGTTTTAAATCACTGCAAAGCTCATTAGGAAAAAGTTGGTAGCACAATGAGAATCTATAAAATGGTTCCATACCAAACATAAAACAATATGTATGTGTCTAATGCATTTTTCAACCTGAATGATATCTGTTTCCTAGCCCCAACCATCCTTAATCTTTTTCTTTTCTGTACAAAGAATTAGTCAGGTCGATTCGAGTTAGAGTGGAACAAATGGGCACAGATTAAAGCACCTCTGAATGCAACTGGAGATTTACCCCCAATCAGAATCCACAGAGCAGCACCAACATACTACAGCTACCCTGGTGGATCAGTTGTTGGGGGCAGGTGAGGGGGTGCCACGCCATTGAAGGAGATGTGCAGGCTACATTCATAAAATGGACCGGTAGTAAGTCCTTTTTCTGAAAGCCACTGAATGTCCTCCTTGGCTTTTACGAGCAGACTTTCCTTCTCGGGGGACACGTAGTCTAAAAACAGTTTCTTTTTTGAGCCTGACTGAAAGTAGCATCGAACTCAAAGCTGGGATTTGTACACTGGATGATAAAATCCCAAAGAGGCAGGAAAATACAATCAAATCCAACCTTAAAACAGCAAAAAAGATGGTTAAAGACAGTGTCCGCCATTTTATGCGCAACTTGACCTTGATCCAAGACCGAGGCCACCTTTTATTCTTTTTTTTTGCACCTAACAGCAGTTGTTCGGTTCAGGCTATAGTCTGCTAGCACTTTCACATCTCACAATTTGGTTTTGACCAAACGTTAAAGTCCAAAATTCTGGACCAAACAGTGCAGATGTGAAAGCGCTCTAAATTGCAATTTAAAAGTCCACTCATGTGAAGCTGTACACTGCTTTCTCAGGGTAGTGCATACTTCAAAACAATCTCAGAATATCACATGAAACTTTGTTGAGGCCAAAGGCAGAACAATATTTTCATATACGCTGCATGTTATTAACAAGCTTCAGGGCATCTCTCTTCCTCGCTCAGCTCCGTCTCACGCAGCGACAATGCCATTGCGAGGGGGGTCAAAGGAATCCATTATTCAGCTGTAGGCCTATTTTTAGAAACACCCCGGTGACTTCGGAATTATTTATTAAGCAGCTGATAATTAAAACATGGACATTTGGATGGGAAGAGCTCGGCAGAAATCTCGGGGAAAACGGCGAGTGAATGAGCGAAGCAGGGATATCCCCCGGGGAAACGCGCTCTCTTTGTACTTCTATATATAACTCACGGCACTGCAGCACGGAAACACATGAACGGGGGCGTATTTATTCACATACGTGCACTGGCACACATATGTGACGCACACACACACACACACACACAGCGTTTACTACTGCAGCAGAACGGAAGGGAAAAAAGTAGGAGAAAACCCCCATAGTGGCTCCACGGCAGAGAAAGAAAACAGCCTCATTAATAATTCAGCTCCCGCGCCATCGTTTACAGACGGTCTTACACACTCACGTGAACGGGCGCGTGTGGCCAGGCAGACACACACTCGTAATGCACGTAACGTCAATGCACACGCACAAATCCATTCACATGTTTTTGGTCCGATTTCCCCTTGCAAGTGTTTCTTGGACGTAAAATGACTTGCTGTTCTTTTCTCTTGGCCTTTCATTCACATCTTTTCACTAAATACTTGCAAATACTTGACAGAGCTATTATAACGTCTGCTTAAAAAGGACAGGTAAGTCATAGAGTTGAGATTGTAGTGAGTATAGACTGTTTTTAGTGTGAGAAAAGAATGAGCTGTGTGCGCTTTTTCACAACCGAAGTTAAGCAGATTGCAGTAAAAGATCTGAAATTTTGCTTAGACAAAATGATTTGGGCAAATGGGAAACCGAATGGCTATGTGTGTGCTGTCAGTGAGTGGGTACAGAGCATTAGCGAGTGGATGAATATTTAGCTGCACTGTTTAATACGCAAAATAACACCACATGGACACGCCAGAATTAAGGGTTGGTTTCCACACCTCTGCTTCCACATCAAAGACTGTTAAACTGAGATCTGCCTGATGACATTAGCATACATGTTGCTAAAGCTGCAAACTCTGATTAGTTCTTGGTGTTAAAATATGATCAAAAAGTGATCAAAACTTAAAAGGGATAGTTGCCGAACAAAGTGGAAAGACAGCTAACAGTTTTAACAGTATAAGCTAGAGATAAGACTGTGAGGCAGGCCCAAAACAGGTCATAATCTAAGTATTATTGCCCATAGCAGAGTGGATATTGAATGAGAAATGCCTCAGATGCAAATAACAGTGGAATAAAGTCAAAGCGAAGAACACAGTGTCTATCCACCTCCGAAAAATGTGCCACGCCTCACTTTTTCTGCCTCCACTCAAGCCCTGACATTAACATTACTGAGTACTGCTGAAGTCCATCAGTAGAGTATGGACCTTGTTAACTGTTATTACTGTTAATGCTATTGACAGAGAGACATTAGAGCAATATCCGGTCAAAGGACTGCATTTACAGTATGACTGGTGGACTGACTGCTGGATAATGGTTCTATCTATGCTGAGATTGCATTTTTCTACTTCTGCAAAATCATGTTTTCAGTGAGGGGTAGAGGTACCAGCCCTGTATCGGTGTTAGCAGCAGTGTAGTTAGACCAGAGTCATCTAAAGGGCGCATCACCTTGAAAAGTTGCTTAGTGCTGCTTGAAACTACGTCCACACACAATTTCATTTAAAATACTTAGTTGCACTTTCTCAATATTGTCCTCTGGCATGTTAGGAAATATTCAAAATGAGGCAAAGTAGACCCTACGTTGCTATCTTATGCATTAGCAGTGTATCAAGACCAACACTTTTAAGGATCAATGCCAAGACCAAGACTAGGTCAAGACTAAAACCAGTGCAGTAGAATAGATACAGGTATAAAACAGTTACAAAATAAGAAAAAAAAAGTCTGTGTCTAGTTTTGTAACAAGTCCAGGCTCATGGAGGTTAGGGATTGGCGAAGGAGGAATCCAATCACAAGAAATCATTTGTGGTCTTGGCTGGTCTTGATGTCTGAGATCGAGGAAAATGTAGTTACAGACCTAGACCCTTCAAAAATGGTCTTAAGACCGGTTTCAAGCACTACATGACTTTGCATTGGGATGAATGGGCTGTGAGACATTTCAAACGGTGCTCAAGATTAACTTTATGTCACGTTTTAACTCTTTCCATTGGAGATAGATTAACATCCACACTCATACTCTTTCCTGTGAGCCATTTTTAATGTTGCAGTTCACATATGCCTTTTTCTTCAGACCCAGAGACAACAGACTCCACCGGCACACGGTAAAAAGCCCTTTGAGGCAATTGTTGTTGTGATTCTGGGCTTTACAAATAAAACTGAATTCAATTGAAAGAGGCTGCTACATTGTCAAACCTAAAACATGGCCAGAACTGTCAGTGCTGCCACGTCATTGGTCGAACCACCAGTTGTTTAAGAGGACATGATTTGCTTGGAGCAGTACAAGATGGATTTTCATGAGTTTGTGAATTCACTAATCTCACAAGAATCCAGCTGCAGCACAAGCAGCCACGATATCTCTTCACAACAGCACCTTTCTGATACGGAAACAAGCATTGCCAACAATAACATTTTATATGTATTTCCAAGTCAAATTCCCAACAGTTTGGTGACTCCAAAAAATGGCTCCAATTATAGCCCTCTTTGTTTTGTGCTCCACTGAAAAAAAAGTGGTAACAAGAGAATGAAACATTTACAACTGTGTTTTTACTAAACTGGGATTCATCTAAAAAAAGAACATCAACTTGAATGTAATCCCTCTTTGATTGTTATGTTGCAGCTGATTGCTCTCCATGTTCCACACAGCGACACAATCCCAGAGCTGTGGTGTGCTGACAGGTCGTCCACTCAGGACGGCTCGTCCCCCGTGGCCTGGACCGTGTCCTGCTTAGTCCTGTTTAATATTGCAACAGACAGGGTCAGACGTGAACAAGGGATAGAGGCATGAGTAGATGGAGGAGAGGAGAGAGGAAGGGAGTCGCCGAGCTGTAAGGAGTTAGTGGGCTGGACTTAATTTAAAATCATTTTCTGCTGAACGAATGGGGAAGGTTAGAGATAATGAGAAAATGAAGAAAATGGTGTTTCCATAAAACTTAAACTGGCTTTCAGTTAATGTTCTCAGCTTTAAAAGAGACTCCAAACAGAAACAAACGCCCCTTTTATGCTCTTTTCTGTGAAGTTTGTCGGTATTTCCTTCACCATTATTCCGTTACAGTCAGCTATTGGAGTTTGTGGAGCATAAATGGAGCTGCAATTGTGAAATATTACAAGCTCTTTACACAGTGGAACTGAATAAAGCTGAAAAAGTGCTAGGGGAAATAGAAAATTAAAAGCACATACATAAAAACTGGAATTAAACTTAATTAAGTTTTTTAGTAATGGTAGTGTCACTATTTTTTTTTTAAAGCCAGAAGTCAGTTTGTGAAGAAGTGAAAAAGTGAGAATGGATCTTATGAGACCTGTGAGAACATATAAATACATGTGTAAATGATAATATATATATAATATATATATATAAAAAGTTTAACCAGCCTCAGAAGATGGACTGAAATGCAACATCTGAAGTCAAGCTACATTTTGAGTTTTCTATTCTGAATCACATCATATTGAAAAATGCTGGTGTGACAATTACCTCCTTTTATTTAAATGATAAGGAGACAAGGTCTGTCTGAAATAATCTCCATTTCTTTACCTCTTTACTTGCAATCGGGACTGAAAGATTTTGTCCAGAACAACTTTAAATTCAAGCACTGTTAAAGGGCTTTACGAACTATAGTAACATTTGGCAAGTGTAATCCAGCTCTTGTTCCTTCTCCACAGAAAATGCTGCTCAGTGTAGAATCTTCTAAAGTGACCCCATTATTCACTCTCCCCTTGAGCTCTGACACAACTGGGGGAAGTTAGCAGTCTCCTATTAGCATCCGCTTGTTGATTCGCTAATGGCCCGGGACTAGCCTACTTTGGGCCGTTTACATGTCGACCTCATTATTGCATGACATCTCCTCCAAAAACAAGTTTGTTGTGAAAGCTCTGGGTGATTTATTGAGGTCCACTGGTCTAGTTTCTCAGGTGGTTTACTATTTTTCTATCGTCTTTGATATTTTTCTGTGCCGCCCCATGTTGACTACTTTGATGGCCATTTGATTTGACAAGAGTAATGACAGGTTATTACGGCAAAGCAATGTTTCTTTATGACAAATAAATTGAATTTGAAGTGATTTTTTTAAAAATATAGCGGCAGAATAAAAAATGAAGGAAAAGTGTTTGCAGCGATGCAAGAAGCTGGTGTTATAGCCGTATACTACTGCAATAAACAGTGGAACACTGCTGTAAACTTTAAATTCAGAAAGCTGCAGCAGTTTTCTACATTAAAGGTCTTATTATTCCACTTCACAAGATCTGCTGATGTTTACTGCAATACATGCTCCAAATACAACATCTCAAATTCACAATTCTCATTCTTCATCCTCCAATCTACAGCCTACAATGTTTAAATTCATCTTTTAGTGAGTTTTTTTTCTCTCACTTCTCTTTCTGAGAGGTCCAAAGTGCTGCGATATGGTAAACATTCATACGGGGCGCTTTATACCCCAGACAATAAAAATGCCGCTAAAAGTGTGCCATACAAACTGGACCTGTACCGTTCTGCTTCAGTCCAAATGTGCTTTTAAAACCTCTTTCTATGTCCGCTGACCTTCTTTGAATGTGTTCACTTGAGTAGACATGGAGGCCAACTTTGGCTCATTCACACGCTGTAGACGCCAAGACACGCTGTGCCTTTGGATTTTGCCAAGACGGCTGCATCCCAGTGTTCTGGCAACCAGCGTTTCATCACTTATGCTTTATCTGATCTTCAACTGATGAAGACACAGGTTTTAGAAGCTAGTGTTGTGTTTTTCATTAATCGCCAATTACAATCACAAAATTTGGGTGCCAGGAGAAATATTAGTGTGACCATTCATACATTGCATCAACTGAAGCTAATGAAGATAATACAGTATTCGGAGTGAATATTCTGGCCAAAGTGTTGAATATTTGAACTTAGGGGTAAAAAGCCATATGAGATTTTCAGCTATGTGGTGATAGGCGCTTGACACCCCTCTTGAACTTTATTTTAAATTTTAACCTACAGGGGATTCAAATTTTAAAAGTTGATGTCCTGTTTGTGCATGGAGATTTGCCATTTCCTGCACAAAACCACCCAAAAAAGGCCAGAAGCTGCTTCCTAAAAGACACTCTTGGTGCATTTGGCCCAAATGTAGGCCAGCGTTGGTTCAAATTGGCCCCTGACTGTACGTGCTGTGGTACACTCTGTCAATGTGCTGTGCCAGGAGACCTGCTGCTGCACCCAGCGGGGCAGAGTGGATGATTAAATGATCATCTCCAAGGTGGTGAACAGCATTAGGCCGGCAGCCAAGCCCATTAGACAAGTTACCAGCCCCACACTGCAGACACGGCCCTGGAAGGACAGTGAGGCCTTCGCAAGTTTTCAACATTCACAAATGAATGGGGAACTTTTGAAAACTGAATTTCAGGGGCACCTAACGACACGTGTGTCCTTGTAGGTTTTGTTTCGCATTAACAGTGGGAATGTCGAACTATGAATGGTTGCTCATATAGAAGTGGGGGTTGGCTTCAGTATTTGTGATTGCTCTGGAGCAGTGTGGGTCAGTACGGGTAAGTGTCCGTTATCACAAGGGGCCCAAAAAATGCACACCATACCACTTTGGGGACGCTTTGGCCTCTGGTGCCAAGTGTGTGGTCTGTTTTGGAGAAGGTGGAGCTTCATACTGCAGCGCACTGATTGGACGATAGGTAAATCCTAGATTAGATAAACACAAGAACCAAAAGATAAGCATAATACTGTGTTGTTGTTTTTTTTCTTCTTCATATTAGGTATTCTTGTGATAAATATTTCAAGAGAAAACATGCTAAATGTTGTACTTTTCTCACCAAAACAAAGCTAGCATTTATTAGCAGCAGCTTTTTCCCATTTTATCCATCGCCACCACTACACACCAGGATTTACTGTCTTCTTAAGATTAATTCTTGGCATCCAAGTCCAATTCAAACACGATTCATGTCTAATGTAGAAAAACTACTTTAGTTGCACTAGTTTGATGTCACTGTTTCCATGGCAGACATCGATAAACGAGTACAGTGGAAACGTATGCTTCTTTAGGGGTTATTAAACCAAAACTGTGCATTGTTCCCACTGACTCCCATCTTAAAGTCTTAAAATACAAAAGGCCAGATTCACTTAAATCCCCAAATTAGTCCACCTTGCGCATTTATCACTCCTGAAGTGCATGGGATTAGGGTTATGGCCTTATGACAGTTGTGATGTGACTGTACATATGTCTTGACTTAGGGTCGATTTACATTAAGTACAAAGCAGTTCCTTTCATCCAGGCTCTGATGGATGGTATTAATGTGCACACACTGATACTGCAGCGTGTATTTCTGCTCAGTCATCACATTCTCCATGATGCATTTCCCTTATTATCATCTTTTATGCCTCTATCCGTGTAGAGGGTAGAGAGGTGTCACGTCATCTTGTTTTAGGGAAATTCACATTACACCATTGATTATCGGTCATTTGGGGTTCCGTTTAAAAAGGGACGTCTTTGCCTCTGCTGTTTTTCCTGATTCGTGCTGATCTAGAGTGTACAGGCTGGCCTTTTCAACGCAGTCGGCAGAACTGAGCACAGAGTGGGCAGATGAGGATGAGGAGAGAAAAAAAAAAAAAAGAAACAATACAGAGGGAAAAGTGCTGATCGCCCTCCCTCTCGTTCAGGATGCTGACTGTTTGAATACAGGAAACGGACTCCCACACCATTCCGCCTGCCCTATTTATCACACTGATCAGCTTCTATACAGTCTATATATGACGGATTCCTCTGCAGCTTTAAGTCAAGCTAAAGGTCTTATGGTCATTACAGTCATTTATCCCTCATTGCGCCGTACATAAATCTCATTTAGCATATGTCCGTCAGAGGAGCAGGATTGGAGGATTGTGGGAATGCCATTGCGGCTAATGAGCTGTGACATTAACCATGAACTGGAACATCATCTCAAATGTTTATTTTAAAGAGAATATGCTGTGCCATATTTCTTACTGGGGCATATATTTAAGTGAAGGGCCAGTTATAGGTATCCTCTTTTTTATTTATTTATTTTTTTATCTTTTTGGCCTCTATTGATAGTAAGCAGTAGCTGAAGAGGAAACAGGGTGTGAGAATGGGGAATGACAATGGGCAAATGACCCGACTGAGATTCAAACCCAGGAACCTGGTACTGGAACCGACCAACAAATGTATTCAGTAACTCTCGGACAATTGTACAAGTCAAGACATTGTTCTAAGATTTATATTTTATAGCTATTTTTAGGCATGTACTAAGATCTTTACCAACAGAGACCAGGTCGTAACACCTGTAGGCATCAAGAGCAGGGTGGTTCACTTTAGGGACAACTAAATGGTACTTCTATTTCTATATTGTACTTTATCTAGTGCTTCATTTAACTTCTGTTCGCAGGTTTTACTCTTCTTAATGGGTTATTGACTGTTCTTATTTATTTTTACTATTAACTTATTGTTGTGGTGAATGTGAATATATGATGTCTCTGTAATTGCACGGATCACACCAAACAAATCCCTAACAACTTCATCATCTGGCAATAAAATACTGAATTAAATTGAAACTCTGCCCCTTTAATCTTTTGTTTTATGACTAAACTGTAAAACTGCAATATTTTTCCCATGTGAAAGAATAACAAGTTTAGACATCTGAATAACTCTATAAACATGGGTACAGTGTAAGATGGCATTGTGGTGTCAGGCAGTCAATAAAGCTGAAAAAAACAAACAAAAACAAACAGATTTGGGTTGGTGTACCCAAAAAACAGGAAGCAGGCTGTTTTGGTGCACCATGTAGTGTGTTGGGCCAAAATGTAGTTTGCCAAAAGATGTAACATGCCTGTTATAAGATGCTATAATGATATGATCTGTGATATTTGAATAACGTCTAACAGTTACATAGAACACTGTCTTATAAAGAACTGCACATCTCTGGTCTAAATTTAACTCATGCCTTTGGGGCTCTCGTATTATGTCCATCACAGTTTGATTTAAGGTTGATTGAATTTATTTTGACATGCAAAAGAAAGTAAGTGCCTTTCGGCTGTTCCCGTTAAGGGAGGCCACAGTGGAGTGATTCACAAGTAGCCTGGCAATGTTTTCACACCGGATGCTTATCCTGACACAACCCTCTCCATTTGCCCAGGCTTGGGACTGGCACATTGACTCTGGCTGGAGCTGCTCCTCAGGTGATTCGAACCCCCAAACCCTGTATCAACAGCAGATGCATTGACCACATAAGAGTGGCGGGATAGGTTTGATTTTTGCTACAAAGAAAATAAATTGTTTAATCCTCAAATCATCTAAAGCTAAAAAATATTTTCAACCAAGTTAAATTTAATCTCTAAAATTCAATTCAAACTTCAATTCTAAAAAAGCTAAAAATAATTTCAAATCCAAGTAAAATTTTAAATCCATCTAAAATCAATTCTAAAACTGGTTAGTCCACTAAAACAGTTTCCTAAAGGAGGTATAAATGTTAAATACTAAAAATAAGAATTAACTCAAAAATATTGCTAAAGGATTTGTTATTGGGCCCTACATTTGAGTTTGACACCTCTGACTTAAAGCATCAAGAGGAAAACTATGTGGACAAAGAGGGAGCTCCACACAAAGGTCCTGCCCTGGTGGAAGATTGTCAGTGCATTAAAGGAAGATGTTGTGCTATGTAAAGATAAACTAGCCTTGAGAGATGTAAGGCTACATTCTAGACCCAACAGGAGACAGGTCCTTTTAGATGGATCTGATGAGAACATTTACTTTAACACTGGTTTACATCCATGGTACAGACTTTGACTACTCTAGCCACTTCTACAAAGAACAGCCTAAATATCACATGTTGTATTAGTGGAACCTTCTTGCTAATGTAACTTATGGCATGGAACCAAGAAACCTCTTTTGATTTGCCAATGCTTAAACGGCAAAACAATAAGTATCCGGGGCGACCAGTTCACTTCCTGTTTTTCTGCTCTCACTGCGGCTTTGTGTGTATCTGGTTCAGACCAACTTCAGGCCTGTAGCCGTCTAAACACTACTAAAGACCGCATCTATGCAATGTTTTTTTTGGTCCCTGGAATTGTCTTTCTTCGCGGAAGTGGTAATCTGGTAGGTTCCAAACCTGTGGGTTCTCTCTGAGGCTTCCTCCGGCTGTCCAAAGACGTGCATGTGCAGGTGAATTTGTGAATCTTAATTGCCCTTGTTGATTGAGATTGAATGGTTGTCTGTCAGTGACCGTGTTAAGTGTCCATGTCAGTCTCTAAGTGTCAGCCCTGCGACTAACTGGCCATTGTCCAGGGTGTACCCCGCCTCAGGCTCAAAGCTGCTGGGATAGGCTCTGGTCACCTGCTACCCCTAATAGGAAGCGAAAGAAGATAATTTCACAATACGGAACTGACTGAATTATCTAGTACACACTTTTTGCATTTACAACCAGTTTACTATTTCCACCATTTTCATTTTTCCATCACATGGACTATACTATGTACTATACAGTTGTCCCTCACTATAACACGGTTCACCTTTTCGCAGATTTTTTTGTGTGAGTGCAATTTTGTATGCTTTTTTTTTACAGCGTATGAACGCACATTGTGTTCTGCGTCCTGATTGGCCAAGGGAAAACTCGCGCGTTGTGTTCTGTGTCCTGATTGGCTAAGGGACTGTAGACCATTGTCAATCCATCTCCTCCGTGCCATGTCTCCTGTACTGCACAGAATGCGTTCGGCCAAATTTACATGAATGTTCGATAGCAGTGTGTTCTGAAGTGCTGTTTGTTTGCAAGTTTTCTCCCGACAAAACCCACAATGTCCACGAAACGTTCTGCACCGACAAAGGCACCTGCGGTCGCACCCAAAAGACAGAGGAAGATGCTAAGGTTTGAACTTTGAGAGTGTTTAAACAAGAGAGAAATGTGAGAAAATGTGAATGCCTGTCTGAGAAAAGTGTATAAAGTGTGTGGTGAGGGGTTTTACAGCCTTAAAACATATATAATAATTGTAAAAAATAAAGTTGACTACTTTGAGGATTTCGCATATTGCGGGTTATTTTTGGAACGTATCCCCCGCGATAAACGAGGGACCACTGTAATCACAAAATTAAAAATGGTCACTCTCTATCTCCAGATGTCCTCCAAAGACACCTATTAGCGAATCGCTCTGAGCCCTCTGCTGTTGCCCCTGTAGCCTACTCGACTCTGTTCCGGTGCATATGTGGGGAAAGCCTCCATTGTGCCATATTGTGAGTCGAGCGGGTAATCCGACACCGGAGACAAAAGCTCACCTGGCTGCAAACACTAATCCAATCGACCCGGAATCACGCCTCAAAATAGCAAAAGGGACCCTGACTCTGTGTAGCGCTAAGCCTTCATCTGCAGGACATGCACCCACCCCTCCAGCCCATCCACCCCCCACTCCCCCATCGCATCATACAGCACATACGACGGGCCGCAGTGATGAATGAATCCATTTGCATTGGATCAGTGTAAGCCTGTGATCCCCGCTGCTTTGTGCTCGAGATGCGCCGCGCGTATTCTCCTCCGATTCAATGAGAGCCCAACAGGGGAGGTCCGTGTCTCTTATTGCTGACTTCAGTGCGATTCGGCGCTGGGAAGAATCACTAGCAGATCTTGTGTCGGGGGGCATTGGTGTGCAAATGGGAACTCAGTATTGCTGTTCTAATGAAGTACAACACGGCAACAATGGCCTTTGGGTTTGAATACTGACTACTGCAGGACAAGACAACACTTCTTCACCTTCTTTTATCTATGCTGCTGTATTGAACTCTATAAAAGTTAATTATGGCAAACTTGAAATATATAAGCTTATCATGTCTTTCTATATTTAAAACTTTTCTGCATAAGAAATCCTGCAGACAGCTTAAAGCCTGTGCTGTAACGGGAATCAAACAAATGTACATTAGTAAACGAGTGATTGGTTCTAAAAAGATATTATAGCAAATCCCTTTGGCACAACAACAACATAAAACAGTTTGGGTAGGTAAGGCATTTTAATAGTGTTTCAGTGCTGAATGAGGATACAAGGGATCGCCATTCTGAGATGTGTGAGTGGTTCAGACCAGTGGCAGATTGGCGAGCGTTTTACTGTTACTAATCCAAACAACATGGCATTAGTGCTCTGATTGGCTAAAATAACCTGGTGATAGTTTGTTATAAGTCACTCAATCACCTTGTAGTATTCATCTAAAGAACTGGAATTTTAAACATTAGCATGCTTGAAGGGGTTACCTGCACCATATAACAACCCGACCTGTACCATTCCATTTAATGTAAATGCACTCTAAAGTAGCTTATACATCTCTGAGCAGATACTAGATGTAATAAAGTGAATATCATGGAAGATGTTGTATATCTTGGGAATGAAAGAGAATCATATTTCTTTGATTTTCATTACATGAGTGTTTACCTGTGCGTGTTATCAGTTTTAATCAAATGCAACGTCTCACCTCCTATAGCCTTCTGTTATATTCTAGCAACACTCAAGTCTACAAAAGGGAAAACAATGTCATCATGCAATTTACAGTCTGCCATCCTGCATTATATTTTGGTTCCCTTGTTTATTTAAAAACTGAGCTGGAATCAAACCCAGGTCTCCCACCAAAGTGCCCTGAGCAGACATAATAGTGAAAACATGGAATTCTTCTAATGGTAAATGATGTACTTGATTGAAGGCAGTAGCTATGGAAGCCCTATAGGGACATGCCGCTGTCTATGAATAAAACCCAGTAATAAAAGGTTTTTTCTTAGTTTCTGAATGTGCTAAAGGTCTAACAAGAATGTGTGCTCAAAAAGAAACGCGAGTGAGCTTCTCCTACAACAGTGCAATGCACTTTTAGAGTTGACAAAATGTAGAAGCTAATGAAATGCATCCAATTTTCACATGACCACCTTTCTGAGTGAGCTTCCCACCAAATGGATCTACCTTATGTCATTATAAAACGTGATATCAAACATTGTAATGTGCCTCCCTTTGTTTAATCCCCAAAACAAATGTGTTACAAGCCGAGAGTATGTACAAATAAAATGCCAAATCCAATCTTAAAGTGGGTCAACAGTGGATTATTTTCATTCATATTATTGCTATTGAATCATTCAGAACTAACTATTGGAGGGACATGAACGGTTGAATTTAATAGACCAGTCTTTAGGGGTGTTTATGAGAGCAAAGCTGTAAATAAACATTCTGGTTGTGTTAAAATTAAACTATGCTAATTGCCAAAATGTATGATTTATATTTCTTTTTCTTTTTTTTTTTTCTTTTGGCACAATATATGGAAAATAACATGAGAAATATATTGCTTTTACCTCCTTGAGATCATTGAGTTTGTTCCATTAACATATTAAGCGTACAGCTTTCTTAAAGGGGGCCCTAAAATGTAATTGTACATGGTTTATAAATATGTTATTAACTAGTTAAAATTAGATTTACAACTGTAATAAGCCCTTATAATACATTAGAAAGCTTGCCAGATAGTGAGCCCACTCTTTACCTCTTACATGCCACCATTTTCCTTTCTCTCCCCTCTCAGTATTTATATTATTTTTTTGTGGGCATTCAAAACAATAACCAATTTTATAAGCTGTAGAAAAAAATCTAAGCTTCTTATAAGAAGCCACTTTAAAAGTTGTACCTTTTTAGAAAATAACTTTGTTTAGGGTTCAACAAAAAAATAATCCAGCTACTGATGCATATCTGTTGGAGAAAGTATTTCAATAAAAGAAGCCTTGACATCTATCCATAACCAGGTCTGAGTATGAATATAATACCATAACTAAAAGTCCTGTTTATGATCACAACCTCATGAGAACTTAATACTAAATAATATTACATAGATTTACATCAAATGAAAGCTGTTTGTGAGCTCTTCCAATCAGCAATAAAATTCTGAAATCATTTTGATCTAGTGGTCAGTATTTCTTCATACATTCTACTTTGTTCTTTATGACTTCATATGGAAGTCTTCTGTATAATTCACAGACATAAATAAAACCAAAAGAATATGGGCTACATATTCTATAGTCTGAGGTTGAATGACTGTTGTGAGTGCATCCTAAAATATAACAATAGAGAACCTAAGATAGACAGTTAGAATCAAAAAAGCTTATGTGAACTTTTAACCAACTTTCTACTCAAAACTAAGACCGGCTTCAAGTCACCTCTGATTTCTACGTTCAGATATCGGCTTTTGATCAATAACTATTTATTGGCCATATATTAAACACTCATCTAGAGCTACCAATGGATATTCATTCATCTTCTCCCACTGAGCCCCATTAGGTTTGCTATCCCAGCAGCTTTGGGCCTGATGTTTGATACACTCTGGACAATGGCCAGTTAGTCTCAGGGCTGACACTTAGACACTGACAGATAACCATTCCCTCTCACATTCATCCACTAGGGGCACTTTAGATCCACCAGTTCACCTACACATGCATGTGTTGGGAGCACCTGGAGATAAACTTCTTACAGAAAAGCCACTGGCAAACCCATAACATTATTGCTGTGTGGCATGAGTGCTAACCACGTTGTCCCTGTGCACCCTTCTATTTGACATGTATAACTCCATTTCACCAGGCACATCAAAATGTCAGCTATGTCCATTTGGTTCTCACCCCTCAACATAGTGTATAAGCATAAGGCTGGCACAACACCAGCCGGTCACCACTGTAGCTGCCTTCTCTTTCATTTTAGAGGTATCTGAGTGATTCATACTCATGTATAGTCAGACATATATGAGCCCCCTTCTGTTTGGAGCTCATAAATGTACCCACACTGTTGCAACACCTCTGAACATAGGCTATCGATTTAACAAACCACAAACCATTTATTTCACTCAACAGACCAGAGTCCAGATGAGTCCAGACAGGTCCACAGTTCAGAGTCCAGAATCCTGAGTCCAGATCAGCCCAGAACGCACACAATGGCAGCTCGTCACTTACCGCACAGCAGCTGCATCCACGCGCACGTCTTGTACACGGTGGAGGTGTTGCAGAAGAAGAAGAGCGCCATGCACGCGATGCAGCTGAGGATCAGCACCATGGACAGCAGCACGAAGACCGACGCCGCTTTGAAGGCTCCGGACGGGATCGAGCTGAAGTCGGAGAAGCTGCCCACGCACGTCAGCTCGCGGCTGGGCGACGGCCCCGTGCCCACGCAGTAGTGGAACAGGCCGAAGTAGCCGGCCTGCGGCGTGTTGACGCTGTCGCCGATCCAGTAGGGCTGGATGAACACCACCACGTTGACGATGGCGAAGCAGATGGTGAAGATGGCCCACAGCACGCCGATGGCACGCGAGTTGCGCATGTAGTTGTCGTGGTAGATCTTGGAGGCTTCTTGGGAAGGCAACATGTTTGGTCTTTGTGTAGGATCTCAATGTAAAACAAGAAGAAAAAAAGAGGAAAAAAAACCCCACGCCTTTTCCACTCCGCTGCTCGAACGGGCCTACATAACCAACTCAATACAACACAATACTCTAATGATGCCACTCAGCCGAACGGGAGCCACAGAGGCGCTGCTACATGGAACACAGCCCCGCGTTACCTATAGCTCTACTGAATAATTGACCAGGAACCAGTGATTCAACATAGCGCTCCGAGGCTCGTCTCCTCGGGGCCACACGCCATCAACGGTTGAGAAAAAACGCCGCGAGAAGCTTCTGTGTGTTTGCCTGGTCGTCGTTAAATGTGCGGTTCATCGTCGCGCGCCAGCCTCTGTGCGTCGTGTCGCTGACATGGAGCCCGTCGTTCAGCGCCAGCGGTGCAGCCCTCGTCCGTCTCTGCGTTCCCCAGCATCCGCGCAGGGTGCTCCCCCCTTCTTCCCCCCTCTCCTCTGTAGCTCCTCAACGTATCCCCCGAAATAAAAGGCAGACAGAGAACTCCGCGGCTGTGAAGGGAAGCGACGCGGTGTCACACAGTCCTCTCCGCGCACATCCTCCACCGCCTCGACTCCATTATCGGCTCGGTTTTGCTCGTCTCCCCTTCTCTTCTCGCTTTCTCTCGAGCGCTCCGTCCGTCCGTCCTCCTCCTCCTTCTCCTCCCCGCGCGCACCCCGGAAGATGCTGATGTTGTACTGATGACAGGCACGGAGCGCGGGCCCGTACGCGCGCGCCTCCACAGCAGCAGAAACAGCAGCGAAATTTGCATCAAAGCGCGCCCCCGCCGCTGCTCACCTTGAATTGGGAGTTGGTGCAAATGCAACGTTCAACTGTGTGCGCGAGACTGGTGTGGGCAGGCAAACATGAGGCTCACGGGCCAAATCTGGACCGTTTTACCTGGTCCTCACATACATTTTGTTTCAAATAAAATGCGCAGATAAGAAGAAACAAACAAAGTTGAATCCTGAATCAAAATATCAATCCAGAAGGCAATCAGTTCTAAGAGAATGTAATACCAAAGCAAAAATGTCATCAGATGCATTATTTATGAAGGCCTATATTGTTCACACTACAGTAGGACAATGGGTTTTCACACTGGTCGGCACAGAAGGGACGGAGAGCTTCATTCTTCCTAACAGAGCGGTTTGTACAAAACTTTTATGAACTGATCATAACACCTGACCGAAGAGAAAAACCTTAAGAAATCTGCAGATAAGACTTTTTTCCACTGGAGCGGTATGGTTTAGGTCAGCTTCAAAGGCAAAAGGGCTCTGATGTGTTCCAATAAGTGCACCATACTGTGCTGGTGGTCCAGTTTGCAAAAGGTAGAGCTAAACAGTTCATAGAATCGATGAGAGATAATCCTCACTCGAGGGACAAGACTTTTTTTTTTTTTTTTTTCAAACAGATTGTCTTGTGATAAAAGGTTCTATTTCCAGAGTAAACATGCTGAATGCTGTACTTTATTAATTAGAAATACAGTCAGATTCGTACTGATATTGATTTATCAATTAAAAGATTGCATTGATTGTCTACGTTGCATCAGAACACGAGCAGAATTTGTAAAAATAACAAGGATCTGTACCACTGGCTTTGCAATTAATGTTCTCAGTCAGGCCATTTCTGAAATACTCCATTAAACTCCATTAATAAAAAAAAATAGCTTTATATAGAATTTTATTGATTTATTATTAATCAGTTCAGGGCATGTCATAAGATTATCAGATCTTTAATATCAAGAAGACCAAGGTTTTTGTAAAGCAAGGTCCAACTTGATTTTGTTAATTACGTCCTGTGTGTGTTTTTGGAATCAAAATGATCTTTAAAACTGACAAACAACATACAAAGTGTAATTTCATTATGATTTGAATTAAGAAATAGTTTGCTACTCCTTTAAATAGGACAGGCTTTACACAATACCCTGTTTTTCTGATTGAGTTGGTCCAGAGATTGTTTATTCTGTGTTTGTGTGTACTGGCCCCTGAATTCTGATTTTCGGCGTACCCAATTGCAGTAATTTAATCTGTGTTTATTTTTCCGCCCACTGAAAATCAAACTGAAATTAGGAGAAACCAAACTGTTTGTATAAAATGTAAAAAAAAAAAAAAGAATTAGAATGGCTGGCCTGGTTTACTTTAGGTATGAGTAAAACCAACCTTTTAGCTGTAGTCCACTTGTTATGAATGCATTTAGGGCCCACCCTCAAACAGTTGTCATTTTTGATGTTACCTCAATACAGTTCAACACAAAACACTCACTCATGTAGCTCCTCCAGAGGACCTTTAAACCTTACATACCTGACACCCACCCAAAGGTTTGTCCTCAGAGGCCAATGCTAGAGTCTTGCTAACTCTGGAGGTACTTTTAATCTAAAGGTTTTATTGTTTTGTGTTTAGTATAAGCAGTTATGTTCAATTAACGGCAAGGCTATGTAAAGCAGCAAACTATTAAACCCATTAAAGATTATTTTTAGACTCTTTCAGTCAGTCTGATGTAAGTAGAGTGTCTATTACTGAGTTATGGCTCCTGAAAAAGGACAAAACAGTGCCTTACATTAACTCATACACATACAGTTTAATGCCATACATCTTTTGTGCAAAATGAAAGCTGCCAAAAGTGAAACATTATGCATTATGAAAGCCTAGATCATCAACTCTGCATGTTTTTTCACATTTATATGCAACTGAAGTTATTACATCATTATTACATAGACAATGACAACTGTGTTAAAACTGAACTGCACAATTTATGAGGCTATCAGAATTAAAAATTGTTCAATTGATTAAACAAATTTAAATTTTAAATCCTGGCACATCTATAGTCAGAGTACAGTCCAGAGGAAAAAAGCATGTATGAAACTATTTACGTAACTAATCTGCGTTATAAAAATATATGTTCTTATATTAACATTGCATTCTGTTTTTTCTCTCTCAAGGTCAGAGATCTTAGTCAAAAAGATCAGTGACCACTGGCTGAAAAGGTTAAAATATTCTGACGTTAAATGTAACCTTTCCATAAAGTACAGTCTAATTCATTTCACTTCATTAGCCACATTAAGCCATAGGTTAAAAAAACCCTATAAAAACTGTGGTATTATTATGTAAGAAAACATGATTTATCCAAGTGGAAACATGTAGCCGAGTATTTACAGAACACAGTGGACATCTTACACTGAGCAGCGCTGTTCACTTTGTGTACACATGTTGTCTTTACTATGGCAGCCTTCATTCTGGTGTCCATTAAAAGCTTGCGCTGCAGAGAAACACATCTGCCCCGGAGCTAGAACATGCACCGAAAGTGGGTCAAGACAGTGGTGTGGGAAGGCTAAACTACACTGAGACTGGGAGGTTGGAAAATCAGTCAAACTATGAGGGTCCTATTTTGCCCACAGCCAACAACAATGATCTAAAAACAGACTCGTTGTGAGACGGTACTCTATATTTGAACTGACTTGAGAGCAGTTTTTGGGAACAAACCAAAACAGTACAATATCTGATCAATGAGTTTAGTCCAACACTTTTTGTCCAGAGTTGTAATAATTTTTGGCTTGATTTTTAAAATGAGGTAACTCTTTAACTGGATAAATCTGGAATTGGGTAACTCTAGAACGAGGCACATCAGAAACGAGGTAACTTTTGAATCAGGGCAGATAACTTTGAAACAGGGTATCTCTATAAAGGCGTGACTTTGGCATGGGGTAACTCTGGAATGGGGTAAATCTATAAAGAGATGAAGTAACTCGAAAAATAGGGTTAACTCTAGAATTAGGTACCTCTTATATGGGGCTTACTTATTCATCATTTTACTTTATTAGTCATTAAATTTCCCATTTTACAGTGTTTGAATATGAATGGACAAAAATCATGACTTTAAAAAAGATGATGCAGACATGACGCAAACAACAACCCTTTTAAAACAAAGCAACTTGATTATTTTAGAAATAAGGAGCTACTTACTGCATCAGTTCATTTGCAACTTTTTCAAACAAACGATAATTTTCAAACTTTTTTAGACTTTTGGGATGTTAGACTTCAACGTTTACTTACTTTACTTCGGAGATGCATCTCTTTGGTTGTTTTGTATATTTCCTTGAGCATTACAGTCTGCTCTGTGAGGTCCATTACTGGGGAGGGCAACTGTAGAACTGTAGAACTTGTCTGAAAATGGTCTGATCAACCCTTTCTGACTGATGTGGAGCAACAGTTGCAGCTTCAAAATCATTACTTAAATCTTTTAACATTTGTCTAATGGTCCAGACAATAAACCACCAAACGACTTAATTTTTAAAAGTCTGGACATTTGCATTGGCTTCATTCATTTTCATTCATTGAATTTAGCTCATACAAAGGCCTGCTGCAATCACTTTGAGTACATTTTTAAACCAACAAAACAAAAAAATAAAATATGTAACTTTAACATTAGTTTCCACAGTTTTAATAATTTTTTCCTGGGTTTAATTCAGACAGTGACTTGTTTGTATATCCGCGGAGGGATTTCAGTAGCAGATATTGTCACTCTAGATCCCGGTGTCTCTCACAGATGTATATCAATAATGTACTTTGTGTCATGTCCCGGCGCCGAGCACATGGCTGCTGTCTAAACAAACAGAGATTTCTGCCCCGCACTGCCTCAGCGCTCAGACCATCTCTCTTCATCCCGCGGCCCGCTGTCATCTGTGAGTGGCCCCCGGGGACGGGACGAGCTCTGGACGCCTGGATGTGAGCGTGGGCTAAAAATGGAGCCGGAGCCAAAGGTGCGGTGTAGCTGCTGAAGTGAGGACATGTCATAGGAGGAAATAGACTTGTACACAGCCAGGGCACACCTCGAGAGGAATCACGGGCGTTTTCACACAAAGACTGAAGGTGATGAGGGAGAGTGAGAGAAAAAAACTGAGGAGGTATTCAAATTTCTACTTTAAGTGCTTAATTATACTCATTGTTTTCACTGAGTTGTATCTTTGTGCCCATATAAAGCAGCAGTAAAAGCTTTTAATAACATAATACAATTTTATAGTTTTATTTTTAATTTGAAAATATATTTTGGGAATCAGTTTACTAAGCATTATTATAAATATGTAAAAGGCTGAATGATTTTAATCAAGATTCTGTTTTTTTTTTTTTTAATCTATTACATTTTACTTACATCACTCTAATCCTACACAATACCTGATATTACCTTTCAATATGAATGAAACTGCATAATTCCCATATTTATTTATAATGGATCTTAGTAATTTATATTAAATCATGACCTATTATTTATATTTTCTGGTTTATCTGGTCAGTTTACCCCAATATCAATGACGTATTCAGTCAGATGATAAATCCAAACACTGACCAGTTATTTATTAAAGTACCTGCCCTTACTCTTTCTATAGAAGCCCTCCCTTATACTATTTGATGTTTGAACAATATGAAATCTATATAAGTAAAGTCAAAAAGCTCAATTTGTTGTGTGATTTAAAGCACGAACATTTTTGGGAGAGTTAACATGTACCATTTTTGTTTTTTAAAATGACAATTACAAAGCTTACCACTGAATTTCAAGTTTATTTAGAAGAAAATGCTTATTTTATTTTGAGGTGAAGACACATTGCTGGGTACTTATGTTATATTGCCATCTGGTGGACGCAAATATGAGCAGTATTATTGACTTTAATGTTTATGTGACTCTACTGTAGCTGATGTCTGTATATTTAAAGAAGTCTGGAGCATTGTTGGAGTATACTGGTAAATATTCCTGACAGAAATGAATAATTTTTAAGTTTTATGTGACGTAAAGAATCTACAAGTATGAAGTACATGGATCAGTTCTTTATGGCTGTATCCATGGTTTCTTTTGGGGATGAACTGTGTACAGAATGCAGCCGTCAATGTGAATACTAAATAATCTTCACAGAGAATACTCTAAACTCTCCAAAAAAATATTAAAATAAATACTGTCACTGTTTTCTAATGTCGTTAAAAAGGAGAAACCCAACACTTGATCTTTTGAATGTCACCACCTCATTATGTTTATCAACCTTTTAAAAAATTGTGTGCAAAGTATTAGTTTTTAAAAATGTCTTCTTATTCGTATTTCTGCAATAAAAAACAAAGTACACTCAATTAGTTTTAGACACTATGCAACTATTTTTTTGCTGTTACTGTTAAAAAGTAAATACACTTGGTAATAATTACACATTTATACATAAATAAGAATAAGTGTCTGGTTGCTGTTGTTTGGTTGCTGTATTTTCTTGCCTTTCCTTTTTCTGCCACAACAAAATCTCACACATATATCGACCTGAAGGGGTCATGGCAGCAGAGTGACCTTTCTTTGTGTCCTTCAAGTCCTGGGGTAAATGTCTCCAGGGTCTCTAGTTTTCTTCTACTGTCCAAAGACATGCATTTAAAGTTGAACGGAAACTGCTGAATGATTGTTAATGTCTGTGTGCACAATACATTTCTCACAGATTCTGGATCTGAGTTTAATCTCAACACTGATGTGCTCATGTAATTTCACACACTGAACACAAGAGGACAGCAATACATCAAACCAAGTGGTGCCTTAGAAGGTCTGACTGTCTATTTTCAATACACTCCATCAAGTCTCCATTCTGACCGAGACAGTTGGTGTATTTTTACCATCTCCGAAACAGACGTGTGAAAACAGAATGTCATGAAATCAAATGTGACACGCTGAGCCTATTTGCAAGTGTCATTTTCATATTGATTTAGGAATGACATGTGTTTATTAGCTCAGTGGCCCTCTATAAACGTGGACAGCTTGGTTTGGTTTTCCAACACCAATCTCCGAGATCAAATGAGTTAACAGTTAATTGCAGGGCTGTCACATAGAGACAGAAAGCAATTTCACTTAGATTTATGCACAATGGGCATAAAAATGGGTTTAGAATCACCAGTTTGCTGATACAGGCATGTTTTTGCAGAATCCTTGGCACCTGGAAATAGATCCCATGACTTTTTTGCTGTGAGGCCAAAGTGCTAACCACATGACACCCTTACATTCCAGATAAATACATTTTATTATCCATGGTTTTTGGCATATGCAACTATCATTATTATATTAAACACTTCTTGTTATGGTTATGGAAAGATATGCGTAAGATGTAGAATAATAATCAACTCGCTAAAAGTAAATTGAAGCACATTTAACACTTAAAACCTTGTCACATGATTATTGTTTTGTCTGTTGCCAACTATGTGATTATTTAGTCATGGCACAATTGCACATTGTGACTTGAAATACATAGTAGGTTGCACAGTCTGACAGGATCAAAGACTCACAGTCGTGCAAGCAAAGATTCATTAGTCATCGACTGCATTAAGGATTCTGTGGTAGAAATTATTCATTCAATAGTATAAAGTGTAGTATAATATCCTTTCATTTCAAGTATGCTAGATGGCTAAACATATACTAACAATGTACCTCAAGACTCTTTTTAGTTTTTTCTTTTCTAAGCACATGGACCCCACTCAGCTTAGTGTGCGCAGTGTGACATGTAACCTTATACAACTGTAAAAAAATAAAATAATAGCAGAGGCTTAATGCTTTGTGACTGTTTTAAGCAAATGAGGAACATGTACAACTGTAAAGAGCAATATCAAAAATACAACAAAATACGATAAATGTCTAATTGATATAAGTTGGTTAACATTAAAAAATGTAGCTACTTGTTATAGATGCTTTATTGTGCCCTCTGCGCTAGGTGTCACTGTTCAGCATTGGTTCATAATTGACTTACCAGGTTAAATACAGGTAAATTATTTAAAATAGAATACTTTTTACTTTAGAAATTGAAGAATTTGAGTGAGCTTTGTGCTTCTTCATACCACAAAATCTGGGTTTTTGCTAGGTCCTGGTTTATATGTCCCATCCACCACCTCAGCCTTTTAAGTAAAAAAACATACAATTTAGCAGTTAAGACATAAAGGTTAAGATGCTATTAATTGAAGATCGGACTGACTTCCCTCCAGAAACACTAGAAACATTACATACTTTTGCGATATTAAAAAATGTGTTGGACTGGGACAGATTGTGTTTAGAGCGTGGGCAGTGTGGCTCAATAACAACAGCACTGACAGTGGTGTTGCATCAGACCATCAGGATTCACCTCACGCTCCGACCCTGGACCCTGAGACAATAACTGACGGTGGGCCGACCGCTCCTGTGTGGCCGGCCAGCTCCAATTCTTCTCCGCGCCGGAGCTGTTAATAAAGTTAGAGTGTGGTGAATGGTTCCAATGGCGTTCGGAGCAGAAGGCTGGCCCAGCTGATCACAGGCTCGGAGCTGGCAGCGTAGCAGCGCGCGCTTGCTTTGGGCCGTTCGGACAGCAGCCTCGGCCCCTGCGAATCAAATATGCTGTCACATCATCAAAGGCGCTTCAAACTGTGATTTGAGCTGGGGTAGAGCGCGGGGGAATTGGAAGTGGTACACATGCTGCAAGCGCTGGGAGTACTGGGAACAACAGAAGCAGAGGGCAGTCATTCCGATTCTTCTCATCTATAAACAGCAACCAAGAGATGTTTGGTCGGAATTTCACATTTGCAGAATTCCCACAACACTCGGATGCCGCTTCATGAGGTGTTGTTTTCCGTGTTAGACAATGCACATGAATATTTACTCACCTCGGAAACCAGTGTTAAATTTATGTCAACATGAACATTATTGTTATAATCCTGCATATCAAGCCCTATAAGTGTTAAACTGTATAGAACCATGGCATTTCCTGGAATAATTAATTATGTTTTAAAGTGATACTCCTAGATTTGTGAAGTAGAGTTGTATGTGTGTTGTAAATTACCAGTACTATTCTGGATTTCTGTGTATGCTAGAGATGTGACCAGGTTCAGAGAAGCAATGTACTACTGGATATGAGAAAAAAAAAAAAGTCTTTCCTGAACAAATAAATACATCCACACAGCAGACCAAAGCGAGGATCTTTCTGTCATTTGTCTGAGAGATTATTAGCATAGAGTAGTAAATGTTAATGTATAAGTAACTTTACTAATAACCGCCTGTCAATGTTTTTTTTATTTTTTTTCCATATGATTTACAGTTGCTTCTGATCTAAAAGGGCAATTCAAATATCATAGTAGTAGTTTTTTAGTTTTTTTTTTTTTTTGCTTTATTTGATAGAAGCAGTAGACCCCCTCAGAGCATACCCCTACCAAATGAGCCCTTTTTTTTTTTTTTTTTTTTTTTACTGGAAATACTTTCTCGGGGTGGACTTGAGGTCATGGTTTTGATCGAACGACCTGCATGTCCTCCCAGTGGGCTCTCTCCAACTTCCTCCCACCATCCAAAGACATGCATGTGTAGGTGAACTGCTGAATCTAAATGGCCCAAGTGAATAAATTTGACAGTGAATGATCAGTCCTATCACAAACCTATCCATTGTCCAGGGGTACCCCGACTGAGGCCCAAAGCCTAAGGGGAAAAAGCAAAAGGAGAAGAGTGAATATTTCCTTTCTTTTTATGTTCTATACAAACACAAAACAACATTAGCAAAGCAGTGACAGGTAGTATGCATTGTAGTCGAGGTCTAATTTACCTTACCACACAAAGACGCAAAAGGCCTACATTAAATTGAAGCACATTGCTAGTTTGCATAAATTAACAAAGTTAATTACACAACACAGATGCTGCACTGTTTGGGTTTATATACATTTTCTGCCACTTCAATGTTACAGAGGTAATAAATCTGTGCTGATTATTAGTCGCATTGGGCATCTGCGGAGTTACCACAGCCATTATATGAGTTAAACACGGTGCTAACAGGAGCGTTAGCCACAACACAGTGTACAGTGCAGCTATTATAATTGATTTTGTGACACAACTATTTTTGATTTTGTTCTAAATTAAAAACCCAAATTAATTGAATTCAATTTATTGCCCAGGCCTAGGCACAGGTCAACTTAATATTTAGAAAATATTTTGTGATATTTTTTAAATACCAACCAAATAAGTCTGTGCAGATCCCAGCATGAAGTGCTCTCTCCAACATTTAGTGGTGGTATCAAACCTGCTGCACACTGCCGCCCACTTTCGGTAAATCTCTGTTTAAAAATATGAAAGCAGAGATGTTATTAGCAGATATTTTTGTGTCCTAGACCTGTTGTTGACACCTACTCTGTCAAAGGGAGCGCTAGCATTCACGTTTCCCAAACTCTAAGCACGTAACAGAAACCATGTTTGGAGCATACTTGTTACTGTTTTGCTTTGGGTAAAAACAGCTGGGTGATGCAAAGATTACAGCTGCATGTTTTGCAGCTTAACTGGTTACCTGAAGCGATAAACCAGTGAAGCCTCTGTGATGAGCGCTGCGTATTTAGCCATCTTGCGCTCGTTGCCCTCTTCAACCCAGTCCTCGTTGGGAATAGTCAGTTCCAGTTAGATCACTTGCTTGTTGGTGATTGATTGTTTGTTTTTTCTGAATCTGTGCAGATGGAGTCTTCCAAACACCTAAAAACTTGGTCATGGTGCCTGCGTTATTGCCCCGCCACTAAATCAAGATTAAGTAGTGAGAAAGTAGTAGTGAAAAAGAGCTACTTCTTGCAGTTCGAATGAAATCTCCCCTAGGGCCATGTCTGGCCCCTAGGCCTGACTTTGAACATGCCACTGTGAAGTTGATACATCTATGTGATGAGTCGTATTTCTTTTATCTGAATTGTATATATTTGCATATCATATCTGGAAACGGTACCTTCATGTTATTCCTCATTTTGTGAAATAGGATTGATAAATTAACTGCACAGTGGAACTTCTTTTCCCTCTAATTACTTTCTCGGTTCTTCTTTGCGCTACCCGTCTTGTTCTAATCAGCATGTGCTTGTGTACATTTATGGAAACAAGAGTGTTTGAAAAAGTAATGTGTCTAATTTAGCACACACTCTGACAGGCTTATGCCATTTCAATCAGACAGAATTGTGAAAGAAGCAAAAAACAGATACCGGAGGCTGCAGGAGACTTACAGGTAGGTCTGTTCTAATCAATCCGAAAAGAATGAGGGATTTAAATAGCAAGGAGTATGAACAAATGCTGAGGTGCAGAGAAATTCTATTCACTTCATTTGCATGTTCATTGCTATGTACATTTTGAAAGTGCTGTTAACAAAAGGAAAAATGTCTATAGAAGGGTGAATACTTGCAACAAAAGTCATATATATATTTTACAGAATTTCCCACCATTTTTTATAATCAAACATCAACTTATAAAAATAAAATCAACAACATTATTTGAACCAATTTCATCCAAACTGCTGTGATTATATAAACCAACTGAACCTGAATGTGTTTTTGTTCTAACCTGAGCCAAATGCATCTGTTCAGCACATCACAGCATGAACTGCTCCTAACAGCGTTCAGAGAAGCTAACAAACCTGCTGCACTCGGCACTTTCTCAGAAGCCCGCTTTTCAAAAATATGAGATTAGAGCTGTTATTAGTTACATGCAGGTGTTTTTGTGCCCCTGACCCTTCATTGACACCTACTCTCAGCACCAGCGACAGCAGATTCAGACATCTATTAGACGCAACATTATTCATTCTTGTTTAGTGATTTCGAGTCAAACCTAGAAAATAAGTGTTTCATACAGCATCAGATTTTTCTTTTTTTTCTTTATCTTGCCAAAACATAAAAAGTACATTGCAAACAGTAGTGTTTTCAATGCAATTGTGAGAGAAGTCCACACACTTCTCACCTAAAGACCTCATAGCCATGCCACTAGCTGCTTTACTAATCCTCAACTCCTACTATATTCAGTGCATTTAAAATAAAACAGCTTAGTTGGTTAAACATTACAGCAGTTCCAATGAATCTGGCACATTATCATATTACACAAAAGAAACAATTAATTTGGGTTAATTTTTAGTATTTTTTGTTCTTACTTGTTCAAATTCTCTTGAATAGTGTGTTAGTCATGGATATATTATGACAAATGGCTAGATTGAACTTCTCATAGGTAGGTGCCTTCTGTCGAAAACTAGGCAGGTGATTGGATGAAGCAAAGTCTAGTATCCACCTACCATGAGGTTTCTTTAACCAATCAGAGCAATAGTTCATATGACGTGTCACTCTTTGCGCTTCTTTCAAAGAAGAAATACTCTCTACTTTTGATAAAACTGATTCAATAGCAGCGTCAACGCTAACATCTGTTGAAAACAAAGAGGAGAGGAGAGCGCTTGTTGGTTTTGTCAAATTAAAAACCCACCACTTCTTGTTAGTGCTCCCTCATCATTGGTCACAAGAGTCCGGTGAGCCCACGGTTCAACTCAAGCTGCAGTTTTCTTGGCGCGTGAGTTTGGAAACATCAAAATCTTGCGAGAATCCAGCTGCGGTTCAAGGTTACTCTAGCGCTGCCCTGTCACCAATTCTGTTGGTGGCTACTTGCGGTACTGCAAAGAAAAAAAAAGAGAAAAAAATCCTATGTGGCCCTGATTATGGCCTGGATTTTTGCCTTAGTCTGCCATTGGAACAAAAAACAAAAACAAAACAAACAAACAAAAGCCTGGTGAATGGCTGACTTCGAATTCAAAATAGTCAAAAATTGTATTGTTTATTTATATTTTGGACTTTTCCTGCACTAAGGGCCCAATGCTTTTTCTGTTTTGTTTTTTTCGGCAACAAGCAACTCTAATTAAAAACCATAGATGCCGTGAATGAAGCCTTCCTTTTTTTTATATTGTTACTGTATAAATGTCGTGCAAATCCCTTTCCTCTTCTCTTTTGAAATGAACCTCAAGGGCAGACATCAGGGAAGTGCACTTTTAAAAAAAAACCAGATGAGTATTTTCATGTAAGTAGCCTGGTGTACTATATTTGTCTCAATAAGCTTGGCCTGGAGACATATATTACAAGATGAAGTCATGTTTCTTGTCACCTTGTCATGAAATGGAGACCGCCTCCAAAGAAGTCCTGGCCTCTGTCCACATTACGGCTCTAACAGTAAGCAACATGAAACATATATCTATTTTACTGTGGGTTTTGTATGAGTCACCCCCCGGAGTCCGCCATGTTTCTGCTAGCGTCAACCATGGCCTGGAATGATCTAAAGCTTATTATGCAGTAGAGCATTTTAACTAAGAGGAGAATGCAGAAAATAACAGGTAACTGCATCACTCCACTTCACAGATGGTCTCTATTACCAACTCATTAGTAACACTTGCAAGAATCAACAATCAATGCACTTCCAAACATTGTATTCCAAGCATGGACATATTTTATTTTAATAGGCACTTGGTCTGTGCAACAATAGTTAACAATAGTTCATTTGTTAGTTTACTTCATTTATAGGACGCTTAACCCTGTGTAATTTTTATCCAGTAGAGGGCGCAAGTGTGTGTTGATACGACAGCAGCGACATTTTACGGAAGTAGACGATCAAAGGCGGCAAGTTTGGAAGAAAAAAAAGTAATTTGTGCATTTTGTATAAATACGACTCTACTAGGGTCCAGTGTGTTGGTCTATTTCTGCTCCCTCTATTTGAGTGTCACAAAGTGTATCACTCACGTCAGACTCCAGCGACAGTAAAGTTACATTGGAGGTTTCTGTCCAGCTGAGGGTCAGTGAGACATGATTTCTACTGATCTCATGTCTAAGAACCATTAAAATGATTTAGACGTGTGCAAATGTTTTGACAGGTTTGAAAATAGGCAGTAAAGTAAGACTGCTGTCAACAATATAAAAGAAAAGTGAATGGAGGGACAAAAACCTTACATTTTTAGAATCCAGAACAAGCAGTCCTCCTGACGTGATGGTGTAACTCTGATCCCAGCATCATGGAGTCTGGCCTGGTCCTGTCTGGGATTACATGGTCTGGTATTAACCTTAGTTCCTTCTGAGATTTGATGGTTTGACCTAGTTTTGTCTGGGATTCTCCAAAAAGTTTGAACAGAGCCTGCTCAGATACTTCAAAAACAGAGAGTGAAACTGCTGGAACTGTTGCTGTTTTGAGGCGTACCAAATACTGATTCGATTTAGAATTGTCTTCTGTTCTTTCACTTTCCCTGTACTTCATAGTTTACCTTTTATATCCACACCTCCCTAAAACTTATGCACAGTACTTTATATTTTTGCGCTAAAAGTTACACAGTGCTACTGGTTAAAGGTTATACAAGTCTCTGATAATGGCTAACAAGAGTCAACTAGCCACTAAGCTAATGTTATTCTCTTAGTTTTTTTGTAAGAAAAAAACAAGCAAAATAGTGTTTGACATAATTATTGTATGAACGCTATATCCACTATTATTTTTCTTCATGCCAGGTGGCAAAAAAGGCTAGCTATTGTTTTTAATGGCGAACAGTTAAAAAAGTTAATACATACATATGTCACAAAAGTAACAAAAGCAATAAATGGGACCAAAAAAGCAATACAAATGTTGATTTTCAGTAATCCCTATTCCACAGTTTTATCCTTTCTTGGGGTAAAGATGAAACAACATCAACAGAACATTACTTTTTAGGATAGGGCAAGTGCAAATGATGTAATTATACACCAACAAAATGTTACTCACAGGCTGGAGGGACCTCATGCTGAACCTTTGGAATATATCAAATTTCAGAAGCACAAATATTAAAAATACATATGATTCATATTGCGGAGGTAGAAATGCTGTTACTTCGTACATCTGGGGACTACCGGGAACGTTATATAACCTAATTATTTCAAGTAATTGGAAAAAATGTGGTTGTTTTTCTCTTGTTTTGAGTCAGAATAGATGCAAGTTTATTTTTAATTCTGCCAACCCTTCAATAAGACAAGCATCAGCTGGTCTGCTTGTTTATCCAACAGACCAATATTTCCTGCACCATCTACCGAGCAAAAAGGACCCCAACTTTAATTATTTCTGACTCATCTGCGCTCAGAGGACATACTGACATCAAATATAATAAGGAACTAAAACGAGTGGGCTGAGAGCATCTAAAAAAAGGAGAATAGAGGTAGTTTCTTCTTCCTTTCGACTGTCTTTCACTGTGTCAGACACCTGCTTTGCTCGGCACACTCAACTGGGAACTAAACAGGATTTGGGCTCCTTGGATAATTAGCTGCCAGTCGTCTCACAGGCAAAGGCTCGGAGTCGGCGGCCAGTGTCCGCTTCATCATCTATCAGACACATAGATCATGAAGACAGTGGAAGATGGGTAAATAACAAGACTCTGATGTCTCCTTCTCGTCCATTCATTTTTCTCCTCACACTAGCTTTTTTCTCTCTTCTCTGGTTCACTCCCAGTTTTTTTTATTTTTTTCACCAGTGGAAATTTCTGCCTGGAGAGCTGTAAAATTAAGTGGATCAGCAAGCTGCAATCAATACTGGTACACATGCCAAAATAAATAATATTCAATAGTCAATGTCAGTTTCTGTAGCAGTGTCAGCGTGTGTTTACAAAGTTATTGTGGCCGTATTTAAGTTATATCGTTAAAATATTGTAATTATAAAAAAGATCTAGTGAATATTAATTACTATTTTGTCCAAGTGGTGTTGCCGTACAATTCATGGACTTTTCCAGGTACATGTGCAAAAGGTTCTGACCCAATGGGAGTGGATCATCAACACACAATCAATAATATAGGCCAAGCTTTGTACCACAAACATGGACATATTTACAAATAATAAAAAAACTCAATTTATTATTCACTTCATTTAGCACTTTGTCTGTGCTTACTGTTTAATATAGTCTACTAGCCGCTAAGTTAATGTTGCTTTGTTAGCTTACTCATTATCTTGGTAATAGTAAGTCAATAAACCTGATGTCTCACTCTTGTCCATCATTTTACTCCTCGCTCTGGTCTTTTTCTCTGCCCAGTTCTATTCCAGCAACCGTTTCTTCCTGTAACTGGGGGATTTTCATTTCTGCCTGATCAGCTGTAAAACTGAGCGGTTCAGCAGCCCACTGTCAATAATGGTCCAAACATTGCACCTCAAACATGGGCCTATCTGCAAATAAATGAGTAAGTAGGCATCTCATTCACTTCGCTATTGGTCTTTGTCATTTAATCATCATAAAAACTCACTTTATTAAACACCTTTAACTTCAGTCTACCAGCCCCCATGCTTTGTATCTTGGTCATTGTAAATTAATGATCGTAAGACTCTGATGTCTCACTCTTGTCTTTTCATTTATCTCCTCGCTTGGGCCTTTTTTCTTCTTTCATTAACCACTGGAAATTTCAATTTCTGCTGATCAGCTGCAAAATGGAGTGGCTCAGCATCAGACAATCAATACCTCCCACACATTGCACAACAAACATGGACATATTTATGAAGGAATTAACATGTAACGCATCCTGTTGTACTCTTGTGTGCTGGGCTGCTAAGCTAATGTTACTTTGTTAGCTTAGAACCTTGCTCATTGTAAAATAATGATCACGAAGACAGCGGGGACTCTAATGTTTCCCTCTTGTCCGTTCATTTTGCTTTTTTTCTTTCCCTATTTCTGTCTCAGTCCTCGTTTCTTTCTTTATCCGGTGGAAATTCCAATTTCTGCCTGATCAGCTGCAAAATTGAGTGGATCGGCAACCCACAGGCCAACACAGCACATAGACAACAGCTCTGTACGGCCCCACTCTCCCTGTGGCCTCACCGTCCATAAATGTAGTGTTCAGTCCGTGGCAGATTAAAATGACATGCTCCCTTTAGTTCATTTCTCTAAAACTGCTGTGCAGGACCCATCTGCTCTCCCCAAACTCCATCATATTCTAAAATTTAGCAAAAATGATGAGGCAATGTAGTGCAGCTGTTTGTTCATAAATGACCAGTTTCCAGGCACTTTTGTACGTTCTGTTATTTTATTGAATGTAATAATCAAGTGGCTTCTCCAACATTTTTTTTTTTTAATGTATAAATTAATAGGAATGTGATGTTAAAGTGGTTATTACAAAAGGGTCTTACTGACTTGGAATATAAAACCACTGGAACGGCAAACATGCAGTTCATGCTTTATTTTTCTGTTCTCAGACATAGGTTACTGCCATGAGCAATGCATGACCTATACCAAATGGCACTCACGAACATAATAACACTTATTATAAGGCATACTGTGAACATACATCCAACCATGCATTTCCCAACCCAGGTGTTGAAAGAAGGCTACAAAATGGTTTACTGTAGCCTGCAGTATTCATTATTGGTGAAATGAATGAATACATTTTATTCAAAGATCTGCACTGGTTTCTACCCAAGTTCATTAAACGGGGGCTAATGTGTACAGATGTGTGTGCCCAGTATCATATAAACTAAAATACACCAGGGTTATTATTGCTCTGTTACTTAAAAGTCAATCCTTAAGTTGTTTTAAAGTAAATCACTACAACCAGTGCAACACTTACTTTAAATAGGGATTACTCAATTATTTATTTTTTTTTTAACTTGTTTAGTAATAATAGCTTATTGTTACAGGAATCGTCTGTGAAAAAAATTAGACCTTAAGACGTCATTTAGGTTTTATACTACAATGTATATTAATTGATGAGAATCAGCCCTTAGCAGGAGTTTGGGCAATCACAGTTCGCTTTTGGAAAAAGGAGAGCTTCCATTGGTCTACACTGATGTCAAAAAGGAATGTTTCTTGGTAATAAAGAGAAATTGGTTATTCTGTAGCAAAACAGCTCAAAAAGAACAAAAAAGGGGCCACAAATTAAACAGATAAATATAGGCAATGCTTCGAGGCACCATTTAACGAGGAGATCATTTCAGGATCGCTGCAGTCCGACTGTTAACCCAAAACTAAAAGTTCAAGGTAAGCTGTAAACCTTGGTTTGATGTAATATATTTGTCCGTTTTTTTTTTTTACGGTTACTATGCTGCTGTTGGGGGAGAGTGATGGTCTGAGACAGGGACGGCAAAAAGAAAATCAGGTAGTGGAGCTTTAATTAAAAACCAGAGTAGTGTCAAAAAGAAATCAATTTTGTATATTAAATAAATTTGTATTAAATCATTAACTGGATTCTAGGTAACAGATGCAGACTGTAACCCTAGATGATTGAATGTACCACACTCTGCAGGTGCTGCATAGCTGTCTCATGATGTTTTTTTCTTTTTAAATCTTCTTCTTTTTAAAAGAACCACAGTTAGTGTCAAAGTATGTAAAAATGTTATGTTATCTTGAACCCCAGGAGGACTTTACTCTGGTAAAGACCAACGAGGATCCTTAAATAAACTTAGCAAATGTTTTTTTTATTTTTATATATATTTATTTAAATGTTAAATATTACAAAGCATTGTCATCTTTTGTTTTACAATTGTTGACTACAAAAAAAACGTCTCTCATTCAGCCCCTGATGCATTGTGACTGTTTTTTCCCCATTCACATTAACACAGCAAAAATGGAAGAAAACAATATCCTAGCCCCCGTGATGTAACTCTGGGAGACCACAGTGTTTCCAGTTGCTCTGCTGAATGGAAAACCACTAACCACAAATCTCATTATGCCTTGTTTCTTGTGTTTGACTAATTGTCCATGGGGTCGTGCTCACAACTGGTTATTCCCTGCTCTAGTGAACTATAACGTTGATTAAGCAACACCACTTTGCATGTCAATACACGAAGGAGGCCGGTCGAATGTGGCTCTGACGACTCTTTCACATTTTAGAACTGAAGATGACAAAGCGAGATGAAAAGACGACTGTTGTTGATTGCGTGTATCAAACCCTCTTGAAATCAGTGTGGGGAACATACTGGATTATACATTAAAGATCTGGGAATAATACAGTGCATAAAACACTTGATTTATTCATTAATTTGTGGTATTTTATTAAAAGAGATTGCAGGGGAATGCACTGAATTTCACTGTCATGAATTAAACATTCTCTGTCCTAGTTTTCTTGTATTGAGAACACACCACATTTATCAAGCTCAGTATCATGTCGGAATCCTTCTGTAGACACGGAGAAATGTGTTCCGACATATTTGAGATGCATGCGTCTGTACCCGCCACGTCCCACCATCAAAGTGTTTTTATGAGCGGTGGAATGGATTTAGAGGAAGTGGTGTGGCCTCCTAGAACGTGGCCCTCACTGGTTTGTTTTGAATCAGAAAGGTCATGTTCAAACAGGGCACTTTATAAAAGCCTTGTAATATTTATGAAGCACAACACACTGCTGACGCGGCCGGACCAAAGACAACAGGTGACCAGCCTCTCGTACTAAATAAAGCTCCACTCCAGAATGAGTTAGATTTTGATGGACTGAATAAGAGGCATTCACTAAGGCTTGTCATTGTTTGTGTTTTTGTTGTAAGGAGCAAAGTGATATTAATCAGTTTTGATGCCGAGGGATGAGACAGGTCATGCTCTAAAAAACATTTAATATATTTGTGGGATAAAACCTCATTTTCCCTGGAGCAGTACAATACATATGCATTTACGTCCATTTAAAGGGGTTTGAATCTTCCCAAAGTAACGTACTGTACCGTTCTGGTAAGCTATTCTCTTTATGGTGGACTGGAAGTGCAAAACAAATTTAGAAAACACATTTACAACACATGAAACATTCTTACATTTACAAAAAAAACAAAAAAACCCCCCAAAAAACATTTTTACTGAACAAATTTTCATCCAGCATTAAAACAAATGTACAAAAGGCAGATGCAAATAGAAAGGACTGACCAATGGGAATGTTTCAAGTGACAGTGTGTTCGGCCAATGAGATCGTGGCTATTCAGCTTCAGGACATGAACCAGAAGAGGAAATGATGTATAGAAGTGTCAAATTCTGAAAAAGAAAAACAACCACAAATCTTCAACAAAACAACACAACATCTATTTTTTTTTTTCACCTCCTTTTTGTTCAACATGTGGCCAATTGCTAAAACATTTAAAGATCATTGGCCGATTTTTTCCAGAATTTGTTTAATACTTGTAAATGTGTCTGTATCTTGTGATAAATTTGTTTTGATATTGGTAAAAGAGTTTTAAAGTTTTTAAGTTGAATGTAAAAATGTTTCTTGTGAATGTAATGGACTAAAGAGAATCCAAAAGTAAATGCAAAAGTAAAACACAAAATGGCATTATTTTCTTACTCCTTTGTCTTATAATAAAAACAAACAAAAATGCTGATTGTATTGAGTATTAAAAAGCAAAGTAAGTATTTATTTTCAACAGGTGTTTCTGCTTTTGGAAAGTGTTGGCTCTTTTCACACAACAACAAAAAACCCCAAAACATTTCTTTCTCTGTCTACTCTGCATTAAATGAGCAAAACTTTTGATTTATTGCAGCAGTTTTCAGCCTCCAGCCTCTGGCACTGCTACAAAGAGGGATTTACTCTCGTCTTCATTAATTAATTTACTGATTAATGCATAAATTAATCAATAAATCTACATTTAAACATTTTTCTTCAAATTACATTTTACATCTTGGGTATAATTACAAGTAGTGTGGAATTTATTGAACGTTGACACTATGTATGTCGTAGTGATGAAATTGCAAGCCTCTTTAGGGATTACATGTACCAAACCCTGCGGTACTGACAAGACTCGTGGAAACACAGCTTAAGGCAAACCCCACGGCAGCGCTGTGGGCCCATTCTGGTTTGAATATAAAAATAAACTTTTATTTGAGCCTTTGTGGCAATAGTATTGCTCAGAAACAAAAGATGCCATGGTTTAACTTAACAGACAAGCGCCTGCAAAGTGAAGACATGATTCAAATCTGTCAGTTCTTAGGAGAAATAGGGGACACAAACCTCAAGTTGCAATAATTATCAAGCATCTTCTAAACCAGTGTGTTAAAGGCACATGTAATCCAACTAAAACCTGCTCAAATCCAACTGAAACCTGTTCAAATCCAACTAAAACATGCTTGAATCCATCTAAAACCTGTTTGAATCCATCTAAAACCTGTTCATATCTAACTAAAACATCAAATTCCGCTGAAAACTGTTTAAAGGTCCTATATTATACTATTTTGAACATTATACAGTGTATTTTGGATACATTTAGGTTACCATATCACGTTTTGCAACATGAAACACAATAATGATCTTATACAAGCGGTTTGAATGAGCTCTCATCATGAGTCCAAAGTGAACGGTCTGATTTGGCGCTGTCACTTTAAGGCTCAGCTCTCCCGTGTTGGCTCCGCCCACTTCCTGCCTGACGTCACGCTAGCGCTGCGCTGGAAACAGACTGAAGTAAACACGGTACATGGTAGTAATAACTTTTTCAGCAATGGCTTTGAGAGTAACTGAGCCGTATATCTTCGACCCAGAGTCTGACTCTGAGTTCGAAGACACACACAAAGACCTCGAAGGCTTCTACAAGACGTTTCTGCTTGGTAAATGAGAAACTATTTATTGTGTATGTTTCTATGGTGTAGCCTGTAGCATAGCGCATGTTAACTGCTTCTGTTTATAGGTGCACATGTGGAAATAACCGTACAATGCCTACTGAAGTTGAGAATGTATGCTGCCTGGAGACTCCTAAGGTAGTGTATTGAAAGAACTATAATAAAGTAGCCTAGCAATATGTAGAGCTATGCAGTAATGCTTGTTAGTAATACATGTTGCTGACAGTAAGTAAGCTAACACAGTAGCAGCGATGCTTCTCTGTGCGTCTGAGCTGCAGAGCACCACTTGTTGACAGTGCAGGAGAGAGGGGCAGGAGGAGTGTGGAGGAGCACTTCCTGGAGAGGAGTGGTTTATTTCACATATTGACGTCATTGTGTGAAACAGCTCGTTTTAAGGACTGTAGCTCAAACTAAATAAATTACTCAAACATGCGCGAATGAAACAAAACACAACTTTGGGAATGTGTTTGAGGTAGAAACAATGTTAGAACATGGTTAAAAGCTCAGAAAAGTGAGTTTTCACATGTGTGCTATGAATAAATCTTGGAAGAACTTGGTAAGGTGATGAGTATGCTTTCTACTTTTAATTATTAAAATATGTTTAGTGCTTAGATGTCATCTTGCAAGAATGGCCATCTGAATAAGACATTAGAAGGCACTTCCTCTTTAGCAGTGCTCAGTTTGTGCATGTTTTAGGTTCAAGATGTAAACAGAAGTTGGACTAAATTAAAAAGAACACTGACATCAATGGCCCACTGCTTAGTGCTTGGACTGTTGTAGTCTGTGTATAGACTTATAGAGAAAACTAAATTGTGATTGATTTAAAAAAAAAAAAAAAAATCAACCAGTTCAATCATTATCAAATTACCAGATTACTAAGTCAAAAAATGACCTCTACTTGCCAAAACAAATAAGCTGTTACAATTGATTCACCATTTAATTTGGTTACAGCTATTCCATGTCTTAAGGCTTATTTGGTAATGTGTGTCTGGTAACAGTCTGAATGAAAACAAAGTTTAAAGATAATAGAGGCTCCAGATTTGCTGCGATGTGCTAGGAGAACCAGACCAGGAAACTGCCCCGGACCCCAAGAGGAGGGGGGCCTCACATGATGGATAACTGCTTTAGCAAAAAGAGCTAACCTTTTTACAGAACGTTCAGATGACAATAATCTTGTTTACAATTATATTTTAAATGTGCAAGCAGGAATTCAAATGTTTAAATATGTTTTTCTTTATAAATGAACTTAAATAGCAAATGCTTTTGTCTATGAACAGTTATTATTAAAGATACTTAATGCTCCTCCACGTTCACCTTGTATTTGGGGCCCTGTGCACCTCCAGCAGTCACTAATGTATACGTGATTAAGGGGCCCTGAACATAAGGTACCTGGGGGCCTCTTGACACAAACTAAACCTTAGAGATATTAAACAAGTTGATGTCAATGGGAAGTGTTTGTTTCAAGTGAAATGTTTGTGGTCACATGAATCCAAATGGTATAAACTAAATATAATCAGCCATCTTAGAGCGTTGGGCCCTTAGATATGCCCATGGCCATTAATGATAATACAAAGAAAGAACAGCTATTAATTTATCATCATATATTATTCATATATTCGATTTAAATCCAATTCATTTTAACTTTATGACTCGCCAAGGGAAAATTCAGTTGTTAGGACGTTGTGTGGTCACATCAAATAAAATAATCCCAAGTAGGCTATATGTAAACAACCTTCCTAGTTATAGATTACCCTTTTGCACCGCCACTGAAAATCAATAAAGGTTTAGTTTTTCTCCCAACATCCATCCTCGAAAGACAGCTGCGTATGTCTGCGTCTGATAATTAAAACAGAAGTTTGGATTTACGGACCTATTTATATCGCTCCGTATATCAAACCCAGTTCTTCTCCTTTGAATAAGAAAGCCCCAGCTGTGTGCGTGCGTATGCGTGTGAGCGCACCGGAGGCGTCTCCCTGTGGCTGCGCTCTCCTCCTCATCCTCCTCCTCCTCCTCTTCCTCAGCTCTGGACGAACATCACGAACGCACAAAGGATGAACGAACTTTAAAACCAGCCTCCCAACTTTCCCTCGCCCTTTTCCTCCATCTTCTCTATCTCTTTCTCGCCTCCCGTATCTCTTCCTCTCCTCTCCGGTGCCTCTCCCCTCCTCCTCCTCCTCCTCCTCCTCCTCTTCCTCCACCTCTTGCTCCGCTGCTGCTCCAGAGTCGAAAAGAGCGTATCGTGAATGGATTTACAGCGAGCGCGCTTCACCAGTCGCTAATAGAACATCTGCGTTTCCTCCCCGTTTTCTCGCTCTTTTTCCTCTCTGTCCGTGGATGGTCTGCGCGCGTCGTGAGTCGAGATGATGGCTTCAATAGGGGAATTTGATCCTCTCAACACCAGAGTCCCTGCAACTAAAATAGAAGTTACAGTGTCGTGCCGGTAAGTGCGAACTCTACGCGTAAAAGTGCATTGAGCTTCGAGTTGAAAGCTGAGTGGAGTTTGTAGGAGCGAAAGGAAAGCTTGTTGTTTATCTGTGAGTCTGTCCATTCATTGATGTGTGAATGCTTGGTCACTCTGAGAGGAATAGAAAAAGTGTTGAGAGATGGGTTTTATTTATAGAACCTGATGTGGGTCTTCTTCACTGAACAAGTCTTTTATGGATGAGATTTGAAGTTTTGGTAAGTTTAAGAATTCAGGGCTGGTGGCGAGAAAGAGATGGGAAATGAATTATACAGAACAAGGCCTGGTTTGAACAAACTGACCAGGGTGCATCAGAATTGGAAAGGGGGCTGTTGTGGTGCCAGTCTTATCCATATTTAAAACTGAGCTGATGTCATTCTAAAGGTTTTTATCTGTCTTTTAGCACATGCTACTAAAAGCATTTCTTAAATCAGTGCTGTTTAACATTACATCTACTTTATTTTGAATCAGAGCAGTTATTCTACATTAAGTGTCCTAAGGTCTTAGTCTAGGGACAGTTTCTCCCCTTGATCTGGCATAGCACTGAAAGAAAAGAAAACTCACCAGAAAGGAACACACTCCCATTGGATGTGACTCCAGTTTTAATTGTAAGTTATGTTTAAAGGCAAATAACTGTACTTCTATAAATGAAATAGTGTAAAATAAACACGATCAGCCATCTTTGGGGTTCCCTCTTGCATCTTGGGGACTTGATGACAATGGCCGCCTCCATTTCCACCATTGCAGTGACCCTGTTTGTTTCTGAATCCATGCAAAGAAAATAAGTTATCTTCAACATGTCAGAGGCTATCTTGTTGCAAAGAAAGAAGAAGTGAAAGTACGCAAATCAATAAAGAGTTTAGTTTATATCAAAACACATTCCCATTGGATTTGAAGTCAGTGTTAATTAAAGAGACCAATTGTGTTGTTTAAACTTTGCATTGAACATTTGAATACTCGACATGTCTTGTATCTTGCAAAAGGAAGTGAGGACCTGAAAAAGAATACAATAATGATAAAGTAGAGTCAGCCATTGAGTCACTTTTATTTTTTCTTCAACTGAAATGCAAAGAGAAAATGAAAAAAAAAGGAAAGTGGCTTGCTGTAACAGACTACATTCGTCAAATTAAATCACTATCATTGAAATTTAGATTAAATGACACTATTCCTTCAATCTGTCCAGTGCAACTTTCAACCAGAAACTACAAAGTCTCAAAATCATAAAATATATTGCCTTAGAGTCATGTTGATGATTCTCTGACAATACAAATATATCCACTTCATCTCATACTCCGCTGTTTAACTGAGAGTGACGAGGCATGTCTTCCTTCATTGCTTTAAAAAGATAATTCAGTATTTTGTGAATGTGGTTATATTAGACACTTCTGGAGCTAATTTACTCTCTAGTTAATAGTTGTCAGCACATGGCCAGTTCGGAGGTGCAGACAGGAACAACGCCAATGTAATGCTATAAAAGATGCCAGTGAAAATGTGCTTGTAAACAATACTTACAACACCCAGCTATCCTAATGTCCATGAAATGTTTTGTGTGTGTTTATTTATTTAGTGCTGACAATGCATATCGATGAACAGCTGTAAATATGTCAGATTGTGGCAGAATTGTTCATTTCCATCAGAATTCCCCAGGGCAAGTAATGTAAAATAGCTCAAATAATGTACAATAATAAGGCAAAACGGTAAAAGAAAGGTTGAAGGTGGTCACAGATTTGGTTTGCTTATATCCACAGTTTAAAGTGTCTCTTAATGGAAAAGGCAGGGAATATTTGATTCATTTTACTGAGAGCAAAGTTTGACCAAATATCTCAACAATATATGCTCCTAATAGAAAGGCTCTTATTTTGGTGAGGAGTTGTTACAGAGGAGTGCTAAGTTCTGGGCTGGTATAAATGAAGAACAGAGTAAAAACAGAGATATTCTGACTAAATGCATTGAAATACCTTTGTTGTAACATTAATGATCTTTTTTCTTTTTGAAGTTTTAGAAGCCTTGGTATTTCTTAAAGTGTGCTTCCACTGGCCTCATTAGCAGCCATACAAAACACAAAGCTTTGTGTCCACTGAGGGTCCAAGAGAATTTTATTTGAGATTGTATTGATTAAAAGTTAGGGAATGGGGCTGTGGAAAGCATTAAGTTCATGTCAGTCAGACTTAGAGATTAGATTTGGTTATGTTTAGATAAGGTTTGAGGTTATGGATTTAATTATGAGTAATAACAACGTATAAGAAATGTAGAAAAGGAAGGAAAGAGATGCTATTTTTGAGCATAGAGCATTAGATGCCAAAAACAACCTACTGTTGTTTGATGGAAAGGCCTGAAAAATCCATTGTCAGTGAGTCTGCCCTCACTGAGATAGTAGGTCCCAGACGAGTGTTATCTCTTTCATCCGTGACCTTTGACTTTAACCTGCCTGTAGCTTTGCTGACGGCTAAACGCTCAATCCTGTACTGTCCGTCAGAGCCATTTGGAGGCTTTTAGATTGGCTTGATCGCTGAACTTGTTGCACTGAACAGCCACCATCGATATGTACAGCTGCCCGTAAGTGAGATATTAATATTGATTTAGGGATAACCAAGCAGCACACCTGTCCGCCTGAACCTTGATGGTTGACCGCTCCGTTTTACAGTCGGAGTAAATGGATGGATGGATGACTGACTGAGCGGTGAGAGGGATTTCCGCCGACTGTCAGGCTCAGCTGGGTGCATGTTCGCGTGCTGACTGTCTTTCCGATCTCCTCCTGAATAATGAATGGATGTTTCTCCAGCAACAGTCCCTCTTGAGATGAGTCGAAGTGTCCAGACACCTGTGTTAGACAGAACACCTCAGGGGTGACTGATGAAATTCTTTCTTTTGTTCAAACTTTTGTACAGAAAAGGCAACTTCGTTAGATTCACTTTTCATGTATGAACATACGACATGTACAAACCAAATCCACAAACTCATGTTTCATCTCTCAAGACTGACTTCGAAAGTATTTTTGTGATCTTTTTCAACCCCAATAAGAATTTCATTTTGTTAAGTCATCCTAGAGCAAAGGGAAGGGATTGTGCAAAGCCCAGAGGCCAATTTAAAATCCAAGCCAGTGAGAATTGGTCATAGGCTCTGACTGGAGAATAACCACATGAACCTACAATGTTCCAGTGTGAGGCAAACCATTAAACTGTGGAAAACAATTTTCCAAGCTGACAAATGCACATGAGCAGTACAGAAACTTACATATTTGTTTCCTGACTTCATCTTTATTATCTACAAAGAGCAAAGTAAATGTTTTATGTGTATTTTTATTTTTTAATATTTGTATTAATTTACACATCATCAACACTGTATATAGTTGTCGCCCACGTAAGAGTGACTTGGAAAACTATTGATTGCCCAAAGTATGATATTTAACATTTACGAGTCAGGTACATTAGCTAAAGCTATATCTGAGTATTTATTAGCATACAGCTTTAAATCAAAAATAAAAGGTAGTGCTACGTTTGACTGGTTAGTGTTGCTGTTGGTGATAGGCTGTTACTGGCTGGAGGTTTATCCAATCACATCCAGGTTTTCATCTTAAGTACCTGCTCTTTGCCAACACTTTCAATGGAAGCCCTCATCTTGCTATTGTGGAAACAATATCCAGCCTCTTGATACAGCATGATACTACAACTGTCAACACTGCAATATCTCTTACCATTGTTATTGAATAGAAGATTGATAAAGTCATTTTAGAAAAAAAAAAAGAAAAAAAGAATTGGGACATGTTAGGGTTTTATATGAACAAAATGCCAAAGGGGAGGTTTAATTCTGTTCATAAATGTGTAGGTAACCATCAGCACTATAGTGTAACATTAAACAGTTTATACTAAATAGTATTCACTGTCCTGACATTGCACAATAAATACAATGTTAATAATAGAATGTCATAAATTGTGTCTGACAATTTGAAATCCCACACATTTGCCAACACACAGTCATTAACAACCCTTGGAGGTCCACTGCACTGCAACAATATAATTGGGCTGTGGAATAATTACAGTTATGCTTCTTACAGTAATAATGACTGGTCGAGTTATATAGGTCATGTAGTAGGTCAAACAGCAGATGGGTTTAGTTGAGCATGTATAGGCACCCATATATTTTACTGTAATTTTCACCTTATTTATTTCCAATTCTCTAAAACAGAATTAAACCTGCGACTTTCTTGATGTGTAAGTACCATTATCCCATCTGACTGTGCTGTATTAAATGGACACTATCGAAGAGGATTCTGACTTGCCTCTTCCAACTTTTAGATTTCTGCTGACCACAAAAAGTTCACACCACAAATTGAGCCTGATTTTGGCAGAAATTGGCCTCACACATTTTCTCACATTCCCTGGCGTCTGATGTAACCCAAGTTTAATCAAATGACTAGATAGAGTCTAGTCGGACCACTTGCACCAGGAAAATGAGCACATTGTAGCCTGGCCGTCCAACCTAATTGTTTATCTATTCCACACACAGAATTAGTCTCTGTGGCTTAGAGTGAGATTTCCAAGGGACGGGGAGAAAAGAATTGCTAGCTCCACTGTCTCTAAACTGTTCCAACAGTATTGATACTGAGTGGAAATGGGTATGAACGGAAGGATTGCATTTCACTTCACGACTTTATGTTTGTCAGTTAGCTCCACTTTTCACAGTGAAGTAAGAAAGTCAGCTCCATTTTACAGTGACAGTTATGATTTGAGACGAAATGACTGTGAAGCAAAGGGATTCCAGCCCATTTCTGTTCACAAAGGGATTGGGTATAGCTGGCTAGGCATAAACTGATGTGTATATTTGTGAAGATACTCAATCATGTCATCATTGGATACTAAAGCTTAAGAGGAGTCATCTGGGTACCAAGACTAGTTTTGTAATACTATTGGTCTCAAAACTAGTCTTAAGACAACCTTTGAAAACCCTTTTTCACTTTTTGCGTTGTCTGAGTCTTATTTGTTTCATTTTTGTGATTTAAATTTAACTCAGGTCTTGTTCTGGCATGGTCCTGGTCATGTCTTGATCCACTCTATTCTGTTCTGTCTGGAATCCCAGTTTGTGTTGTTAAAAACTCATTGAGCTAGGATGTAAATCCACATTTACAGGCCCCACCAGCTCATGTCCATATTTTTATGAAATAAAATGAATGTGAAGGAAGGAATGTAGCTTGAAATGAATATTTTTTTTCTTTCTCAGTCGGTATTTTTTGTGCCTGGAGATTTAAGATCTAAGAACACTACCTTATTATATTTTATTTCTTATTATGTTTTTTCAGTGGTAATCATCACACACATAACAAGTACAAGGAAGTGGGAAATTAAAAATAAAAAGGAAAATTAAAATGCAATTTACATTCCATTTCGGAGCAATCACCTTCTTTCCAATTTCTTCTTTTTCCTGAAGGCATCATCAGTCAAATTGTGTCAGCACTAGTGTTTTTGTCACTGGTGGCTCTAGTGTTGCTTTATCAGCTTCCTTCTGGCTTGCTTTTGGACCATTACAGTACAAGAGAGCATTTTTTTTTAATTTATTTTTTTTTTACACAGAATGACTTGACAGAATATTTAAATTTTCTCTAACTTCGAGGCTTAGCTGGGACTTTTGGAATTTGTTCAGGAGAAAGCAAGGGATAAAGTGTATTTTTGGGAATGGTAATGAATGAATATATTAATACATTGTCTAAGAATAAAACCTTCCACAGCCTCAGAGCGAGTGTCCATTCTTATTTCCATTTTTTTCTTTTTCTACAGAAGCCTACTGGACGTGGATACCTTCTCTAAGTCCGACCCTGGTATGTACGCACTTTTCTTTCTATCACTTTTTGTATCACTTTTTTTTTCCAATAAGAAGCAAAGGCAGACATATGGTGGATAATGAATAGTCTCTATTGGCTTTTTCAGTGGTAAATAAGAAGGTCACAGCTATCAATGACTGACAACACAGCTGATAAAACACCGCAATGAGATAGAGCACGAGAGATTAAAGAACAAGGGCAAAACTAAGGAGGTAGCGAACGCCAAGGTTGGAGGAAGGTCAAGCAGTGAGTTTGGGCTGAGATTTAGTGTGGCGCCGGCTGGGAGATGACAAGCAGGGAATTAAGGGAATGAGAGGAATAAGAAGCATGTCAGAACTGTGGAAGAGCGGAGGTTGGGAAAGGGTGAAAAGAGTTCAGAGCATGAGCATATGGCGGTTCAACTCATAAAGACTCTTAAGAGTGGCTAGGAATATGAATATTTAACAATGAAATGGTGACATTTATGGAGAAATATGCACATGTTAAAGAAAAAAGGATTGATTTCAGAGATAAAACATAAATAGGTGCTGTACAAACTAACTGCTTTTGCAGCCTTACCTATCTTAAAAGCTTTGGTCAGGTTTAGTCACGTTTACTTTTAGGTTGTGTTGCTAACGAACAACACTGCCACTGGGAATTTTTAGAGGAAAAGGCATGTTAAATAAGAACTTAAAGAAATCAAGTGTTGAAGAAATGAAAGTTGAAAATGGCAGAAATCTTGTAAAAGATAAGAATAGTTAAGAGGTAAAAAGCTGAAGAAAGGTAAAGGGCATACTATATACCTGGGAGACCCGGGTTGAATTCCCACTTGGGTCATTTACCTAATGTCATTTCCCCCTCTCTCACCCTGTTACCTGTCTGCTTACTGTCTTATCAATTAAAGGCAAAAAGGAAAAAAATAAATAAAAAATGAAGAAAACTGAGGTTGACTTTGAGACAATATGGATAAAATTTGTTGAAATGTATCTATTAAAAAAGTATGAACCATGTCAATACCAAAAGAAGTTGATTTTAGAATGGTTGAAACTGGTGAAATGGTCTTGAACAAGCTATGGTACAAAAACAAGTCTGTAAGAATACAGTTATTAATAAAAGATGAACAAATAAAAAGCATGTTATGAGATGATTAGCTTTGAGTATTTCTGAACTTTGATTTTGCAAGTATATCTTCATACAAGTTATGTGTCCCCCTCTGTATTATCATTAAGAATAGACTTAAAGGGTCGCCATGCCATATTTATTATCATCTGATTGAGTTGTAGTAACATTATATGGTGTTTATTCTACTGCAATAATACTGATTTTGACAATCTAACTGACTTCCAGTTTGTATCCCGTTAAATTTAATGTAATCTAGGCACATATAGAATAAAATTGTGTTGCTAGCTACGAGACATTATGCATAGAAAAGGCACGTAAAGAAAAAAAAAAACTGATTCACAAATGACTAATGCTTGAAGATACAAAAATTGTCCTGTGGATCATTGAAATGTTGAAAAACAAACAAGTGATTGTAAAGGTTTCATCTTAAAATGTACCCGTGCAGTAATCCCAGTTTTGACGAAATGTAACTGTAATCTAATTACATTGTTTGTGCTGTAACTTAAAACTGTACTTTTTTTTTTTTTTAACTGAAAACAATAAAAAAAATTAGTGCTGTATAATACCTATTTAGGAATAAAAGAAACATTTATAAGGAATGAAAAAGCTAAAAAAGTTATAGAGACATTTAGAAATAAAAATATGTTGCAGCATTGTGCTGTAGCTTCTCAGATGTCTTGAGTTCTTTCAACACAACTATTAACCCATCACATGTGACACAAAAAGCAAAGTAAAATGGTTGAGTTTGAAACCCAACGACAATACAGCTCAAAGCATTAGTCTCTCTACAGTGAAAACATGCCAAATAGCCACACAAAGAGAAAAAGTGCATTCTTTCTGGGACTGGCTCCAAGCTTTTATTTTGCTGCTGGTAAATACTTTTAACTTCTGGAGAGCTTTCTACCTTCACAACATTCAGCTACAAAATTAGTCAAGCCTCACTCCTGTAAACCTGTAGTGCGACAGAATCCCACACGTTAGATTTCAGGCTGGATCGGGCTAACGGCTCCAGCTGTGGCGCTCAGATGCTGGTTCTTGGCTGGTGATATCTGTGACTGGCCACAGATGTCAGTGCAGCCAACAGGCTCCAGCCAAAACACACAGAAGTGGAGCACTCGGGGCAACTTGAGCAGATGTGAGCAACAGCACTCAGCCGCCTGTTGCTATATGCAGCTGGAGGAGGCAAGCTCACGTGGACGACAGTTGTCTTGTATATTACCTGTTGTAGAGTCCTGTGTGTATGTGTGGAGAACTTGCCAGAATACTGCTAGATATACAGGTAATTTAAGGAAAAGGCACATAAAAATACTTACTTGAACATAAGTACGTGACAGTAGGCAACCATCATTATGGATACTATATTTTCCCAGAGGGGAACCTGGACTATTAAATATTTCGTTCTCCATTTAAGTACAAGTCATTACTTCAGTTGTTGCACGTAAATCTTGATCACTACAGATTGTATATATATTTTTAATATTGCTCTGTAAATCCAGTGCCCGGTGTAGGATTAATAAAAAGGATATGTTTTTAAAGGTAGCAGCACAGAGAGACAAGAAAGGAAGCACAGCAGTAAGCTAATGACAAGATGATTTTATAAAAATAATAATTATAATGAAAGAAAAACATAATGGCAACAGTTAGAAGAAGATAGAAGCAGAAGTAATGCCTATGATGTACAATATAATATATGGCAATGTACTTTTTAGTTGTATTTCCAATAATGCACTGTTGATCTATCGGAAAATCATTGTCTTGAATGTTTATCTTGCACAGCTGCTGGATTTTTGCAAAATTTCAATGAAAGTCAATGAAATCCATCTTGTCCTTTCGATTGCTCTCAAAATACTACTTTTACAGATTTTAATTTTTGACTTTATTACAGTGACGCCTGTAAACAAAAGCTCCGGCTCTATGAAATTGTTTGGTGATAGCAGCTGTATACACATATACACACTTTAAAACATTTGAACATTTGGCAGAGCTGGAGCTCGAGTGAGCCATTGACCTCTAGGGCAAGCACACTACGCTATTTTTTATTATTATTTTGTAAATGCAATAGACTTTTAACAGAAAATGTCTACGATATAAACATTTTGAGAATAAACAGGACAACATCTCCCTTTAGTTTGTAGTTTGTACACTTTTATTTTTACTTTGTAATTTTTTTTTCTGTGCCACATTGAATTGTTTTGTTGCTGCAATACCACAAATGTCTACTGGTGGAATTGGAAACAAGGCAGAAAGGACAGTCCTGCATCAATTTCTTATAAAACATTTATGACTTAGATCAGGGGTGTCAAACTCAAAGTGGTGAGGGGCCGGGATAGCAAATAAGAATCCTTTCAGGAGCCAAAGACTGTAACTCTTAGCTTTTATTAAGTTTTAAAGTGTTTTTTGTGTAAGATTTCCCCTTCATCAGTTTGTTTTTAACATTCCATTCTCAAATTTCCTCCATTTATACCTCATCATTTTGCGAATTAACCTCAATTTGTGCAACTTCGCCCTCATTTTAAGCCCCATTTAGGTCCCTTTAAAATGATTACCCCTGTTTAGTGTCATTTTAAGGCGGCATTCTTACCTGTTACATATCTTTGGAATAGTTTAGTGCCTTTAGTGCCCCCAAAAATCACCTATCTAATGTATTGGAGGGCCAAATTAAACAATGCATGCGTCAATGAATAGGGTTAGGTATATCAGATATTCTAGGCTTTTGCAAATGTTTTGTTGGGTGACCTTGGGAGGAGTAGTTAATAAACCTCTTAATGTAGTGCCAAAAAGATAGAATGGTGCTTCAGTCTACAATAATAATGAAAGAAAGGCACAAAGACTAGGCACAAGGCACAAAGGTTAGTGTTGAATTTTACTCCATCCATCCACCACCAGTCAATTAAAGGCCAAAGAGTAACAGATCCTTCAATGACTTAATAAAATCTCCTGAAACCAAAATCAATGAATTGGTTGTGCTGATTGGATTGGTTCGATTAGCCACGCCAAATGTGCTACCATTCAGAGCAGAAAGACAATAAAATCCACACTTAGTCCGTTAATTTGCTTTCTTTTGAAGGTCTAGAAGGTTGCACACTTGTCAAAGCTTCCTCTGCTTATCATTTTCAAGTCTCTTTCAGATGTGTTCTTCAAACACATAGTGTGGTGTGCTGGTGTAATGTCTGAAAGAAAAAGCAAAACAAAAAACAACAACCTCGGCAACATTTCAGTGGAAGTGCTGTTTTATAGTAAAGAAACAAGAACATAAGTGTCTTGATCATAGAAAGCAGCCCGACTCTATGAATGACAGAAAGTCTTTTTTGATAACGCTGCACATACTTCCATAGATATCTCAGAGTATTCCCTTAGAGCATTTGTTGTAGCGAATCTCAAAGGAGACGGCTTTAATTAAGTACAGTGTATAGTGCAATAGGACAGGACAGATTAATTATATGCTAAAAACAACGGAGCAAAGCGGTTGGACAGGCTATGGAGTACCCCACTGAGCACATTTGATTCTGTGGATAGAAACTACGCTGGATTATGTGACTAAAATAAGCAGTACCTTATGTGCATTATTAGAGGCGATCTTTTTACCTACAGGAAAGATTGATTTATCGGCCAGATTTGTTATCAACAAGGTAGGACATTTCAATACATACATTTTACAAACAAGACTTTGCAAACTGTGCAAAAGTACATTATGATTAATGGCAATATGAGGTTTTTCCTTTCAAAAATACTCCAAAGACTTTGTGTGTGACATTGGTTTTATGATATGCAGAGATCGCACACATTGTGTTTAAGGTCAGAGGAATGTGCAGTAAAATTTATTTCTTAAGAGGCAGTATTTATTAGCAGGGTAACACTTTAGAATAACTCACACTATTAAGAATAATTTGAGTATTTGTAACTACTTTATTTACAAAATATTAATCCAACAATAATAATCAGCATTATGTTATAAAGCTTGTTATAAATGTTTCAGTCTTAACAATAAACCCATGTATGATTGTATATAAATGATATTTCAGTGTCTGTAAATAGTTTGTTAATAATTAAGTGTTAACTACACATCTATTAATTGTGGCTTTATGTATAAGTTATTATAAAGTGTTACTTAGTTTATCATTGAATATATTTTAAAAGCAGTGGGGTACAGCCATATTACAATCATGTTTCCTTGCTAATATTTAATAATACCCCTATGCATACATCTGAGAATTAGTGTGTATTTGTATCTAGCTTTGAGGGTATTTTCTCCTCAAAAGGTTAAGACTACTATATCAAATTTAACCTCTTGCCCGGCACATTTCACTCATCACACAAGAACAGAAAAAAATGGAGTGGAATGGAGTGACAAAGTGTAGGCTAAAAATGGATTCAATCAAAATTTGTGGCAGAAAAGATGACGGTGTGAGATTAGTGTGAGGATTTCTGCACTGCTCTGAACTCAATGAACATTTTGAAGGTAGCTATTGAGTCCAGCAACAGTATTACTCAAAGCTGCTCTTTATTCATGAAAAACCCAATATCACATTCTCTTTATTCACCAAATGTAGTGCACAGGAATGTCATTTGCTCATGCAGTGAAGTAAAATCAGTTGAAGGTGACCCCAGTTTTTTTTCTCTATTTTAGTCGGGTGTTCAAATACCAGGTATGGGAATTCTCTGAGCTTTAACTGCATTTATGATTGAGCAATTTTCCCTCCAGAGTTTGTAATTCCCTCCCTTCGCTTCTGAAATGGCTCACTTAAGTTGCACTGGAATTTTCAAGATTTGGTGTTGTCACAAATGTCTCTGTATTTGGTGCAAAGCACTTTAATAGAGCAATAAGGCCCAGTTTTAACCAACAAGGCTCATTATGGTTGAACCTTTTGTCTGGAGGAAGTTTAACATTTAAATGGCAGCCTTTTATGAAATGAATTTAGCAATCTATAATGTTTTTTAAGTCCTTTTAACAGTTATAGTACTATAGCTTGTAGGGACCAATATCTTCAATCTAATGCTCATATTACTCACACAATTAACAAATTAAACACCTGACTGATGCTCACAAAAGCTATTATAATAATTATTGATTAAATTCTGGGTATATTACATAGACCCAAGCATCCAGTGAGTTGTAGTCTTTGGCTGGTATATTGCCTAAATCAGTGGTGTCAAACTCAAAATGGTGAGGGACCACAATAGTAAATAAGAATCCTTTCAGGGGCCGAATATGATGACATTTGGTAGCTTTTATAAAAAATTGGATGCAAGATTTCATCTTCATTTAAGTCTTTTAACATTAATTTCCTCCTTTTATAGAAACTGTTTGTAGTTTGCAGGTTTTTGTTGGACTTGAACAGGTTTAAGTCAGATTTGAACTGGTTTGAGATGGATTTGAATTGGTTTTAATTGGATTTGAACAGGTTTTAGTTGAATTTGAACAGGTATTAGTTTAATTTCAACAGGTTTTATTTATCTTTGTAGCAAAAATAAAATCATTAAAACCTAGTGCCAAAAATATCACTTTCCAAATGTGTTGAAGGGCCACATAAAACACTGCAAAGGGCCGCATTTGGCCCCCGGGCCTTGAGTTTGACATGTGTGGCCTAAATGCTTGTATAAAATAAAGGAAGCAATTACTGAGTCTTTCACTAATGTTCTCTACCCACTTAATGTTAGCATTCATATGTAGCCAGGCTTTTTTTTCTTTTTTCTTATAAATCGTGCAATGCAACTCCATTTAACACTAAACCTGAGTTTTACTTAACTCTGATTTGCTCTAAACTAACTTTAAATCTAACCTTGTTGGTGCAGTTAGGCCCAAGAGAAATGAGTGACTGTGTTTAGCCTAAAAAACAAAATTAGCCTTTGAAATGCTCCTGAATAAACATGTTCATGGGTGATTTTTTAAATTGAATTAAAACCTCAGAGGCGTTATTACAGTGTCCATCTTTGCAGCTGCTCCCTGCTGTTCACTTCCAGCTTTACGCCTGTTGGACTGAGAAATGAGTGAATGCTGTGGCATTGTATGAGAGCAATGTCTGAGAGGAAGGAAGTCATTTACATTCTTAAGACTGTGGATGCCATAGAGCAGAGAGGAGATAGAACCACTCAGTTAATCACTCTCGTTCCATCTTTTATGTTAATGATTTAATCACATTGACAGTGGTTATCAGTGCGACGTGATCTGGAGTGACAATGATGTCCACACGAGCAAGTCTTGTGGTCAATATAATGTATACTATCTTTTTGATGTTAATTCTTCAAATGACAAAACTGTTATAAAACATTTCCAACATTTCCAAAAATCCTTAAAAAGCCTTTGAGAAGCTTTTTTTTTTTTATTTCAGAGACCTATATTTGATTATATTATATTTGATATTTTTCAGTCAGTATTTGCATCTTCCTCTGTCGCATTGTTTTGCTACAATCAGAGTATATTTTTTTAATATTCTATTCTCTTTTCACAAATTAGAAGAGAGAAGACACCATATTGACAGTGTGTCTTCACAGTATTGAAACATGGTGGAATATTTGAGCAGAAAAGCTGTATGTGACTTTTAAATGAGCCATGTTGATGTTCAGTTCAGCTTGGGTTTATTCATTTTCGTAGTTGTTGTTAAGCTAAATGCACTACTGTTCTGCATTGCAACTTTAGTCAATGGAAAAGCAATGATCAGAGAATGAACAATTTATAGGTCACACCAGATAATTAAATTATATGTTCAGATTTAAGGCAATAATCTCTATAATCTAAAGTCTGAAAAGGTGAGAGTATTAATAAGATAATTTGTTCTGTTTGATCTGTGCTCCAAAAATCAGATTTTTAATAATCTGCCTTTTCTGCAATTATGGCAGCCTTTTGCTCCAGGACTTAATTACAATAATTGGTTTGCTGGTAAAAACATCAATTTTAAGGATGTGCCCAAAAGCAGCAGAGTTCTATATCTAATTGGAAAAGCAGACATTTGCTGGTATTTGTATATTAAAAAATCTAAGAAAATACGTATTAATCCTCACAAAATCATTTTAATTCCACATATAGCCTTGGGAGCATTTGTATGAATGTATCTGTCGACTGGCTGTCCTTCTACTACAATTCACCATTTTCTCTCAGGGGTCCAAACCCGGTCCTCGAGGGCCTGTCTCCTGCAGGGTTTATCTCTAACTCACCTCAAAACACCTGTCTGCAATTTTTTAGTAAGCCTAGACCTACCTTAATTTGCTTGCACACATAGACACCCAAATTAGTCAATATACTATTGATTGACTTCAGCTTCACACAAATATGTTGTCTTATGGTATTTACTACAAGAATACATTTCACTAAATACTATATGTGTGTGTTACTCACCCAATTTCCACTTGCAGGATGTCTGTGTCTATAATAGTGTGCATTGTAGACTGTACAGCTTTAGCACATGCTAATCTTTACGGGCAGGCCTCAGTTTAAAAGTCTTTGATGAGGAAGCACAAGTTTCACAACAAATAAAATGTGTATAACTCTGGCTCCCCCTGTGTGGTGTTACTTGGCATTCTGTACAAGTCTAGCGTAACATATCCCTAGCATCCAGTGGCTTGTAGCCTTTAGCTGGTGTAGCCTAAATGCTTTATGAATACAGAAGTTAAATGACAAGCCACTTGCTAATGTTCTTGACCCACTCACCAACAGCACAAACATGTCGTCTCTTGATACAGAATGAAATACAGAATTTGCATTTATTGGTGGCATTTGTGTTTTAATGTTCCCAAAATCATATACAACGATCTATATGGTATTTTACAGTTAAATCAAAAGCTTTAGTAAACCTGATTCATACAAGGAACATAGATCCAAATGGAAATCCTGCATGATTTAATTGCAAGTAAAGCGTGCATGACCTAATCAGAGTTATAATCTTTAAGTTACTCTTTTGATGATATCAACAATATCAAAAATAACTCAAATAGATGCAACCCTTTTGCTACAGTTTTTTTGCTGAAAAAATATATAACGTAATTCAAAAGTTTGCTAAAGTGTAAAGTCTACATACATTTTTCTCACCCCATTTTTATTCTACTAAGTTGTCTTTTTCTCTTTTAACATATGCATATGCACAAAAACAAGACACAACCCCAATATTTTCATTCATGCAGCTACTTTACAATAACTAATGATCCACTATCCACAGTTATTTCACTTCATGAGTCAGTTGCTGATTTGCTTTCCTAAATCACAAACATATCTTGCAAATGATCTGCTTTTGCCACATATAAACCAGTCTTCCTCTGTGTTATCCACTTTAATGACCAGCTTGGTTATATCACGCTTGTGTGCTAGCCCCGTTCAAGCATGTGCAAAGCTCCTAAAGCGAGACTCTGAACTCCTCATTTCATTTTATCGATGACTCAGAGCGTGTCCTTGGGGATGTTGTATCACATTGCCTTTATCATTGTGTAAATTTAATTTCACTTTCTGTTAGTCCGCTATCAAATTACCTGATGCCTCTCTACCTGCCCACACAAACGGAGGATGTAGTACTTTGCAATCAATGGCTGTGTCTCTGTGGAGTAGAGAAATAGCTAGCCGCCCTGTCTTTTTACTTGCGGGAGCAGAATATCTTGTTGATAATGATACATAGGCTGGTTCTGTTTTCAAAAAATGTCCTTTGCAAGCACTGATAAGTCTTTAAAATGGACTGTCTGGGACTTAGATGTTGATTTATGACATGGTTTGATAGCTTAACATCCAGTAAAGTCAGTCTTTATGCACTGATAGTTATGTGTTTACAATCTCTGTTGTAAATATTTGAAGTACATGCCTTTTTTTAATTAGAAAACATTTAGTGTCTGTCACATCCTCAGACAAGGTAACCTTTAGGTATAGGCAAGATGTTGGCATTACTTATAGATAGTGTAAATAATGGACCAGTACATATCATGCTAATGCGATGAAAGTGAGGGCTGGCTCCAACCATTGCTTACATTGACCTCCCCTCAAAAAAAAAAAAAAAGAAAAAGAAAAAAAGGATCAATAGATTATGAGCTAATGGGATATCCTATATATGGTTGAAGGTCGGATCCAAGCCTTTCTTCAATCAACTTGTTTTTATAAAGTGAGCAAATATAATCATGAGCTCAAGGTTGTTAAGGTTGTTGAACATTATTTACTTTTTTCATTTCCAGAAAATTACCGGAGTCTGATAAATCAATTAGCATTAACCAACATGGTGGATGCTAAAGACAGCTTAATCTACATTCAAAGCTTCTTTCCAAACATGAATAATAATGTTGACATCTACCTGTTGTTGACTGTAGTAATGTTGACTGTAGTTCATCAATAGTGCAAATGTAATTCGCTAAAATCCCTATAATATCACTAGATAGTAGCATCCCTATAAGCATCGCTATCTAAATGCGCTGCAGCTAAAGCTAACTTTGTGATTTTCCAGTTTCCAGAGCTATGACCTTTGTCTAAATGTGTCTCTAACACTTACACTTTCATGTGCTAACAAGTAACATTAGGCTACACTTAAGGAAGTCAAAAATGATAACTACCTTTGGTCCAGAATAAAAAATGGACCAATAGAATACAAGCTGGAGGAATATCTTATATGGAATTGAAGGCTGTTTTTTGCCTTGCCATCCAGAGATCCTTGAGAAATGGTGATTTAAAAATCTTTGTGCATGTGCCAAGCTTTAGCTCTTATAATCCCTTTTACTACACAAAGCTAGCTGACTGTATATAGATTTCATATGCAACTATATTCACGTGTAGGAGGCTAACATGAGGGAACACAAGGAATGGGTTGCTGTGTCATGCTTAATTCATACTGAATTTTAACACCAATAGTTTTTTGAAGTTTAAAATACTGCGCTATAATGGTCAAGTCCCTGTAGCACACTGTCCGTCTCGTACCGTGGTGTGTTCTTTGCCACAGGCTACTGTCCCCCAGGATGATCTTATCAAGTATCAAGCTGCGCTCAACAGATACTACACCATCTGTGAAGTGCAAATCATTGGAGATCTGGCTGTAAAGATGGAAATGTAGAGAGTAAATTGTTTTCCAAGCCTGTTTCCATTAACAGCATTGTGTAAAATGAATTCTGTTTGAAAAGTACAGTCATGTGTTTGATGTAATATGTAGAAATGAGTTGATGTATACCGAGAGCATGATGATGTTATGATTTATTTAAGCCGACCCAACACTCGAATGATGTTGAGATAAAGAGAAACAAAGCAAAACTGTTCCATTGTCCCTTTTAAGTTCATCACATTCTTTGTTTTTGAAGACCATGGCATTAGATCAAAAATATAACAGTACTTTGCAAAGAGAATTCATATTACACAATGCTGATAATGGAAGCAGTCTAGTATCTGGTAGTATTTCTATTGGCTAGTGCTCTCTGAAGATATATTGAGGTCTTACAAATTTCTATAGCCTCAATGCACACACATAATCACATAAAAATGGTATGTAATCACAGACATTTCTCTTACTTTTAAATGGACTGTTGCATAGCAAAAATGCATTGTCTCCTTAAGATTTTAATGGTGTGAGACACCCATGCATGTCGATAAAAACTCCACCGGCAAATGATGTTATGTAACGGAAGTGGGCTGCTTCATAGTGTTTTAGATGGTAGTGCACTGAGATAAAAGTAGTTTCAGGAGCTGCACAATGAGAACACAGGGAGTAATGGAGCTGAAATAGCCACATTTATATGCGGCCTCTTCTAACATTGTGCACTTCTTCTAATGATCCCATGTCATCAATGGATTTCTAAGTAATTTAGAACTGAAATTACATCTGCATAATATCGAATAGGTCTGAGAATTGGTAATTACGCTTTGTGAAATGTCAAAGGGTCACTTGGAGACTGACGATCAGCGCCAAAGAATGATAACAATTGGAAATGAGATGAATTCCGTCACTTTAATCGTCTTTCAAAGCCATGAATCATTAAGATATGTTTGTGTCAGACTAAAGGACAGAAATTTCTTTTTTTTTTTCAGCTTATAATGTCTTCAAAGGAGTAATTTCTTCTTAGTAGATAGAACTCAGAGGAATTTAAAGTCACTTGCAGAAATGCATGCATCGATATTCGCATCTGTCCAAGGATAGCATTGAGGTTGAGGCACAGAATATGTTTAAAACCAGTCTAGAGAGGAATACATAAGGATGGTGTTAGGGGTCAATAGTAGTGTATTAGTCCTTCAGACCAATCTTAGGACGACCAAGCTTTGGATGATTATTATTATTACATACATTTGGGTCAGCTTACCACATTTGAATTAAGGGACTTCTCTGTTGGCTCTTGTAAACTGTAAACTTTCAAATGTGTCTATTCCAGCGCTGCTGCTTATACAGAGAAACAATGGTAAAAAAAGAGAAACATAAATAGAAAAAGGTAGGCAAATGAATTGTGGATAAATATTGTTAATGCATTTATGCAATGTTAAAGGAGGCAGAGCTAAAATCGCTGAATGATGAACTCAGAGCAAGAACTTTAAGGTATCTCTAAACTTCGGTTTAATGTAATGTCTTGTATTTTGCAGTGGCAAAGTGGTTCATTTGTAACTTTTAAGAAATAAATTAAAAGTAGTTTGCCATTAAGAGCACGAGTAAAGGAGTTTTCAGTATAGACATCCACCTACAGTTTAATAATAAATACATCATGCTTCTTATTTGCTTAATAAATACGTTTACAATTCTACTTTGAAAATAATTACTAAGGTCTGGACCAGAATGATCTTCGAGCTCAAAGCATCAAAACGGACATTAAAGTAAAATGCATGCTGCTATTATGAACATTATACAACACATTATACAAATGCATATTAGGTTAAATAACACACACGCAGCTTGAGGTCTGTGCAGAATAAATGTAAAGGCTGTAGCTGCTTAGCATTCTTGCTCCATATGCTCCATATAAACAGCACAGCAGCCAACATACTTGAGAATATTAAATTTTTAACGTGTGACGACAAGTTTCATTCTGGCCTAAGGCATCTAATTTTGTGTTTTTATCTTGCATATTCACAACTAAATGGGAAATACCACTGCTTTTTTGCCAGTGGATTATATGGGCTGTTCTGCCGTTAGCCATAGAGAGCATCACTTTTGTCCGGTGCATTTGTTTGTGGAGGATTCTGAGTCAGTTGAAGGTAGGAGTAAGTGTTTTCTCTCAGTGGAGCAGGTTGAGGTTGGAGTTTGAGAGCTTACTTGTCATGAACTCCGTTTTTGTGGCAGCTCTAATGCTTTTTAGAAGACTACAACACAACATTGCACTGACCTCTGCCTTGTAAAGTTCAAGTTGGGTTTTTCTGGCGTTAAGGACAGGATATATTTAAAGCCAAAAAGCAAGCTGTCTTGACTTTTGACTATTGTGGAAATGGAGAAGACAAACAAACAATAAAAGATGAGAATTTTGTCTGTCATGAGATGAGCTGAAATACAAAACAAAATGAGTACTTTAACTATTCTACTAAAATAGTGATTCTTTCAAGAGAAGCGACATCTGTCCCAAATTTTAACATATCATCAACGGCAAGTGAAGTGTTAATCTAATGCAATCTGGTAACAGTAAAAAATATATACCAGATATACCAGATATATAATAAAAAATGTATATCTGAGAGCACCAGTGTAGATCTCAAACTGTTGAACTTAAATAAGTACTGTAATTCCATAGTTACTGTATACATGTATAAAACATGAACATTAAATCAGTATCCCTGACTCTTAACACGTACCAGGTATTGTTTATTTAAACCTACAGCACACAGATATTAACTATTAGCCGTGTCCAGCAGTTTACCCTGTAGCTACTACTCTCCAGTCACTAAAAGGAAGGTCTATGGATGTAACATGAAGAGATATGAACACAAGGAATTGCATTCTGTGTGACCTGGATTAAAGTGGTCACTACAGTGGACTTACAACAAGATCCAGTTGCACAAATAGTTTGTTAAACACTGCATATGCTAACTGACCATGCACTTTTTGGTCTTTATTTCACTAATTGCTATTTTTTTATTTATTTTTCACAGATATTAAAACCTTTGAAACCGTTGAAATAGCCCTTAACAGTAATGTCTGTAATACAGCTTACTAGTTGTCAGTCGGCCCTTGTTGTTGACTTTGGTGGCTAGATAAATGCTCACAGAGGTCATCTTTTTGCTCTGTATTTCTTTTGGTTCCAACAGGACATAGACAGAGGGGCAATAATGTCCAGTGGCCTGAATTCAGGGTAGCATGGCAACATGTCCCAGAGCTCTATAGGATAACTTGTCTCATCTCTCATCAACATCGTCTTATAAGAGGCACAAAGCCTTGTAACACAGCCCTAACCCTAACCTTGCTCTGTGTTCCTTAACCTGCAAATTGGAGCAGTAATTTTACTTAATCCTGCTTCCAGACATGCACAGAAATAAGAAGAAAAAAGAAAAATCACAGACAAAAAAAAAAAAAAATCCTAGAAATGTGGGAGCATAGGGTTGTATAGTTATATACAGTAATTATAAACAAACACTCCAAGTCAAGTCTTACATCAAGCCCAAAGTCAGGAAAAGTCTCTGTAGTCTGGAAATCCCAAGCTCCCATGTCCATGACGAACTGAAAACTGATTAAAAACGAGTTTAAGTCTGAGGAGGAGAACTTTGAAAAGTGATATTGAGAGCAGTCTCAAGAATAGTCTTGACTTCTACAACACTCATAAAGAGTAATGTCTTCTCAAGAGTAGACCACAAGTGCACTCCACATAACAGCTAATGGCCATTTTACCTTTTCTATTTTAATGAGTGATAGCCATACTAATAAAATGTGCAGAATTCACCATATCATCAAGTCATTAAATCAGCTCCAGTGTTTGTCTGAAAATCTAAATTCTTTGCTGCACTACTTAGCCAGGTCTGTTTGAAAACACTAGGAGACAAAAATAATTCATTATTGATATGACTTTTCTAACTTGAATTGGAGACGATGGAGTGTTTTGTCCTATGCACAGGAAAGAAACACATTCTTTTTTGCCACCCACCATGAATGCCAAAAAAGTGCAGAAACAAGATCAATGAATATGCAAAAACCTAATATGCAGCATCATCTAAATGTAATGTTCAAATAGATTTTTAAAATGTGCAATGAAAATGTGTGAAAATATGAAGAGTTTGGGAAGTAGAAGTGACTCCTGGGAAAACTGTCCCCAATGTTTTCTTTGTGAGTATGCAAATATATCATGAATATTAAAGAGGTGCTGCCATTCCACAAGTCCAAACAACTGCATGGTTTTTTAAGCTTCATACTTTTGTGCTCTGTGTTGACTGTTTACGATTGAGACGACGAGCTCGGTTTTCCCCAGAGACCGGAGCGTACAATACATGCTCTGTCTCTGCTGTTTGCTCCCCCGCTTATTTCTCATTCTTGAGCACTTAGGAGCTGGACACAGGTAGATGACTTCTCGGTACAAGCTGTCCCTGTGGTGCGCCGTTATGATGAAGACAACCACCTATATGAATCACACTATTTCCCGCACTCGAAAGACACACTGCACCTCCTGGAGATGATCTGCAGTGATGATTGAACTCGACAAAGAAAAGCAGCACAGGGGGTAGATTTGCAAATAGCAGGTTATGATGAGGCAAATATCATCCCCGTCTTCAAAAATGGCCTTAAATAATGACTAAACATCCAGGTAATAGCCTGGAAATGAGCCGAATTTGCATTCACTAAAAGAGCTGTGAGGGACTGTTGGCAAGAATTGTTGGGAAAAAGTTGAAGGGTTTAATACGATCTAAAAATAAACATGCAAGCAATGATTTACTCAATATACTGCATTAAAATCTGCACAAATGTGATTAGCAAAAATGGTCATCGATCAGGAATATAAACCAAACCAAATAAAATCTCCCTAATGTGCAAGGATGACACCTTAAAATGTGTAAAAACATAGTTTATTACTTTATAATAGACAACATTCTTATAATCTAAAGGTTTTAATATCTGATATTACCAGACACATATATTTTCATCATTTCATTTTAACTGTCTGAACCACACTAATGTTAGCCTGACCACTGAGCAAGGTTTGCATGCAAAGACAGAAGAATAAGGATATCAAAAAGATGAATTTGTGAAATAAAAAGTAATAAAACTTATGTAAAAAAAAAAAAAAAAAAAAAATTCAACACATGAAGTAGTATTATAGTCCAAAAAAGGTTAAAGTCTCTAAGAATACTAGTCACAAACCACTTCTGCAGTCTGACTTAAAGATACAAATACGTCTGTTAACAGGATAGCTAAGTCATGATTCATAATAACTGCTCAAACTGCGCCGACAGCTTCCACTTCTATTGGTGTCAATTAGAATTTAATAAAAGGCTCCGTGGCAAAGGTGAATAAAGCAAGACCTGAGTCATAGCAAGTGCATAAAGGTCACTGGTCCCTAATTACCCCCGTGGCCTCCCATCGAGATCTGAGGAGCCCTGTTGATCCAGAGCTATCTAGATGTCCATTCTGCTCCATGTATTGGTACTTCAGAAAGTGATATTTTAAATATGAGGCAACATACTGAAGAGGGATACATTTACTCAAGGGTTTAGCCCAGGATAGCTATAATAAATAAATAAATGAATCAGGGCTTGTAGTTTGAATAATTACTGTGCGTGTGCATCTGTGAGGATACCACAGGCGGAATATCATTCAGCTGTTAATTGCCATAATCCTGTATGCTTACTGTTAATTGCTCTTAATGGAGTTTTAATCCTTGGTGGGTTTTCATGACATAAAGATAATGCCTCTCGCTGGTGGCTCTTACATAAACTGTGAACCATAAACAATATAAATTAATAGCCATAGAGATGGTCATATGAATCCGCAATAGAAACCCATTTTGTCAAGTATGATTAAATTCAATGGAAGTTATTAGGGAGCAGGAAACTTTTGTTCTTTTGTGCCATAGAGTACAGAGGAAGAAAGTGACATCCTTAGTAGAACCATTCATCCATAGTGTTTGTCTATGAAAGCTTAAGTTATCCCACTGAATCAAACATTCTGACAAATCATTCATCTTTTGGTGTAGGCTGATTGTAGAGCATCCAAGAAGGACAGTGAAAGGTTGTTGTAGGGACCAATATGTCATATTTGTGCACACACACCATTTTTAGAAATGGTAACACAGGTTGTTATATTGCCCCCATGTTGCCCTGGTCTGTCAGTTGGAGCTCTGTGTCCAAAAATACCTCTCCTCAGTCTTGTACATTTGGAAAGAATGAAGTCAGCCTCATCCACAAAAACCATAATATGTGTGGGTCTCAGCCTTCCATGTCTGTAATTTTCTAATGGACACAAACAAGAAAGATACACCATTACACTGTTAAAATAGTCTGAAATATTTACTTAATTAAACAAAAAATTGATTAGAACTCATGAAAATGCATAATTTTGGTAATATTCTTAGTAATTTGTGAAATTACTGCAATCACTATAAATGCTATATGAATATTCAATCAATAATGCATACTTAAGCATTTTTTCTTCTTAGCATGATGCCATAAAAAATCTTTGATCTCTGAAATGCACTTACATTGTATAGATCGTCTTTTATAATATGATCATTATCTTTATGGTGAAAAACTGCCAACCATGGCTGTAGTTTACTCTATATTCTATATATGGTCAAAGTCAACTCTGTCAAAAGTAGAAAGGCAAACAAAATTTATATTGACTTATAAGATATTGTTATCTGAGAGAATTGTTGAAATTGAGTGCGTTTACCTGCACTTGAGTATCCAGATTTTGTCATATCATATACTGATTTCAGAAGCTGGCATAAGCCACTATCCTATTTGCAGAAACCTAGTTATTACACAGAACTCAAAGAAATCAGGATACTGTATAGTTTTGGATTGCTGCCAGAGAACTGTGAACTCAGTCAGTGAACAAACATGGAGCAATGAATGACTTTCATCCAGTCACATAAGTCTGGTTCAGTACCATGGCCACATTATTTTGCAAGTGTCTCCACGGGTCTCAGACTGTTTAACTCGCTCCAACACAGCTTATAAAAGATTTCATTTTCTTAAGCTTTCTCTTTTCTCCACCCATTGTTCCTCAATGTGGTAAGTAAGTCATGTATGCATTTTACTTTGTCATTCAACAACACTTAAGCTGTAGAATAAACCTGGGATACCATCATTTATCATGTAATAAAGATATGGTGGGTTTCTCTGCGTACATAAAAACGGTATACCCCAAATATTGTCCAAACTGGGATACACAAGTACATGTAAACAAGGTCAGTGACAATGTTACCATATTTCTTGTATTTTCCCAGGGTTCAACTGCAGCTCTACCGCCAGCATCATCATCATCAACTTAGTGATGTGCATTGTAAGAGACGGTAGAGAGATGACACAAAGTCAAGTGGTATTTTACTGTCTTTGAAACGAATGGCTTCCTGCTAAGAATTATGGAAATGTTGATCGACTTACTTTATGGAGCTGTAAATTATTACCATATTTATTTTAGTTTTAGACAGTCAGGAAATACAGTAGCTATATCTAGTGATGTAAACAGCAGGTAAACTGGTAGTGAACCTCATAAATCTTAAAAAAAGTGACAACACGGCTAACCACAATAGCTAACTGCAGCTGCATTAGAGGAGTCCGTTAAAATATATAGCCTCAAAGTGGTTTTGCTGGGTCTGTGACATGATACACTCTACAACCAGTTCACCATGTACTGCATATGTAAGCCTGAAGTCAACTGAGGGGTGTCTTATGTGAACAGAACACATCTCATCAGTTCAATACAACCTTTCACACATCTTACATACGGATACATAGTGTGACGTAACAGTCTCATGTGAATCGACAGGAGCGCAGGTGCAAGAGTCTGTTATGGGGTACAAATCCAAAGAAAACAAAAATGTTGGTTTAATACAGCAATTATCTACTTGGAGACCTGTATTAGAGTGTTGAAATACAGACAATTTTTCAAGATTTTCCAAACCTTTAACTTAATTTCACTTTTTTTTTTTTGAATGACACTTTTTCAAAAACTGCTCCCAGTAAAGAATATTTATAACTATTTGGTCAGCTGCACTTCATAAAAAAAAAAAAAAAAAAAATCTGACATGATCTTTGAAGTTACAAATTTGTATGATTTTGAGGCTATGTAAGCAAAAATGTTATGTAGTGTTACTTCAAATGAGTACTCTCAGTCTAACTCTAACTCTAACATTACCATGGTCCATGTGCAAGGATGACAAGCAAAAATATACCTAATATTTTGGTGCACCATTAAAAAGCCCGTGTGTATCATGAAAAACCTATTATAAATCTAATCTTTAAGCTATGTTCGAGTGCAAAGTATTAAAACTATTAGCATCTGATTGTGTGGGCAATTTTGCTGTATAATTACTAAAACTGCAGGGTTTGGATTTGACCTGACTGTATATCGAAATCCCATTAGGTCAGAAAGCACAAAACTGTACTGTCACTTTAAATACATGACCGAAAGCCAAGCTGTGCCAGCACGTGTGTGTACAGGTGTTACATGTAGCAGAGAAATACATAAGAAATTTGATTCTATTTCACGGAGAACCACAGACATGCTCAAGAGTTCAGGCTGACTTTACACTGTGGAAAATAAGTGTGAGATATCTATAGAAAATATGGACCACTGGCAGGTCATTACACAGCGAGGTCTTATGAGATTTCTTATAAATTTAGAACCTGGCGTGAAGGAATGAAAAAGTAAAGTAGACTAGCTGGTAAACTTCTCCAACAACATCACTTTTTATTGTGATTTGAACATGTAGCTTCTCTTTTTTTTTTATCTGTCTTACAAAGTCTTAACAACTGAAATGGTTTAGCTGTGGATCTGTGAGAAATAAAACACTTAAGTGATAGTTTTAGTTGTGGACGCTGAGTCAAGGACCGAACTCAGCAGAGGCCCCACACAAGATTTAAGACAAGCTTTTTTTCTGATGTAAAATGTTGGCACTATCCGCTGCCTTTGAGTGTCAAACCTTTGAAGATTTAAACTCTCTCCTCCTCAGATCTTCTGCTGTGACACAAGAAACTCCACAAATACATAGGCAATTATGCCAGCAGCAAAATCGACTAAATCTGCACCTTTCCTGCTGCAATCCTATAGTAAATATGAACATCTTTGCTTCAAAATGGGTTAAAATCTGGCCTTTTGAGTCCGTATCTCCCATTCCACATATTGTCTGCTCTGTACAGGCCTGGACAGATGTTATTTTCAGCAGGTGTGGAAGCACCTCAGGATGGTCTCCAGAGAAAAGCTGGCAGAGGTGTCTAACAAGAGAGAGGTCAGGGAATCTCAGACTGCTGCCCCTGTAACTCTGACCAGTTTGGTCCTGTGGGAAAACACATCCCAATTAAAGCAACCAGTTCTGCAACGTGGCAGGCAGCAGTTAATTATCCCTGTTTCTCAAATCTATACAACCCAAGGCTGTTTCTAAATTAGTATCTGTACAAAACGATAAGACAGTTACAGGATGGCCAAATTTCAGATTTCAGATTTTTAACATTTAGAAAAACGTCTGGTACTTCTGCGTTTTTTGGTTTCTTAACAAAGTGCGCTTTAAAAAGAAACGTTTCGGTTTAACAAGAAGTATAAAACTTTGCAGCAACCTTTGAAGTCATAAAACTAATAAAATTAAGTTGAATCAAGATTTCCTGCAGTCATACTTTTAACTTTGCTGCAAAAACATTAATATTTATGTCACATATACACACATCTAGTATGTAACAAGTCACTATTATATTTAAAGAGGTTTTAAGTCACTTCATCATTTTGCCAGCAGTAAGTACACATTTAAATCTAATCGTAAGTACTTTTGCAATCTAACATGCAAACACACACATTCTATAAAATCAAACACTGACAACAAACTTAGCCCATCCACAGAAACATATGCATACAGCCCATCTTTATATAGCACATTGCCTTTTAAAGTCTGGACAATCAAACAACAACAAAGTATTATTATGGAACTTTTTCAGGAGTTACTAATGGAAACACTGGCTCTGTGGACGTCAATGGTTGACAATTGGCGGCACGGACTAATTGATGAGGCATCTAGTCTGCTTTAATGCTCTCTGATGACTGGGTCTGCTTGGCGCTCATTAGTAGCTGATTGCCAAAGTAATCTCGTTGATGCAAATATCTGCAGTCATTAGACAGAATAGTAAAAACTGGGATAAACCAGTGTTGGCTGCTGGGAACAGGTATTTCTATTTATTGGCTGTCACCAGCTTAAGACTTAACTTGAGGCAATGCACCACAGGGCTTCCAATAATCCGGATAAAATAGGCAATAAAAGCATATATTTTTAAATTGCACAGGCTGTGTCATGGGTTAAGTTACACATGTCAAACTCAAGGCCCGGGGGCCAAATGCGGCCCTTTGCATTGTTTTATGTGGCCCTTCAATACATTTAGCAGGTGATATTTCTGACACTAGGTTTTAATTGGATTTGAATAGGTTTGATTTTTGCAACAAAGATAGATCAAACCTGTTAAAAATCCAACTAAAACTTGTTCAAATCAAAGTAAAACCTATTAAAATCCATCTAAAACTGGTTCAGATCCAACTAAAACCAGTTTCTATAAAAGAAGGTAATTAATATTAAAGCTAACTTTTTTAAAACTCAAATTAAGATGAAAGCTCACATTCAAAATGTAATAAAAGCGTCCAAATATCACCATCTTCGGCCCCTGAAAGGATTCTTATCAGCTATCGTGGCCCCTCACCACTTTGAATTTGGTCCTCTGGTTTAAGTGGATGCTGCTGTGATACATTTTACATTTTAGGATGCACTCTTAATTATGTCAAAGATCAGGGTTATGTTGCAATATTGTCCAAGTATCGAGGAACGTAGCATTGCCATCTTGTGTGTTTTATTCATGACACCATTTACTAATCAGCGTTAAATAATGTCCCACAAAAGTCGGCTACTCAACTGACTTGCATCTGACACTGAAAAACTCAACACCACCATTCTCCTCCTCACACTGGAACACCGCAGTTACTTTTATGCTTTGACCGCTTTTTGCTGCTGCAGCGTCGCGTTGCTAATCTCCGGCTTGGTCTGTGAGTATCTCCCTAAATTGGCCCCCAGGTGAGCAGCTTTAGCGTCGCAGCTCTGTGGTGCTTCAAGGATGGGCCTCCGAGGGGGCTCAGGCTCTCTTGCCTTATCCCCCTCTTGGCAGTCGATCAATAGATTCGAAGGAGCGTGCGGTGATCCTGCCTCGACCGTGTCAGAGGTGTATCTTTGAGGGATTTCTGACCGGCAAGCCTTTAAAACCCGAATCTTTTCCTCTCCGCTTAAATCTGCCAGGGCCGACAGTTTTAGCCTCAGATTACTACTCCGCTCCCAATTTGCCCAACAGTCTTCGCTCCATTTCTTCTGCTTTCTGCCACTAACATCCACTCCAATCCCTGTCTTCATTTATTTTTCGCGCTGAACCAACCAACCTCACCATTTCGCCCCCTTTAATATTCCATCTTGTCCTGGTTCCGTCCTCCCTCAGAGCCCCAACCCACTCCCCTCCTGTTTCATCTTGCAGCGTGAAGCCTGTGCCCTTAGCCTGTTAGGACGCCTCTGGCATGCTGTCTACGTCTGCCTACTCGCTGATTAGATTTTCCCTCATGAGCAAATCCAGGACGGAGGCAGGAAGAAACCCCCCTGGTCGGAAAAAGAAAGTCAGCACAGGTGACTGCAGGTATCAGCCACACTTCAATTAGAGTGATCATAGGAAATGGTTCCCATTAACCCTTCGTACTAATGGAAAAGTGTAGCGATATTTGCCCTCTGGGTTAGGGCAGTGCAAAGATTCTTGACGGACTTTTTCTTTTATATAAATTGAAAGTAGCAATAACAGCACAAGATGTTTCGTTTATATTGATGTATTGTGATGGTTCATTGGTGAAATCCATAATGTGGGTACTTTATTTTGGTAGTGCTTATATTGAATGGTGAAAAGGTAATAATCCATCCCTCATAATTCCATTTTTTTTAATATTGCAATGTCTAACTGCCCACTGCCTCATAATACTCCCTCAGCAGTAAATAGTAGTCGTAAATGTGTTGTGTTGGTAAGGCAAAAGTGTCTATTGTCAAACTTTGACTCTCATTATTACCAGGTTTTTCTCAAAAGGTTTGCATTTCAATAAGTTTTTGCATAAAAACGGGGCTATTTTTCTTTACAATGTCGGAGAATACATATTCATTTATTATTAGTCATTATTTTAAGACCATGTGGATCATAAAAAGTGTTGCTCAGATCCAAAAGAACATACCAACATACAATGCAGAAAAAAATAATGAAAATTAAAAGGAAATGTTAAAATGTTGCCAAACGAAAAATGCAAAATAGATGTGTTTCCTTGCTGAGGCTCAAAGTTGTATGCCGATTTTGCAGATGTCTTTAAAAAATAGATAAAGCTTTTGAAGAGTTTTGTGTGGGGAACTAATGTGATACATGTTGGTTTTAAATAAGGAACAATGGTCATACCACCGCGGTAGCATCCCTGCATCTCTGTTTGAAATAACACTGGAATTCACCACTGTCACTAAATCATTGTTTTTTGACATTTCATCGAAGGTTTTGATTCAACGATTATTTTGACATGAACCTCAGATGGAAGACTTTATTGTGACTCAAGCAGTTCTTATACAGATAGATATCGCGTTAGTAGATATAGCGATAACAATGACGTTCATTAGCGATACATTGTGCAAGCCTGAAATTTGGGGAATTTTTGTGAATTTTGCTGTTTGCATGCATTCTTTTTTAAGTGATGTTACAAAATGTTTATGGAAATGCAATCAATGTACAGCATGCAGCATTTTGCATTATTTACTATTGGCTTGCTTACCTTAGATGGACAGCCAAATGAGAATATATTATGTCTTACGAATGAGAATAGCTGGCCTTTTTTCCAATTTGATTCATTCTGTGTATGACAGAAAGAACATTCATATGCTCTTTTGGTAACTATTCTTAGACAGTTTCACGTGAACCTGGTTAAAATGGGAATTCTGAATGGACAAGTGTGTCTAAGTGATTGGGGAAAGCAGTGATTTGCTTAGCCCATTTGTTTGTCTGATTTATTCATACACAGGTAGTTAGGTCTAAAATGCCTGGTTACACTGGCTGCAGAGTGCTGTTTTATGTAAGTGCTTCTCTGGGGAGACACCTTTTTGGCTTACTGACAGTTAGCTACAGAATGTAGGTGGCTAACTCGCTGCAGGATTCCCATGCTGGATGAAGTAAACATAGGACATCCTGTTACATGTTTAATAAGAAGCAAATCAAATGAATTATTCATCAGCACATCTTCTTTATTTCATGTTCTGGGGTTCAGGTTTGTGGGCTGAACTTTCTGAAAACCCCTGCTATTTATAACCCTGCTGAATGTTACATAAACTGCACTTGTTCAGGCTTGTGTACTGCTGTGACATTTATGTTGAAGCATGTTAGTAGTGCACATGGATCACGGACTGGATTCACAAAGGTGTTTTTGATCAGTCAGTGGAGAGACCAGACAGAAAGTAGGAAAAAAGGAGAAAATGTGCTCTCCAAATAACTGCCACTGTAAAATACAAATGACTGAAGCTGAAGTAAGAGTAGTTATATAAATGCATTATATTTGAGCAAGAGTTATAAAGTATTCATTTGTTGTAGTACTCCAGACTGGTCTTGAGACAGGTCTTTAAAGGTCTTGTTTTAAGGACATTTTAAATCCAACCAGCCACGAACATATCTTTTGTGATTTGATGCACACTTCTATTATTTTATTTCAGTGTAAACTATCCCTTAAAGCCATGGCTAGAACCATGCTCAAGTACAGAGACTTAACCACAAATACAAGATGCAACAGGCTTCAATCTAAACTTTAACCAGGACTAAATTTAAACCAGAATAAACCAAAGACTACACCTGGGTTACAGCTACAACAAAGAATAAACACAGACTACCAGGACGCAAACTTAAGCCTAAAATGTAGAAACTGGGGGTAAACTAAGATAGTGTTTTTATTTTTTATTTATTCATTAATTTTAGCGCTTTAGATTTAGCCCCTTAATGATCTCTATGTTCACTGTTCGGTGTTCATACTTCTCAGCTTTATTTAGTTGGCACCAAAACAGAAAACGATCCATTTTGTTTGGTCCCTGCAAAAAACCCCTATCATTAAAAACAAAAAAAAAAAAAAAAGCCTTTCTTAAGAAACACACTAGATGGCGCTGTCAGCCTAAATGCTAATAAGGCAATATTTATCTCCTTAGTCGCCAATTTATGCCATTTTTCCTGTTTGGGCTCGTTTAGTCATCTGCAGTCCACTTGGGGGTTGACAATTTAATCAAAACGTACCAGAGTTTGGTAGGAGACTTGTATGTTTGTTGCACACTGAGGATCGTATGGCAGCATTCACACTTATCTTAGCTTCTAACCTGGGAGCCATGCTACGTATGCTTACATGACTTTGCAATGGATTTAGCATGTGCTATATACAATATTTCAAATGGCTTCTGCTATGGTAGATGTCCTTTATTTTATGGCATAAAAAGACAGCTACTCTATAACAGTGACTAATCAACTCATGTTACATAAGTCCACTGTAAAAGTCATACATTATATTGCATTAAATAAAAAAATTGACTCATCTTTATTGTAATGTCTAACACCAAAACCTATGGTGGAGAAATGACTTTCATTTGTGCTTTCATTTTACAAAGTCATGGCATTTATGATGAATTTGGTTACAATTTAGATTAGAACGTGAAATGACCAAACTGCCCCCCCAGAAATTATACCCATGCAATAGCAGCATTATCATCTGCTAACAAAGAGCAAGCAACAACAAGAGAAAGCAATGTCAAATTAATTGTGTTTTTCTTTTCATGGAGAGAGCGTGTAAAAGACGTGACATTTTATTGCGAAAAGATTTTAATTAGCACACAAAGTGAACCCCGCTATAGTAATTAGCTTCTGTTAGCGGTCAGTTTAATTAACTGTCTGAAATTCTTTTCCTAATGATTTTTTTTGTATTTAATATTTATATATGCAAATGTCTTTGTAACAGGAGAATTCCACCATTATACTTTTTAGCTGGCGTAAATGTATTTTAAGGGGGTCTTCCTAAATCAGGTGGGCAGATATACATCAAGCTTGTGAATTGACATTTACATGAGTTTCAATTGTTACTTATGTGTAAATTACTTCAATTATTCATTTTAATTTAATAATTATTCTGGGGCACAAGGTAGCTGGATGCTAACCTGACTCTGCCAGATTGAACTGCTCCCCAAAAAAAAGTCTGTTTCCCAGAAACCTGGGGGGGGGGGGGGGGGGGGGGGGGGGGGGGGGGGGGGGGGGGGGGGGGGTTGGGGGGGGGGGGGGGGGGGGAAGAAAAGGCCCGGATCCCCCCCCCCGGGGGGTTTTTTTCCCCAAACCCGGGGGGGGGGGGGGGGGGCCCCTTGGGGGGTTTTTTTTTTGAGAAAAATTTTTTTTCCCGGGTTTAAAAGTTTGGGGGGGGGGCCCGGCCCCGGCCCCGGGGGGGGGGGGGGTTTTTTTATGGGGGGGGAAAGGGGGGGGGGGGCGTTTTTTTTTTTTTTTAACCCCCCCCCCCGGGGGGGGGGTGGGTTTGGTTTGGGGGGGGGGGGGGGGGGGGGGGGGGGGGGGGGGGGGGGGGGGGGGGGGGGGGTGGGGGGGGGGTTTTTTGGGTTGGGTTTTTTTTTTTTTTGGGGGGTTTTTGGGGGGGGGGTTGGTAGCAGGATGCCTCACAGAACAAAGGATGTGGGGTTGATCCCTGTGCAGTTAGCTTTCTGTGTGGAGTCTTCATGTCCATTTCTAAGTGCATCATACCTGTTTGGTTTGGGTAAATCAGTCTCTGCTGCAGTTGCTGATTTTGGTCATTTTCACACCTAAAAGTCAAGTCGACTGGGGGCAAAAGGTTCAGCGTTGTTGCTTTTTCAGACGGTCTGTCTCACACAGTACACTTTGTGAAACAAACCATTGTGAACAACGCAGTTACCCCCCCTCGCTTGTGGTGGCGCTGTATCATTAATTACTGAAGGAGAAACAAGAAAAAACAAAGACCAAAAATCCTTCCTCATCTGTTGGTAAGTGCAGGAGAACTTTCTTCTCTTCCACAAAAACACAACATGAAACATCAGATTTTAGTGGTCTTGTTTTTTGTTTTTTTGTCTTTGGCAGAGCAGCAGACCATCGACAACAGGTTGTATATTCTTCTTCAGAGAATTTATCACAAGCACTTGAATAATAAATAAAAATATAAAGTAGCTAGGTAATAATTGTAAGCTCTGCCGTATTTGTCCATCCCAATTGTGCATTCACACCTCCCTAAATAAACCGGACTTTACGAGCAAACAAACTCAAGTTTGATTAAAGTGGACCAAAGTGTAAATGCCAAGTACCAAAGACCCTTCAAAAAGTTTTTACTCGGTTGGCTTCCAACTGAAGTCTGGGGCAGTTCAATTAAAAATTGAACAGCATGTGGATCACCGAGAGTTAATGATGGAGAACAAGAGGAGCATCATAAGATCCCACGCAAACAAACAAACAAACAAACAAACAAACAAACACTTGTTTGTTAGAATAAAATTAAAAGAGGAGCTGAAATGTGTTATTAATGTTAGGTGCAGGTTCTCTTCAAAATTACAAGAAAAAAAAATGCCACTGCCATCATTGTTTTTGTTTTGTTACAAAGAATGCTACTCTAAACCCTACACAGACAAGATGGACTTTTTTTTTTTTTTGATTCAAACTAAAAGTAGCGGACACATCCTAATTGTGTAGGATCACCTGGAGTTTAAGTTTTCAAGTATGGACAGTAGAAATACATGAATTACTTAGACCTTATTAATGAAATGATCATCTTGGTTGGTCATGTGATAGTCAACTACTACTACTACTGGTAGCATGAATGACATTGAGGCTATTAACGGACAATAAAGGTAACCAGCTCTCCGAGGAATTGCCCCCTCCTATTACATCCAAGCAGTGGATCCATCTGAGAATGTAACACAATTTGCTCTCAATTCATTCATCTTTTGAGTCACCTGCATAGCACAGTTCTGTCACCTTTGGTAGTTAGAGTACGGTTCGGACTGACAAGAAATTGCCTTGTGATTTGGCCTATTGGTGCTGACCAGATGGGCTCTTTCCTCCCTTAGTCACTTTCCATAAAGGAGGCAATCAGTCAGGCTCCTCACACAGGGCCCACACAGATGTAGCCATTGCTGGGATGGACTTAGCACCAGGCCTAGAGCTTAAGAGGCAACCTTTAGTCTGAAAGATCATTATTGTAGCCGGCATTGGGGCATTCTTAAGACAATCATGTTAAATCTCAGAGTGATTACTGTCAGACTTCTACACAGGTCAAAGTTGATGGGAAGTGATCAGTGAATTTATACTTTATTTATACTTTTGGTCATTTATTGTAACATAACATTGCATTTTTGTTACTTCCTGTTAATTATTGTCTCATGATTGTTTCTCCCAGTTAACCCATCATCAGATAGAACCCATCAGCCCAAACTGTCATCATTATTTATAATCAGTGGAAGAATCATCCTTAGTTTCATGTGGTGTGTGTCACTTCATTCTCATTGTCTTCTGGGCATGAGCCATACTGACACTGGATGTAAATCAAATTTCCAGAAATCAATGCAAAAATCTCAAAATTACCGTGGCAGCTGATTTCCAGTTAACTTAAATGCATTTTCATTACGTTTAGTCATTATTATTATTAAATCACATCCATTTTTATCAGGGTTTAATATGTAAACAATGAGCAGAAATGGAGTAGTGTGTCATTAGTCCCATTTCCACCAAATGTTATGGCTTGGTTCCATTTGATAGACCACTGTTTGGAGCAGAAACCAAATATAGACCAGCTGAGCAGCGGTGGAGTCAAGGATGCACATCAATTCACAATGAATGTGCTGCGTTGAAACACTTGAATAAGTGCGTTCCCCGGTGAGGCTTGTGCTTCACTGCTCTTTTTACATTTAGCACGATGGCTACATACGTATGGCAGAGGCAATGCAGTAAGTAAGAGGCCGGACTGCACTTAATTGATTAGTAATCTCCAAATTCAATTCTTAGGTCTTTTTAAATAAATGAAAGAGCTATTTAAGTGATTGGTTGTACAGTCTTTACAGGTATATACCATGCTTTTAAAATGTAGTCCCGTTGCCATTAACTAAATTGAATGTGAAAAACAGTTCTGTGCAAAGATATTGTCTATCATATGCAAGAAACAGAAGAAAGTTTCAGGTTGTTTCTAAGCTTTCTGAACTCCAATCAAGAGAGCTGACTTTGTTTTATTTGCCTGCCCAGCCACACCCATTTAATCAGCAAAAACTCTCCCCCTGAAATGGGTCTGAGGATCCCTTCACAGCTAATTCCACTCAATTCTGTCAATCAATCATAATAGTTTAAAAAAGTAGAAGACTCAAGGCACTTCCTCCATCGTCCAGGGCATGATCACAATGGACTCCTGCAAACAGTCCATTGTGACCATGCCCTGGACAATAAAGGCATTTTCCGTTTAACACAGAGTACTTTGGGACTTTTCTCTTTTTATGTTTTTTTTTCCAAAGAGCATCTTTTTTTTCTCTTTTTTGAGTTCCTGGAAGCACTCCTGAACATATTTTTTTAAATAATAATTGTTTTTCAAAATTGGGATATTTATCCAATTGTGTCCTGAAGTCATTTATTGTACATCCGATTATACTCCCGTCTAAAAATACGTTTTGAATCCCTGCTAATTCCTAAATAAAAATAAATTTAAGTCCACTTAATATCTGCAGGAGAGCAGATTGCACAAATGTAAACAAGGGTTTTAAAAACAGTGAAACAAAAAGAGAGGAAGTTGATTAGAACCTGTGGGTGAAGCTTATGACGATGAACGCCAAACAGCATAAGCATCATTATTTTAGTTGCTGGTAAAGACAGAACAGTGGGCCACAACTTGGACATGCAAATCCCAGTAGCGCCTTTGTTTATATTATTTTCCTTTAACTTGATTCCTAAGCTTATTTAAACTGCACCGTAAGCTCACCGAATGCTCAGCAGCCTGACAACAACAAAAAAAATAGCTTTCTTCTCAAGACACAATGCCCAAAAGGTTCACAGCCGCTGCACTGTCTTTGTTATCTCTCCTCTGTTAATTGCTCATTAGGAAGCAAAATGTGGTTTTAATCACACGGCGGTCCAGACGATCTGAAGTTCATTAGAGCTAATGTCCAAACTTTAGCTGATGGCGGACTCGGCCGTTTATTAAAATGTCCCCGAAGAGACTTTAGCAGGCTTTGTTTGTTTATGGTTTATCTTTGCACATAAAGTATTTTTGCAATGTTTGGGTATAATTGGGTTTTTGCAGTGGTAACATTTCGTGACCTTCTGGGAATAACGGTATTTGTACAAAGCTCTTTAAGGCGTCAGGAAAAAAAAAAAAAAAAAAAGCAATGCTCGTGTGATATTTAAAAGTCTTTTTTTCTCCAATTACAACCAACAAAGCCAATGCACTGCACACTCCATTTGAGAAGTGTCCGAACGTACCTCCTGGTAATTGATCGTATTGATACACGGCCGGGCTGACGGAGGTGACAGTGTATCTTTAAGGCACAAAACGTAGAGATTGATTACTCCTGCAGTACTTCACGCACATCGCTAACTGAAAGGAGCCCGGGGAAAACGCAGTGAGCGGTGTTTCAGAACGCTTTATGCACGCGGCTAAATTTAGGCACCGAGTCATTAGGGAGGGATGCTAAAGATCAAAACATTCATAGGTAATTTCAGTCAGAGATATGCTTCATACAAACTGCTGGATGCCCTGGGAAATATAGCAATAAATAAATAAATACACTTGTCAATTGTGAGGGTGGTATATTAATACTGATGATATGATTAAACCACTTATGCTATCGAGTGTTACAGTTGGAGAATGTATTGTGATGTAAACTCTCCACAAACAAATGAGACTAAGTAATATGGCTTTTAGTTTTGCTTATACTGGTTCAATAATTAAGCATGACTCTTCCAGATCTGGAACTCTCTAGCATCCTCTTTAACTGTTACACACATTCAATATGAAATTTGATAAATCATTTACCATAAACCCAGGTGCAGTTCCATTCTCAAAATATCAATATAGAATTCATAACACAATATAGCATCAACTAATGTTAGAAAAGAGATTCTTGTAATACATTCATATACACCAGGGGTCTAAAATTTCAAGACAAACTGATTGAAGCCACAAACAATTGAGTTCATTCCTTCTTCTACCGCTCAATCAATTGGGGGTCATGGGTGAGTGGAGCCTATCCCAGCAGCTTTGGGCCTGAGGCGGGGTACATTCTGGATAATGGCAGTTTATATGACTGACCAAATCCTCACTCTTCATAGAAATACTGGGTTTAACCAACCCATGATCGAACCCATGACCTTCTTGCTTTGAGGCAGGAGGGCCACACTTGATTCATTATTTAACACTTTACTAAGCTATCCTAACTATTACTACAACTTAAGTTTGACGTAGATATAAATCCTGGACGATAATAATAAATAATGACAGTAGCATTGTTTTACCTTTGCTGGTTTTCTCTTCCAGAAGTGTGCATGTGGTTTCATGTTCATCATCATGTATCATTACAACATTAAAATAATCTTTATTTATTAATCCCCAAGGGGAAATTCAGTTGTTGGTTCTCTTTAAATCACACGTGTCAAACTCAAGGCCCGGGGGCCAAATGCGGCCCTTTGCAGTGTTTTATGTGGCCCTTCAATACATTTGGAAAGTGATATTTTTGGCACTAGGTTTTAATGGATTTTATTTTTGCTACAAAGATAAATAAAACCTGTTGAAATTAAACTAATAACTGTTCAAATTCAACTAAAACCTGCTCATATTCAACTAAACAAAAACCTACAAACAGTTTCTATAAAAGGAGGAAATTAATGTTAAAAGACTTAAATGAAGATGAAATCTCGCATCCAAATTTTTATAAAAGCTTCCAAATGTCATCATCTTCGGCCCTAGAAAGGATTCTTATTAATGATTGTGGCCCCTCACCACTTTGAGTTTGACACCACTGATTTAAATGAACTGATTCAGACTTCATCTTCCACAGTCATCTTCCTGTAGCTCACTGATCTCAGACGTCCACTGGCTGCTCTCTGTTGTTCAAAAACCCAATGCAGGGGATGGTCCATGTTGTTACACTGATATGATAAAGAGGGCATCATGACACTGCCATGAAACTCCACCTCCTGTTCCTCCTTTGTTTCCCAGCAGCCTCTGTAACTCCTCCTCGTCTCTGCAAACAGATGACAAACACCACAGACACTCCTTTGTCATAGATCATAGAACTATAGATCTCTTTTTTTGTGTAAATGATCTGTAATATCAATTAAAAATAGTCTAAAATATTTTTTAACAAATATAACAACAAATGATCAGAATTGAGAGCAAATTTGGAGATATCTTAATATTTGCTACCTTTACAGAAGGGGCATCATTTGAAATAAACCATTAAAATGACCATTGGGATGAATACAATACCATGAATGACCTACACAATATAGACAATGATTGAAAAAATGATTCAATTCAAAAATTCATCAGAAATGTCCAGATGTCCAGATGATAAACTCCTGTGGTCCAGATTTGGGTGGGACCTCTTTGTTGTGTTGTATATTGTAATACAGTTACATTTACAGTATGCTTCAATATTAAACTGATATTTATATTTTGTCTTGCTCATACAACTGTAGTATATCTTAATGCATATAACAATATAATAGGCCATTTTCAAGTGTAATAAAATATAATAATAGCCTAAAAACATAATGGTAGATGTGTTTGTCTCAGATGAACTACCACAAAAAGAAAAAAAAAGAGCACTAAATCATTTATGGATTTGTTTCTGACGGGTTTATCATTATGTCCAGATATATGTGCCCAGAACTATGGTATGTTACTTATGGTGTTTATCTTTAAAAATATGTTGAACAGAGACTGAACTGCGGTGCTGTGAGCGTCTGTCTAACAAAGGTAGATCCAGTCGAGTTATTGACTGCGCTTCAAGCTGTGCCAGATCTAATGGAAATCAATATGGGTCACGCTGATTTCTCCCTTGTGTTTTATCATTTGTCACCTTTTATTTACTGAAATAATTGAGTGGCATGTCTATTTTCACTTCTTTACCCAATCCTCCTGTCACTTTTTGTCTTTTCTTTTTCCAGTGGTCGTGCTGTATTTGCAGGCTGTTGGCACTAAAGAATGGAGGGAGGTGAGTAACGGTATTTGTTTCTCTCTATGATTTTATGGACATCTTTTTGCCAGGAATTTTGTTTGAAATGATGATAACATGAAGTTTTTAAAGTGCACTGGCCTGATAGGAAAACATTAAAACATTTTTTTTTTAAATAATTAAAAAGACTGTCAAAATGAAAATAAAATAACATTTGAAGTTAGAATACATTAAAGTATACATAAAAAAAATAAAGTAAAAAAAAATTAAATAAATAAAAATACTAAATAAAAAAAAAAAAAAAAGTTAAAATAAACTAATTTAAAAAGTCATTAATAGTAGAGGTTACAGAATGGAAAGGGTCCCATTAAATTCTCTTATCGTGATGTTGGACAAAAGGAATTCACATTATGTTGAGTGCAGCAGAGAATACAGAGAAGCTTTCCACCGACATCAAATATGCAGCGCTCCTCTTGACTTTGCGCTGTCCCCGTCTCACATTCTTTTTACGGAGAAGGGTCTCGTGACCTTCCGTTCATTTCATGCTTCTTCAAACCTCATCACTTCCAGCCCTCTCCCTCTTTTCACCTCTCCCTTTTTCCCCTCTTATGCAATGCAGCCCAGACACCTGCCGTTACCTGGTTTATTTACCTCATTTGCAAATTCAAAGTCGAGCCGTCGCGTGTTAGTCAGGTCTTCGGCTCGGCTGATCCCCTCTCCTCGAGACGTCTCACACCTTTTTATGTCACGTGGCAGGACTTAATCAAAAACACGACATGAATGCCTCGCAATCAGCACAGCAAACATCTCTCTGCCGGCGGAACGCACATCGACTCTGTGAGCAGATAATTGTGCTTGAAATGAAACCTGACAAATCCATTGTTTGCTGTTGATGCGGTGTTTGCATCTCGGCAATACTTGAAATCCTCATCGCAGAAGCTATCTCGTCCCCCAAGGAGAAAATACATATTGGAAAATGGCGGAACAAGTATTTATCTGATCATTACGTCCTGAAGTGCAAGAGTGAAATTTTTCCCAATGGTTGATACTTACCTTGAACAACCCCATCTTCCGGATCAAGTGTGTTAATAGAGCCTTGCAAGAAATTATGTAAAATACACAGAAAATAGAACCCAGAGCAGCTTAGCTCATCTACACTACAAAAATCATGTCTGTTCTTACACCTGCTTACCAAAGAGTTGTTTAAAAAAGGTTTTTGAGACTGCAGATAGTTCTTTCTCCCTCTGTGCAGGTTCTGGTGTGGCTATGATTCTGTTCTGGACCTTGAAGCACTCTTTTGAACCAACTCATTTGAGCAGAGAAACATTAAGCAATATGGCACAACACATACTCTGTTTGGAGTAATATATTCCTACTTTTGTTGTACACATTAAAGATCAGAAAAGATAAAAGGGAAAATAATATAATATTTTAGTCAGGCAAAAGTCATGTCAAATATGATATAAAATAATATTGGCTGAATGTTTCACACAAGCCAAGCTCCGTGCCATTTGTGCTTTCAGAAGCTACACTACAATCGAGTGTGAGTTGGTTCCAGTCAGAAAGAAAAACAAAAAACACCAAAACAAAATAGTTTCTAGTAGTTTCTTCCTCTGAAACTGAGACTTTATATTATAAATGACTAACTTAATTTACAAGCCATTGCCTTCACATGTAGCATTGTTCACTAGTTATAGTTTAAGTTAATACTTCTCTTACATATCATTTCTGAAATCCTATCAGTAGCTGGTAAATAGAGAAATTACAAAATACAAATAAAAAAACCTCTCTCTTCATGTTTTCTTTTTCTGTGCTGTTTCCTTTTGTCGAAAGCCATATTTAGCAATAACAAGGAATAAGTAATTATAATTGGTAGACATTACTTTCTTGTTGTTGGGTGCATTTTTTTCCCCCTGAAGCGTACAGGTGGTCTCATGTTATGCATGCTTGGTTTTGAGTAATGAGTTCAAAGGCAAAACAGTGATAACATTACAACATTCAATTAATCTTTATTAATTTATCCCCAAGGGGAAATTCAGTTGTTAGGTCTCTGTATATAAGTAAATAAATACATAAATAAATAAATAAATAAATAAATAAACTGGATTTAAAGGTCCTATATTATACTATTTTGAGCATTTTACAGTGTATTTTGGATACATTTAGGCTACCATATCACATTTTGCAACATGAAACACACAATAATGATCTTATACAAGTGGTTTGGACGAGCTCTCATCATGAGTCCAAAGTGAACGGTCTGATTTGGCGCTGTCACTTTAAGGCTCAGCTCTTCCATGTTGGCTCCGCCCACTTCCTGACTGACATCACGCTAGAGCTGCGCGAGGTACGCTGGAAACAGACTGAAGTAAACACGGTACATCGTAGAAATAACTTTTTCAGCAATAGCTTTGAGAGTAACTGAGCTGTATATCTTCGACCCAGAGTCTGATTCTGAGTTCGAAGAACATGAGCAAACACAAAGACCTCGAAGGCTTCTACAAGACGTTTCTGCTTGGTAAATGAGAAACTATTTATTGTGTATGTTTCTATGGTGTAGCCCGTAGCATAGCGCGTGTTAACTGCTTCTGTTTATCGGTGCACATGTGGAAATGACCGTACAATGCCTACTGAAGTTGAGAATGTATGCTGCCTGGAGACTCCTAAGGTAGCTGTTGTGCAGTGTATTGAAAGTAAAGTAAAAGTATTGATGGTAAGTAAGCTAACACAGTAGCAGCGATGCTTCTCTGTGTCTGAGCTGCAGAGCACGGCACTTGTTGACAGTGCAGGAGAGAGGGGCAGGAGGAGTGTGGAGGAGCACTTCCTGGAGAGGAGTGGTTTATTTCACATATTGACGTCATTGCGTGAAACAGCTCGTTGAAAGGACTGTAGCTCAAACTAAATAAATTACTTAAACATGCGCGAATGAAACAAAACACAACTTTGGGTATGTGTTTGAGGTAGAAACAACGTTAGAACATGGTTAAAAGCTCAGAAAAGTCGATTTAGCATAATATGGGACCTTTAAGTATAACTCAAATGTCAGTACCCACTCTCTGATGGTCATGGGTTTCATGTCCTCTCCACTACCCCAACCCACCTTTTGTCTATTCAGCAAAATAAGATGTTCATGTATTTTCAAATGAATATATTCTAGGTATGGTTACAACATAAATGTAATTTCATCTTTACAGTACCTTGACATTTACCGATAAATTAGATTCCAAGGTACTTTTCTCAAAGACTAGGGTCAGAATTACTTACATGCTTTTGAAAATGATCTACAGTGCTGGTATTTGTAACATTCAAAGGTTTTAAGAGGTGAGAATATTAAGAGCTACTTTACTGAATTAATAGATAATAATGGATTTTTTTAGTAGCCTGTTAGCTTGCCTGGATGAGGTCTTCCAAGGTCACAGAGAAAAGGATTAAGTTTGATTCAAGCTGTTTTATCACTTTTGAATAAACACAACTGACCTGTTTTCTAGTTTGCAAATGAAAGTACTCAACATCCTTTCATTTCCATTGCGTCGCTGTACGTTCCAGGCATGTTAATACACACCCAGACGCCAACTTTCGACACACGGAACTGCACAAGGGGGAGCAAATCTCTCCACAATGAAATGATCCACAATGCTTTCCACTAATGCACCCTTTGTTGGTACACGGTCGCGGTAAAACTCGATTTCAATAGTCAACAAGATGAATGCAAATCTCTCACACGGCAAGTCAACACAGGGCAGCCATGCATACAGGCGCCGATATGGAAAACAAATCCCTCTTTTGTGGCGCGCTATTCATGTGGCCAAATGGGGACAATGATAATTATGGCAAACATGTACCTCTATGAAAAAGCCACTACAGATCAATACTGCTAAATACTGTCAAAAGTCAGCAGTCCATTTTGTAGAATCAATATGTTCTGATGTCATAAATCATAGCCCTGACATAAAGGTCAAAGCAGTTACATAACAGGGTTTTTTGGGGCAGGAAAATCCCATAGAAACGCTTTTCAGGGCAAAACTGTATTTAAAATGATCATTAAAGCCTATGAGGAAAATCCAACTTCTGATGAGCAACAATGTATAAATTACCATGCTATTCCATTATTGATTTAACAGAAGTGAAAATAAATAAATAAATTAAAAAAAAATCAAATATAGATCCCTAGTAAAGCATGTTTTAACAGGAACATTCAGTATATAAAATTATAAAAACATGGTCCTAAAGAACCTGCACAAAGAACTGCAAAGCTTTATAAACCAGAACATTTTTGAAAAAGATTATTCACAAGAAGAAAGCATTGATGTCGCTTGCCAATCTTTCCAGGAATACTGCAAAATTGTCCCAAGGTCGACGTCTCAAGGCCATGAACCCAGTCTGGCTCAGTGGTATTACGCAGCTAGTTAGTTTGTTAGTTGTTGAATGATCCCTGGGTGTCTCTGTGGTGGTGGGACTAAATACACAACAACATGTCGGAGAGAGTCAACTTGGAAACGAATACTTTTAATTAATCTAAAGTTATGCAAAATGAACAGCACCATAGACTAAACACAACGGAGCAAAAGAACCAGACAGAAGTGTGGAGTCTACTGTTTAATTGTTGCATTGAACCCATGCTCATTCACAGAGAGGAACAATCAGTAGAGTTCAGTATAAGTTGTGATCTTATGTCATTAGCCAAACTTGCAAAATATTTATGTTCTATTCAGCTGTATCACTGGTGAAGACATGTATTACCTTCCTTCTCTTTCCGTGCAATCCTTCCCCTTTTCCTTCACAACAGCAGCTCGTTTCTCATTGGGCTGTGTTCCTACCATCTACTTTACCTGCTCTGGAGCATTTGGCATAAGTTTCCATGGAGCGCTACCTCCATAGAAATTGAACCAGCTTCTTGACACTGAAAACCCAGGGTTAACCCCTAAAGTGACCTCGCTAGCCTCCTAATCCAGCTCTGTAGTACACGGCCCAGGTCATTCACAAAGAAATAACAAAAAATCCACAAGCTACAGCTTACAACAAGAGCATGAGAAGACAATCAGCATAGACTGTACGACTATGGTTGGAATTAGAGTTGTTTGGCCTAATGTTCAGTGCCATGTTTGGCCAAAACTAAGCGCATCATACCGACTGCCTGCACATGGAGGTGGAGGGCTTAGGATTTGGAGTTCTTTCGCTGCCACGGGACCTGCATTCACTGAGCTGACCATGAACTCCTCTGTAAACCTGAGGATTCTCTAAGCAGATGCCTTTCCATCTGTCCTACAGCTAAAGCTTGGTCCAAATTGGGTCACAGACCGAGACAATGATCCAAAGCACAACAGCAAATCTACATCAGAAAAATATTGAAAAAAATAAAATAAATAAATCAATAAAATGAATTTCAAATAATATGGCTTGACATTAGAAGAACTGTGCAAAAGCAAATGTCCAGAAATCAAAAGAAAGTCAGGCTGTTATGAATATTATAAATAAGATCATTTTTCTCCACGGATTTTTCTTGGCCTGTGTTGCAGGAGTTTAAAATCCTATCCTTTTTCAAAACCAGTGTTCTCTCTGTTGCTTGTAACCAAGTGTACAAAAAACACTTCAAGTCTGCTTCTTCAATCAAAATATCAGATTGTAGTTTTGCCTGCACATGCCCATATTTCATTGGCTGTAGCTAAATTTAGTTCCAACAAGGAAAGCTCTCTCGGTCCAAGCTATGGCCAGTAATATCCACATTGTGTCTGCAAGAAACAGAAGGAACCAAGTCAGAAGTCAGAATGAAGCAAAGTTAATCAAAGGTGGACTATGTGTCTGTCTGGTGACATAAGCCTGGCCATGCACAGGTTAAATGTAGGCTGCTGAAAATGTAGATTTATGTAAAAGCTAAATAATACATGAAGCAGTGTCAAAATGTTTCACTTAACAGCAAAACTAATCTAATAACTGTATCGAGCTTTTGTATTTTGTGGCAGTTTCCCTCTTGGCATTGTTCTTTTCACAGAAACAACAGTGAGGATAAGTGATCTAGTGTTCCATCCTTATCCTACAACATCAAAAACATTGGTCCTTGTAACAACACAATCCTCTAACCTTCCACACATCGCCAGAACACCTATTAACCAATCAGGCCAGAGTGAGATTATAAACCAAAGTCCTCCAACCCTCAAATAGAAACTCTACAAGGTAATATCCTGGGTTTTTCCCTTTGGGTCGATACCCAGGTAAGGTCCCAGCCGCTCCCCAGCGAGGCCTTGGTAATGGATAGGCTGGGGATGCAGTTGATAGCATGGATTATGTGCACTGGGCACTAAAGACACGAGTTGAGGTATTGAGGCTGGGGTGAGGCACTGCTAAGATCAATAGCTCATTACGCGGTGCTGTCGGGCCGGGCTGTGGCAGTGAGTCTGCCAGAGCACCGGGGGATTACTGTGTGATTGTCAGAGAGATGGAGAGACAGGCCGGCCCAGGAGGGTCCGGGGACTGGGACGCTGTGGGCTAGCAGGGGACAGTGGGCCTCTATGTGCTTCTAAAGTAGAGGTGTGATTTCTCCCGGGACGTGGGATTTAGCTCAGCACATGAACCTCAGTGTAACACAGGGACTCGTATTTTTGGAAAAGGGTTTTTTTTCCATCTGAAATGTTATAATGGTAATAAGGGCTGCTGCTGAATCTCATGAATTTTGTTCACTTCTGTGTCCTTTTGTCTGAACAACATTCATTCACCCACCAATCATTCTTGTTTTACCTGTTTACTTTCTTGTTTTAGTTTGGACGAACAGAGGTGATAGATAACACACGGAACCCAGACTTTGTCAGGAAGTTTGTCCTGGATTTTTTCTTCGAAGAGAAACAAAATCTGAGATTTGACGTGTAAGTAACACCATCGTCGTCATCGTTTTTTCCCTTTCCGTTTTATTTCTAGGAAACCTGCAGCCACAACAGGTCACTGTGCCTTACCCTTGATTACATTTGAATAATTTGTCAGTCTCTGCAGGTCTTCAGTGAGGTGAAGAGGTAATTTTGTCCCATTAAGATAAATGAACAGACCAATCTTTGCTAAATTTAGATACTGGGACTTTCAATCACACAAGAAGATTCCAGCAAGGACACTTAATGCAGGCCACTTGCAGTCTGCCACTGATTAAATTAGTGGCAGTGTAACGCCTTGGCTATTGTTTTCAACGTACCTTTTCTCTTTAATCAATAGCAGAGAAAATCACCCAGGCGTCTCTAGAGCCCTAATCAAGAAACACAAATGGGCTTCTGGTTCAAAGAGGTCCTCAGGTCTTTGTAGGTAACAATCCATGAACTGTGGAGCCGTTTCTCAGGGAATATTAAAACACACCTGCTGTATTTACTGCCTTTTGTAAATATGTCTAAAAATACTCATTAATAAAAGTTGCTGACAGTGTGATTTGCCTGACTTAACAGTGTATAGTATTACTCACTGTACCACACGAACAAGAGGCGCCAATGTTTTAATACGGTCGAGCTGGCTTTGGTTATCAAACTTCTAAGTGTATATAGTAAGCGGAGCATTGACAGGACCTTGTGGAACTCCTGTGCTGCAAATGAGGGCCCTGTTTAGACATACAGTGGCTTACCTGTCACTTAACCTGTGATCTAACCAAAAATCAACCCTTTTGTTTCTCCATCTTCCAAATAACCGACTCCAGTGTGTAGCTCCACCATTTAGTGCCTGTACCACTCTGTTGGATCCAAAAGCTACAAAGTGGTCCACTTTTGAAAATGGAATCTGACCTGCCTCAACCCACAGCCTACTGTCCACTGCAGAGGATACAAGCCTTTTTAAAAGACGAGTTCCATTTGGTGTTGAATGTGCTTTTCAAATCCCTAACCATTTCTTTCTGTGAGTGTTAAATTATGCAGTAAGCTAAATATCTCTATGTGGAAAAAAAAAATAAAAAAAAATAGGCCTTGCCGCAAGACAAGAAAAACAAACTGAAAAAAGAACAAAATGTGAGGAGATGGTGCGACGTGTGGCTTCAAATCTCAGCGGAGGACCTCAATAACAGATCTTGTCCTGTTTGTTTTTCGCAGCTACAATGTGGACTCCAGGAGCTGTAACATTTCCAAACACGTATGTATGCCACACTCTGACATGTCTTTTTAATATATATATATATATCTCATTGATTAAGTGCTCAAAAGTTCTTTGTTCAGCTTGTTTAATATTTTAATGCCGTCCGTCTTTTCTCTCGTCCCGACAAATCCAATCATACGGCTGAGCAGAAGGTAAGCTAACGGATTGTTCCCGTGAGTCCCTGTATTGCATGGATCCATCATTCTACTTTCGGGTCGATCTCAAAGCTGATACTTTCATTTTTTGCCCGCATTTGATTTATTGCACTTTGTGTTTGTGATTTTTCTCTCACTCTTTCATCACGCTACATCAAGGACAAAAAAAAAAAAACTCACTCAGTCAGCTTGCCACCAGGAACGCTTCCCCCCGTTGTGTTCTTCCTCGTTTTGTCTGTCTGCATTTTATCACTGGCACAGGTAACAAAAAAAAAAAAAAAAAAAAAAAAGCTCAGAACTCGACTTCAAAGCGAAACGCAGCAGTTGTTGTTTTCGAGACAGATTGCACGTGTCAGGACATTAACAGGAAGTGCACATAACGCTACCGGACCTACCTGTCATTCCTACCCCGGCTTCCACCTACACGCGGCACACACTTCAACGCTCAGCTCTGTAGCCTTGATGCCGTGCCAGTTTTGTAATGCTGCACCATCTCCGTTTGATTTTTTTACTCTCGCCATATGCTGCCTTTTGTTATGTGTGGGCACGCTGTAAAGTCTAGGATCTGTTTCTCAATAAAAACTCTGATTGAAATGGAAAAAAAAGAAACAAAATGCTTAAGGGAATTGTTCGGATAAAATTACCAGTGTCTGAACAAGCACCTGAATTATTTAGACCACGAGGACTTGCCTGACGTGACCCAGTTTGGTGAATGTTTGCTTTTATATGAAACCATAAATTAAGCGGTTAATGCAAAGTGGCAGAGCAATGAGATATGATTTTAATGAAAGTTTAATGAAGATCGACATCCCTGTTGATTTTATAGCAGCGAGAAATATGTTTTTAATGTCAGTGGAACACTATCAGGAGACTGTAGGCTTCTGTGGGCATTTCTATATATATTATATTAACAAAGGATTTTCACAACAGTGGAAAAATGCTGACAGATCTTTTAGCAGTAGATTATTTATGCTCGGGTGTTGGTGTAAGAGCCACATCCCTGTTCCCTATAAACGCTTTGAAGGTTTAGTAGGTTGCTCACATGGGAGTTCGTAGCCTAATAATACTGTATGATGAATGGGTACATAAGCTCACTGAAGCAGCTGTTAGATACAAAGGGCTACAGTTGTGTAAGGATTTGTGGAGCGTGGCCAACCATTATCTAATAGTTACTGAACAGACAAAAGCCAAGAAGATCAAATTTGAAGAGAAAGTTTTGAAACCATGCAAAAAATAAATAAATAAAAATAAAAAGAAAGATGAAAGTGAGTGTGCTTTCATGAATGGTCCAAGTAAGACTTTATTTCACAGAAGGATTTTGAAATAATATAAGTTTTTATCTCAACAAAATCCACTGGTTTTCAGGCAGGTGGTGTCAGTCTTCATCAGACATTACCTTTACATTTCTGTCTTGTATTTGGTAGATGAATAGTTTTTATAGTTAGTTTTGGTAACACTTTGTAATAACTCACATGTTAAAACAGTAGTTAAGCATTAATAGATGGGTAATTAACAATTAATAAATAAACAATTTACAGAGGCTAAAATATCATTTATATGTGTAATTATACATGGGTTTATTGTTAAGACTAAAACATAACGTAATAGTGATTATTAATGTTAAGTTAATGCTTTGTAAATGATTAGTGGTTACAAATACTCAGCTAATGCTTAAAAGTGTGAGTTTTTTGAAAGTCCTACAGTATTTTTATTTTTTTGAATTTTTCATTTTGCAATCCCTTTTTCATTCTGCTTTATAATAATTTCACAATACAATTTTCAAAGCATTACTTCCACATTAATAAACACAAATAAGTTATAAACATTGTTGTTAATGTTCATGAATCCATTGTGAATTACAGATTGATTAATGCTTAACTACTATTTGACTGTTGATAGTTATGATAAAGTGTTAATAATGACTCTGAATGTATGTGGAGAATATGATCTGAAGTCAAATGTAGGGCCCCTTCAGTCTGCAAAAATCCAGACTGATGGATAAGATCTAATGTGGCTAGTCTTCATGCAAGGTGTAAATGGGATAAATATGTCCCAATTGAAAGACTAGATCTGAGGATTTTTGCCAAAACACTATTTATATACATATAGCTCTATTTAAGCTCTTAATTACATAGCAAATATGAGATAAATAATGTAGCATTTTACATCAAAGAGTTGCCAGACTTAAATCACAACCAGTGAATGTCAAACCTAACACAAAATCAAAATACAAGACTAAGTGAAGTTTTTCTTTGTTATTTAAAGTTATTTAAAAATCATAACAAACTACACACATTGTTGGCGATAAATTGCTTAATAATAATACTAATCATCCTTTTTCAGCACCAGTTAAAGTTCAAATAGTGGTCTGTTTCATGGTGGTTAGAACACATAGGCCTTATATATTACACTCTAGTCTATATTAGACATCACCTTCCTGCTGTGAGGTGACACTTTTAACCACCTCACTGCTTATGTTAATAGGACTTGTGGCTTATACTTAGCAAACATTTATCACAATATACTGAAAGGTGGTAAGTGGAAACAAAGTTTAACCCATCAGAAGTTGAAGTGTTAATTTGGACTTGGAATTTAGTGCACCTCCACAATCTCGTAAAAAACAACCAGTAAATAAAAACAAGTAATTTTTTTTTTCTCAATTACATAGGTTTTGTGATTGTTGGGAGCCTAAATCGAAATTTGGATTAATTGCACAGCCCTAATACGACCCTCTTTACTGCAAGCCCCGCCTCCGATCACCACTGGCTTTCTCATTAGTCATTAGAGGTTTGCGTGTGATTGGCTGGCGCTTGGTTTTGTTGACAGATAGTGAAGAAGTTAGAACAGAAACCCAGATACTGTCAGAAAAGCTCCCGTGGGCTGTAGGTGTGAAATTGTGGCCAGACGTGTGACAAAATCAAACACAACACCTAGAAGTAGGAGAACATGGAGCATTTCATTTTACATTTGAATCTACATCGGAACTTTCAAACGTTGTCTCTATTTCACTACTGACACATCAAAACATTGCTGTATATCGGAGGCTGATGTAAGGCTAGATGAATTCAAGCATATCAAATCTGTGTGTAGGTTTTACATATCAGCTACACTGGCTGAATAATTGATGCTACATGTATGTGAAGTGCAATATTGTAGGAGCGCTGTGTGGTTGTGTGGGGATTTGGTAGGAATTCAAGCTGAAAAGGCACAGGGGAAGGAACGACAGCAGTGAAAATGCTATACAAAAAAATAGAAAAAACAATAATATGGCAATATCTGACTGCACATATATAAAGTATTGAATTTAAGACTAGTCAATTTAACTACTCCACAATGATTGGTCAGATGGAATACAATAACATTAAGCCTTTCCTACAGTTTATGCACAGCCAAGACTCATCTTGGTGTTGCTTTATTGAGTTTATTCTCCCATCTTTACACTTCTACTTGCTTTTCAGTTTTGTGATTTGTAAGGGTTTGCAAAAGTCTGCAACGTCACATTTATATAAAACATACTCTCTGTGTAACGTCATAGTCAAAGTGCAACCAAACACATTCTCAGTGTTGCATGTGTGCTTGGTTTAAACAACCAGGCAAATGGATTATTGGTTACAAGAAAAAAATCTCAACTTTTCTCAATCGTTGTAATCACTGTGACAACGTGATTAAATGAATGAAAAAATGTGTCATGCATGTAACTCACACCCAGCCCATAAATGGGTTTACTTGACTATTTTTTTGAGAATTTAGACTACAGTAGAGAACGAAATAAGGACAACACAGATCTATCTAAATAATCTACTTGCCCTTAAATACAAATGCGTCCATCTTTTAAACACGGAACGTAAACAACAGTTACATCCTCGAATATCTCTGCATTTTGTACAGAGCTTTCCTTCATCAATGATATTCTGAATTCTCAAAAATAAAAAGTATATTTCCATTAATTGTTGAGAGGCAAAGAAATGTTATAGTTGGAAGCTTTTCTTTTTTGTTGGGAACTTTTTAAATACCTTTTTCTTTTGACTTGTATTTGTCTTTTTAAAGCCACAGGACATGACAGTAATAGACAAGAACATGCACTGGTTTTAAAGCAAGCAGTGAGGCTCATACCACAGCAGCAGGACCTGTACATCTTTGTTAAATTAGTGGCATATTTCAGTATTTTTGTTCGGCCGATATTGTTAATAAACCTATGTCTCGTATCTAACAGAGGTATACTTTTGTGGCCACTACACGTTTACCAGATAGAAGTTCCTGGAAAAAAAACACTTTGTTGGAAAATTTCACTTCTCAAAATGTGAAATGACTGCGTTAATGCTATGACTATCAAGGAAAATTAAAAGGGTGGCTAAGAAATAAATCCTAGGAGCCACATTGTTTCAGCTACTGTGCTAAAAACAATAGCCAAAATGCTATAGGGATTAATCTGAGCATTTGAACATGGCGTGGTGGTATGTAAAGGAGGCATACTTTTGCTTACACAGAGAATGTGAGATGAGCAGCGGGTCACTGTAGCGGGGCACACATTTACATTTCACAGCTCCAAGAATCCATGGCCCGATTGTGGCCTCGACATCTTGCATCTCAATGTGTCCTCCCCGGGTCTGTTCACATCTGGCATTACTGTGTGCACACTGATTACATTTTCATAATTCAGAAATATTACAACTGGATTCATCATACTTGCATGAAAGCAGGCTGTGTTTAGTGTTGCTGATTCTCTGCACTGTGGCCCTATACCCTTGGCATCCCCCTGACCCGTCATGCAATTAAATCTTTTCTCTGCTACCTTTTTCTCCTGAAGGACTTCCTGGGTCAGACCTTCTGTACCCTCGGAGAAATCATCGGTTCTACAGGAGGACGTCTGCAGAAAACCCTCTCGTAAGTCTCGGCATTATTTCACCTTTTGCCCTTTAGGAACCCTGACGCCATTATGAAATCGCTCACCCTTTCGTTCAGATGAATCATTACGATGTAAATTGTGCATATAAATAATTTGTTTAGGCTGGCGGCTTGAGAAGGTGTGTAACAGGCGAGTCCCATTTTCATTTCTAATTCCGTATTTATCGATGCCCGCTGTGGAAAACAACATGATGTGAGCCGGCTCCCTAATGCAGTGTGTATGAACTGGTTTAAATAGCTTCATCTACTTTATTGTTAGCACAGAGCAGGAGAGGCCAGATCAGGTCGCTGCATCACCAAACACTATTATTTTATTATGGTAGACAAAGCAAATTGTAATGGGCTGTGGAAGTAGTCCGTAAAACCATGTACACTGACAGATACACAACATCTCTTGGCAACCGTTATGTTTTTTGAAATGATTTTCCTCTATACACTATATTTCAATGGCGTATTATGACTCGTGCAGTGTTTTGTTTCTTTGATTGTTCAGCATTATTTAAATGGAACTCATTGTGAAGAAGTGAGATTCATTCCGTGATCACATATGTAAAAAAGTCATTATATTCAAGGACTTCTCAAGAATTGTACTGATGGCATCATGAACTTCAGCAATTGATAAAGGCACAATAAGGTTATATTTTATTGTACACAGATACAAATGTTTGCTTAGACAAGGACCACTTCTTAAAAACTGGTTTGTTGCTTAGTGACAACTTTTAAAGCAACCCTGGTTAACATTTTACCAGACTGTCTGTGTTGTTACCACAGAAGCGTCATTTTATGGACATGGTTTGTTTGAGACTAGCAAAGGCAGCAAGTTTGAAAGAAAAAAACACATCTTCTGAAACACTAGGTCATTTTGAGTGTATTTTATACAAGTGCAACTTTGCTAGGGTCCAGTGTATTGGTCTATTTATGCAGCATCTATTTGAATGCTGTCACTCACATTGTGTCTTACAATGAGACCATGTCCCAGCGACAAGAAAGTTACATCGGAGGTTTCCGTCCAGCTGAGGACACTGTGTTAGTGGGACAGGCATCATTCTGTTGATTTGATGTCTAAGAACCATTAACTGATTATAACAACACACAGTGCCCTGAAAAAGGACTTGCCCCCTTTCTGATTTCTTACTTTTTTGCACATTTGTCACATTTAAAAGTTTCAGAACATCAAGTAAATTTAAATATTCCACAAAGATTACTCAAGTAAACACAAAATGCAGTTTTTAAGTAATGATTAATCTGAATCTACCTAGCCCCATGTGAAAAGCTAGCTCCCCCTAAACCTAATAACTGGTTGTGCCGCCCACAGCAGCAATAACTGCAATCAAATGTAATAGTAGGTCTTTGAATTGTGTCAAAAAAGAACTGTGCAAATTCTATGTCTCACCTTTTTAAATAGCATAGACATAGAAATATTATGATTGTGAAAATATCATTGCTCGTTGTGTTTGAGGATGAACCCTTGAAAATAACACCTGAATGTCTACATTTTAAGCTGTTTGGATCAATATTTAAGAAGCAAACCTGCTAACTAAAATGTGTCAACAAATGGCCACAAGTAGAATTAGAAAAAAGTCAATGCATGTCAAAGTGTGATGGTGCTTTATGTTGAACATTAGATTACTACAGAAACAGAAACTTTGGGGGCTTTCCTAATTGTAGTCCTTTAGCTGGGCTCTCATCATATGCACTGCTTTCTGCACATGTTGTTGGAGCGAAGCTAAACACAACACAGTTATTACAGTTATTATTATCTATTATTATCATGCGTTCTTTTCATTTTGACACAGCAGGACAGATTAGACTATGAAGGGCTCTCTTTAGGGTCAGGGTTCCTTTAATGTGAGGGAAACACAGTGTTAATGGCCAAGTTTTAATAATTACATACCAGTGTTGCGCTTAATGGCTAATGTTGTGTATGGCTTTGCTTTTTTCCCCCAGTATTAGAAACCAGCTTCCACATTTCCATACATATTGTTACCGACTGGAAATGACTCAAATCTGTTTCTGTGTTTTTCTGCAAACATAAACCCTTAAACCTAGTCATAGCAGTGCATGTCCAGGATTAGTTAACACCGTGTATTTGGAACAGAAAGAAAGCAGAGTGAGATGTGGAGTCAGGTAAAGGTCTACAGCCACTTTGAACCCATTTAGTTGTGAAGACAAGGTTGGCCTCTCTGTCTGCACGGCTCACAGAACCACATGGTACAGGAATACAGCTTTTCTCTCCTCGCAGTTATCAAATACAACGCATTGTAAAGCATCAGCATATGAATCAGAAGGTGTAGATAGCAGCTTAACATGCACAACTGCAACACAGCAACAATTTGGCTGCTATGAATAAAAACAGAGCCAAATGAAATGCTTCTCTTACTGTTTGCAAAGTGGAATTATATCAGCATTTTGTTTCTTTGTTTATTTCTTTTCAAAAAGTTGAGCTCATGTCTGGGTTTAGGGTGCTTTTGAAGTGTGGCAGCCGGGTGATTGATGTCTTCAGAGAAATCAATTTGAAGTGGTGGAAACCAGCATGAACCGGCTAAACCTTTCTGGAGATGTATTAAACATTAGAACCACAAGGAATCATTTTAACTAAAGTTTGCACTTTTAGATTAAATACATTCATTGGGTAAATTATGACTATTAAACAGCCATTAAGCTGGCTACACATACATGGACGGATTTATTCATTCTATGGGGCACACCCTGGTCAATCGCAGGGCTAACACTTCGAGACAGAAACACAACCATTTACTCTCCTTGAGGAAAGGATAAATGGCATGCGTATGGATGGGATCATTTTGAATTGTGGATTAGCATTATTTACGGATAATTTACAGATAAAAAAAAGTGCTGAAAAATGTATGATTTTAAGTCTAAAACTGACTTCTTGTTCTCTTTTGTGCGTTGTTTTTCCCAGAAGTCATCCCAAACTTAAATTACCATTAATGAGAGAGAGTTCTTACAGTTTCCTGCCTCAAGTATTGATTGTTGGTTCGGTGTAAAAACCTTCAGAGGGATTTTATTTTAGAATATGAGTGATGTTTGCTGAAGGCCATAGTCGGTGACTCAGTGTTCAGGAGAACAAAAGGTACAAACAAGTTTTCAATAACGTACGTAATAACTTCTCATGGAAACTTGCTTTGAGTGAATTTAACCTTGATAAATACTCAAACTGATGTCATAATTTAATATGACAATTTTATTTCCATAAATACATAATAGAGTACACTTTACACTAACGTTCAGTTACTTTTATGATTATGAATTTTACTGGAAAAAGTTCTGTTTTTCAGAATACCAAGATGTAAAGTATCATAAACCTAAATCAATGTTTGACACAAAATGAAAATCTTTATTTTGTATATTACATAGAATTTTGGGATATTTTTAAATTTATGTATTTTTTGTATATGACTGTATGAATCCCAGTTTAATTCACATTATGATTTATCACTATTTTAAATTAATATATTCAAAATATTTATAGAATCAGCTTTTTGTTTATTTTTTTTGCCTACTTTACCAATGTTAGTTTTTTTTTGTTTTTGTTTTTAATGGCATGATGAATCCTTAATATACCCTAGATCTTTCACCTTTCATTTTCAATTCAAAATTAGTTTTAAATTTGTTGTATACTTTATGTAAACACAACTGTACCAAAGAGAAATGCAAAGATATAATAAACAAACTAATCGAAATACTATCATGAATGAAACTTGAATACATTTTTTTGTTGACGTTTCAGTATCCATGCATTTCTTGTAATGTTTATGGTTATAATTGATATTAACAATGCACATTTATTTCTGTATTATGTGACCCCTAGAGCACTTGCACAATACGGCTCTCACTCATGCTTTTGTTTTATGCAACTTCACATTCTATGTAAATGATTCTGACAGCTTTTTTTTTTTTTTTAGCCGTTAAGGAGAAAAAAAAAACCCTAAAAGATATGAAAAAAATAACACAATATGCAAACATTGTGAAAGCTGTCATTGCTCCGTCACACTCTTAAAGTAGAGACACTTGAATGTTCTGAATGTTTTTTTATCCAGGGATGAATGAATAAGTGCATAGAAACAGCAGATCCATCTCTAGGTAACTTTCTGCTTCTGTCACAGTTTGACTGAACGCTTTGAAAATGCCATCTCTTTTCAAGGTTATAAACATGATGTTGCACATTAAATCCATTTACATGTTTTAATCCCATTTGCATTTCACTTTGCAGTCCGTGTTTGGCAGTTTCTTAATGTGCTTTCCCACAAACTTTGCTTGGCAGTGGTCTGAGGCTTTAGCTGAACCAACAACAGTGCCGCCTCTGAAGCTGCTTGTATAATTAAACTCCAGACTGACAGTAGCACGTCCGTATGGTGTTGTAAAGGCGTTCTTCTGGAATGGTGGTGGTGCATGAATCATGAATCACTGCCTCTAACTTTACTGGGACTCGGTAATGAGTATTGTCGGCTGGGGGCCAGTTTACGGCCCCTGCAGCTGTCCCCCGCCAGTGTCTCTATTGACATGTTTCCGAAGGCTTATCGGGCACACACAGACCAAACAGTCGGCTTTGGTCGGACTAAATGCCACAGAGCTGGGCCAGTACAAAAGGACAGTTTGGAAGCATAAAAGAGCACATAAAGAGGAATTTACATTTGGGCTTAAAAGGGACTGTAGTTGTAATAGTAGACTTTTAAAAGTTACTGAGCATACAAAAAACATCCCAAAAACATCAGTAGATAAATTTTGTTTGAAGTTAATTTGTATTTTGTAATAAACTCAATTTTTCACTGTGACTGCAAACCAAACAGACGCCGCCAGAGCTAATTGTACTTTGGCAGTACAATGTTTACAACAGAGTTAATTATGTAAAAGTGTCTATAGCATCATGGAACAGAAAGAATGTATAGAAAACCCTCTTCCATGCATCCCCAACTTAACACTGTAAACTCTGCTGCTCATTTTATTTATTTATTTTTTCATTTTTTGCAACAAGACGAGCTGATGGGAGACAGAGACAGTGTGTTCCTTGTCACTTCACAAAGAAGAGATGTTGGAAACGGAAGCAGAGTTTTTGGAGCTTGGATCTTAGAATATTCTGCCTTGACTTTAAACCAGAATGTTGCAACATTTGAAGAGGTCTCAAACACCAACATCATTTGCAATAAACACTAGTTTCATCAGATGACCACTTGTAATCTACTTGTTGTTATCCACAGCCTTATCTACTGAATAACAACTGAATAACAACTCTTTTGTTATTGGATTGTTTGCGCACTGACCTTCAATGAGGTTTTATAAGCTCAAGTCCTATGAAGCGTTGTATTGAACATTCAAGTCTGGCTGGACTTGAATGTTCAATACTACTCTGTGTTGACTGTTCAACTGGTCCAGGGTCTCTGCAGTTTATCGATGTGTTCCAATACTTCTCAGCTCTAAGGCAGTATACCAATTCTCTTACAATACATACATTCAGACATTATAGGTAGATTTGCTGCTTTGGTCCATTACGTCAGCGCCATTTTGGACCAGACGGGCAGGACCAAAAAATAAACAAGGACAAGGAGAGAGGGAGCCCTTGTCTTAATGAATGAATGCACTATAACATTTACACAATTTTACAGTGACACATTATATACAGATACAAATTAAATGGTAAAACAAAAGTACAACCACATGGAAAATCTTGTGAAATGTCATTCCCCAAGACCTGGTTTGGACTGTGCAGCTGTTGGAGCAGCCCCAAAGTGCACAGGACTCTGGCGTCTTCTTTTTTTTATTTTTAATTTTTTTTTGCAGACAGTGTCTTCTGTTGTTTGAACATTGGCTCTCCAGAAATTATTATTTTTTGTCCAATTTTGTATATGTTTAGTGTGTAATGGTGCATGGGGAAAACTTCCAGTCATGAGGCTCAAAGCTGAAGAAGTCATTTTTCAAAATAAAACACCATGAAGATTGTAATGAACTATACATTTGAAATAAAATACGATATTTAGTTTTTATCAGTGGCCCAGAACCAAATGATCCATGGCCCAGTGCTGGTCCACAAGCCCTTAAGTTGACTGACACTTTTCTTTAATTTAAACTCTCTGTGAATTAAATTGCAGCATATTTAATAATAAAAACAAATGACACCTATCAGGTCATCATGCAAGTTTTAATAAATGCAAAAAAAAAAAAAAAACACTATGAATAATACTAGAGTAAATACACATACTGCTCCTTTAAATACTGTTTAATAAAAAGGATGCTTGACACAATTCCAAATAAATGTTGACAAGTAAAAAATGAATCCTGACATCCAATTATATCCTCTGGTTCAAAAACACATTAACGCTACACGGAGGCTATCATTTCTGCAGTTTAACCCCACCAATGGTTTCCAGCCCTATATTCACAAACACCAGAGGGACAAAAATGATTTATACATATGTCACCTGATAAATTAAATTGACTTTTCAGGACAAGGACAATCACTTAAACTCGCCACATACCTGTCATAAGTCCCGTGTGATTAATCATCTTCCCACTCTATGCGTTGATGGGATTCACCTTGGGAGAGAGAAATGAGAAAACCCACAGAAGCCAAAGGTTTTATATAATATGTCCTCTGTATGTGGGTTTGTTCTAATAGCCTGTTCTTTGATTAATGGGGAAAACGGAGCATGACAAGTGGGATCCTCCGGCGTCATCCTCGTCGCCACCCTGATTTATCCATCGAGCTAAAAAAACAACAAAGAGAAGCAGGGAGGATTACAGCAGAATGGTGGAATTGAAACTGTCTAGGACTATCCATCATTTGGGCCAAAGCAAGCAAGTAGTATAAAAAAATGCTGTGTACTATTCAAATCGGTAGCTATTATCAAGATGCATGTGGCGCTAGCATCTCGCAGTGAAGTTTGCAAACTGTGGGAAACTGCATTTTAATAATTGAATCCCATTAAGTCTTGGAGGTAGGCATACATTTGAGCAGCTCAAATGGGGCATGCTAGAAGCTAACTGCAGAGAGCCGACATTAAAATGTTTATGAGTTATATTAATATGTAACTTCTAACCCGGAGATAGGTTGAATCATTTACAGCATTGTGGGGGAATTGAGCTAAAGAAATGCTGATTCACAATGACGCATTAGCATACACAAGGAGTTTAGTTTGGAGCCACTTGAGGAATGTTCAGTGCCAGAAGCGTTGTGAATGTGCATATTAAATCTGAGTGAGCAAATGTGAAAAACACTCAGGTTTTACCAGTGAGTAACCTTCATGTGCACACATTATTATCTGGCATTATTTGGGCAGATGGTGATAAGCAGACTACTTCTTAATACCTTTGGCTCATAGTTTAGAACACTTTTTTTTTTTTAGCATTTCTCTAAAATAAAAGTGCATTTGTCGAAAGAGTTCAATGGTTAATCAAAACCCTTTTCCTATTCACCTATTAAGTTTACACTAAGTTTAACATTAAGTTTACATTTCAAAAGCTTGACAGTTTTTTAATTGTTTTAATCATAAAATCACATCAGTTTGAAAAAGCAACATGAAAAGTGAAATAATTTCATCCAGTAATTTTGTGGAACTCTTTACATTCATTCATTCATTCATTCATTAATTTTCTACTGCTTAGTCCCGTGAAACTCTGTGGAACTCTTTACATTGGGATTGATTTGAAATACTGAGCCCTCATACACACATGTCCAAGAGAAATGTTCACACAGTAAACAGCACCTCAGATATTTTTCTTCTTTTCCTCTTTTCTTTTTTATGTTTTCACTAAAGAATCTATTACTTCATAGGCATCTGATCCATGTAAATGTTTCTTTACTCTCCACCTTCAGGGGGTCTAAGAACACATTAACTTCTATGTATCTGACATTTTTTGTTTTGATAACTAAACCAAGCATTATGCTCCATGTGGCTCAGAGGGTGCCACAGTGGTTATAGAGAAAACATACGCAGACAATATCTCCTTAAAAATTGTGCTCACTCTTTAGAAAACATGCCACAAAACAATACAATTTGTCTAATGAGAAACACTAAACTGTTGTCATCCACCCTCACTGTTTAGAGAATGTTTGACACTATTAAAGTTTAAGAAAACCAGTTACAACCAGTTATAAAAACATACTAAGAACTTGTTACGGTAATGACCAGAAAACTATGGTAGGATACATTTTATTTTGCATAAAATTTTGCATTCTCTGACACAGTACCCTCAACTGGATAGAAACCTTTCGCGGTCTCGCTGTTTCGCGGATTTTTTTGTGTGCAATTTTGCATGCTTTTTTTTTTTTTTACAGCGTATGAACCCGAGCGTATGTTCTGCGTCCTGATTGGCTAAAGGAGAACTCGCGCATTGTGTTCTGCGTCCTGATTGGCTAAGGGAGAACTCGCGCATTGTGTTCTGCGTCCTGATTGGCTAAGGGACTGTAGACCATTGTCAATCAATCTCCTCCGTGCTGTGTCTCCTGTTCAGTACAGAATGCGTTCGGCCAAATTTACATAAATGTTCGATCGCTAGCAGTGTGACTCTGAAGTGCTGTATGTTTGCAAGTTTTCTCCGACAAAACCCACAATGTCGACGAAACCCAAAAGACAGAGGAAGACGCTAAGGTTTGAACTTTGAGAGTGTTTAAACAAGAGAGAAATGTGAGAAAATGTTAATGCCTGTCTGAGAAAAGTGTATATAGTGTGTGGTGAGGGGTTTTACAGCCTTAAAACATATATAATCATTGTAAAAAATAAAGCTGACTACTTTGAGGATTTCGCCTATTGCGGGTTATTTTTAGAATGTAACCCCCGCGATAAACGAGGGACCACTGTATTCCTGATGATTTTTTTTTTTTTATTTATTTATTGTTGATTGAAAAAAAAATTAAAATCTCACAATGTATTTATTATCATATTACTGTAGAGCTGCTGGACTTACGAATACACATAACAACAAATCACAACAGGTCAGGTTTTCAATGCTCAGGAAGACTAGCTTAGCCTTGTGCTTAAGTATTGTAAAAACTGACAAATCAGTGTTGCGGTGTTAGCTTCTGTGAAGATATTAATAGCAAGTACATTGTGTTGTTTAGGTTGTTTTGATCGGATAAAAATGGGACACACATCAGGACAAATTAAGTTGTTTTTTTTTGACTCAGGACAAGGATTAAAATGAAATTGGAATGTCACTCTAAATAAAGTGGCATTTGAGGTTACCATCACACCAATGCACAATGTACCTTTAACATCATGCTGATTAGAAACAAAACTAAAGCAAAGCAACTCAAGGAGCAGGGGACAGGCCTTAATATTCGAGACAGAGCTTTATCTCACTGTCCATCATGACAAAGGATCAGGTCGTGTCTGACAGAAACAACAAATGGAACAATGTCCAAAGCTCGGACCAAAAGACCATTTCTGATCCCATGATACTTGCTGCTGGCAACAAACCCAGTTCAGCAGCAGCAAAACAAAGAGAGTGATGCAAGTGCAGCCTGCTGTGGCATTACTTTTCTCGAGACAGCTCTCAGCAAGTAAGAATGAGGTTTGGTGCTGAATTCATTTGAAGGAGCTGTATACCTTGAAGCAGGGAAACTTTTTAGGTAACATGTACCTTTAATGGGGGCTTAAAATGAGTTTTGACCTCAGCATGTCGTTGAAAACATAAATCAAGGGTCACTAACCTGTCAATTATGGGCTTTTTTTGTGTTTTAAACATTTTACATTAACCAAAGGGTGTTTTTTTTCTTCTTTTTTTCTTGTATTTAAGAAAAACTGGGAAAAAAATGTAATCTAGGCTTTTTTATGATGATGAAAATGAGAAATAGAAAACATACAGAAAGCTTGGGCCAATCTTATGCTCTCATAAGCTGTTGGTTTACACTGCTTGTCAACATTGAAACAATGGCTGCACACAGATTCCATTCTACAACATGTGATACAGTAAAGGCCACATTTACTACTGTAAGCTGTGAAATTTGCTAATTTGCACTTGCATGGAAGGTAGTGGTCTTTTTAAGTGGTATATTTACTAAAACAGCACAGAGTTTGGTGCCGAGCTCATTTCAATACTGTGATGTCAAGCTTTGCAAAACCTCGCTTTAATTGAAAATGAGAGCCCTATGTGACAGTGGAGGCATAGTCTTTAATACAGGATCAGAGCGGAAAACTGAGGAAATACGCGATGTATGTATTCAACAGTCGTTCTACATCATTTATGCTGCTTATTTAGAATCACAAACATGCTCAGTGAACCTGCAGAAAAGTAGAACAAGTCACAATGTACATTATGTCTTTGACAAACCAGGAAAGGAAGATACTAAGCCTTACATTTGTAGTGTTATAGCCAAGTTAGAGTTAAGAGTTTTGTGCAACATAGGGGCTGTTCTAGAAAGCAACCTGTGTCACTTTCCCATGTTGAAACAATCCAAACATGGGTAAAAGAAAAGTTTTATAGCCTTCAGTAAACTTGTATAAAATCTCTAAAATGTAGGAGTTCATTGTGCAGTGGTGAGTTTTCTCCTTTTTTTTTTCCTCGTGCTCTTTCTGTTGTTAAGTTCGGAAACAGTAATTAAATAACTTTCTGTAGTCATGGTTATGTGAACAATGAGGCACTTCTATTCTATAAATGTCTGCAGAGATAATGCTGGTTCAGTGTGTGCTGCTGAACCTGGTTTTTTGATATGCTTTCTTGCAATGTAAAAAGCTGCATGTCACATTTAAATACTCTCCTACCCAGTTTTTGCTGGTTTTGCTGGCAGTTTTTGGGGCCCTTACAAAAATAGGTGCAGTTTTTGCACCTAAAATGTGTTTTACAATGGCACAACACTGTAGTAGATCTGAGCCGAACTCTACACATGTATCCCGTATAACCCTAGTTCAAAAAAATACTGGGAAATTTATTATACGTAAAACCCTTTTAAAATTCTGAAAATGCCAATATCAAAAAACTTTTCATTCCTCCTATAGCTCACAATGAAATGGTTTTATATTTTATCTTATCGTCTCCAATGCATGAAATCATAAAACATCCCCAGACAATATCTCATGGCCTCAATTCCCTTTAAAGACATGTTTTGAATTCAAAAACAAGCACCAGAATGCAGCTGAAATACATAACTGTCATATTATTCCCTAATGATTCCTGGCTCCAACCTGCGTCCATGGCTTTGTCGCAACAATATCCACCCCTCCCGTTCCATCTCACCTCCCTTCTACAATACTTTACGGGAAAGATTTAAAGCTAAACGAAAGGAACCAAAGGGGAACGGCTGTAGGTGAAGAGTTTTGTGCAGAGGCTTCCAAAATGAAAAACAAAACGATAAGAAAGCTGGCGAGCGTCATCACTATTCCTCTCATATGGTCAGCGTCTCCAATGGCTGCCTGCGGGGAATAGACAGCTGTCTGGAGCTTGTGATAGATCAGACACAGCAATGCTCCAGAGGGACGGGGGGGAGACAAGGGGGGAGTGAGAGGGTGACAACTCAGTCGACCAAGGAGAGCAGGAAGAATGGTGGAGTCAGAGAACAATCCACCATTTTTTATAAAGAAGACACCGAGAGGAAAAAGTATCTTTTTATCTCAACCTAATAAGAAATTCTGTGACTGTGTGACATTCATGCAACTCATCAAGACGTAGAATAATGACATTTATAGTTGGTACAATACAGGTATAGTGTCAATACTGCATTGTTTGATACAGGTAACGCCTGAAAAAGTTCATTGTTAAGTAAATTCACATCTGTATTGGTCTGAAACTGACCTGTAGGAATAGAGTGATCATACTTCCTCATTGAACTGAAACAGTCTTGATTTTAGGCCCACTGTCCCATGTCTCGGCGGATATCTACAAAAACACTCAAATTTCCTGATTGATTTTTTTTTTTACCCAGTTATAGAGACAAAGCAGTGCATTGTGCTTAAAACTCATTTGTATATATAGTCTGTGTGTCAATCACAGAGTAACCATGGTGATGGCAATATTAACCAATTGAAAAAGATCAACAGTGTTCCTCAGGTCTGTAGCTCGATAATGATTGGTTCTTAAGTGCGAGGCTATTGCTAAGCGGTCCTTCTCCAGCGTTCACAGTAGGTCAAGGTCAAAAGAAAGTCATGATTTACAAATGAGCTCCAGGAACAACACAACTGTCTGAGAAAAGTACCAGGTCATGAATATGCTGTGGTTTCTGTCAAACACAGTTGAAAAGTTGTATTTCTTTGAAGTAAAATAATAATTTAAAAAAAATGCTAATCATTGCAGTCAGTTCACTTATTTTTTTAAATTATTTACTTGTGATTGATTGGCATTGATTTCTGGCAACATTATTTTTCATTTGTTAATATACTGTGGTTGGATTTACAATAAAATTAAATTGTCCTGATTTTTTGGTTTGAAAATATGGTCACCCTAAAGTTTGTTTTCAGTTTTCCCAGCTTCCCAAACTCTAAATCCAGAATGCTGATTTTTCTTTCATTTCAAGACTCACTTTTTCATGCCACATTTTCTGCTTATGTTTAGTGGTGTTTTAAATCACAAGCCCTGTAAGACTTTAAAATGGCAAACAACAATTTCTTACAAATGAGTTTGTTAGAAATGTACTTTTGTCTTAGTATACAACTGACAGACTGCACTATTTAGCTCCATCTTTCAGTAAGTGTATCTCTTTGGTGGAACCAGACGTTGTTGGGTCATTGAAGTGCAAAAAGTCTTTGTTTGGTAGCCCTTTTAACAATCTTTTAGCGTGCCATACCAACCCCTCTAGTGGACAGAAAATCAAAAACTTTTGTCTGGCCTTACACTTGAGCTACATTTGACTCCAAAAAGTCAATAATTTCACAAAAAAAGTGGAATGTTGTTATTCTTATTGACAACCTACTTATAGCAACCATGATGATAAATTTACAATATTAAATGGAAATTGTTTTTGTAGCAATAACGTTATTTTTGGTGTTTTATTTTTACTTTTCAGTGTTCACACAGTAAGTTGTTAGCCACAGCCACGATGGTCATTATCTCTGAGTAGGAATTTTGGTTTTGAGGTGTTAATCAAATAAAGCACATTTATGTTTTACAGAACATGGCCAGAAATAGTAGCAGTATGTTTAAAGATAAATCCAAAAACTGTTGATGGATGGATGTGGCTGGGGAGGTGGAAGATATGACGTGCATTGAAGTGCCATAACAAAGAATAAAATAATAAAGAATAAAAATTATTAATTGATGGACTACATCAAAGTAGTGTCTATTTGGCAGTAATAGACACTTGAGACCTGATTTACAAAGATCTGCTGAATTGCAAGAAAAAAAACCACACTATCTGCAACATTTTTTATTTCCAATGCTTTATGTTTTCACAAAACAGCAGTCTTTCCTCTGAAAACAGTTTAAGGCTCATTTATATTCTACATTAGATACACATTTGGATACAGTCAGAGCCTTCTGTCCTTAATCTGTGTTCATATGTTTATACTTTAGTACGTTTTCCCAAAGTGGAGCAAAACAGTGGAGCAGTACATGTGGTGGCCATAGGGGGCAGTGATGAGCTCTACTCAAATGTTGACAACGGGGAACTTTCGATGAATGACTGTGGAGTTGGTCAGAAGTTATAAATATGTTTAGACACAACTTAACCAGCACAAAACCAGCACAGAGCCACGATGCATTCAAAGGCCACTCAGACCAACGTCACTCTTGCCTCTTTCTTTAGATATTCATTATTAAAACCTCTACCAGATGTTGCTCCAGTTCTTTCTAGTTATTCACTTTGTTTTGATCTAATTGCATCTTTAATGGGAGCATAAATGAGCCTTTACACATAGTTGCTAATTCCACACTCAGTTTTGTAGTGTTGATAAAACGAGGTAGTGGGCACTAAATTAAATGAGGTAGTCACACAATAGTAAGTCATTATGCTCTGTGTTTGTCCTTGCACTGTCCACTTTGCACACACACAAAGTCATTGACTGAGTTAGACTAGAACTCAAAATCTCTGTGTGGACCACAAACAACATCACGTTATCTATTTTTAGACCAGTGCTTAAGAGAACCTAGATATGTTCCAGCTGCTAAAAAAGAGTCGTGTCAGCTGGTTTATGGAGGTTTTGTCATCCTACCAGTACCAGTTAAACATCTTTGGACTGTTACTTCACAGTGTTGCCAGCCAAAGTTTATACAGTACGTTGGTGCTCCAATCAGATGTCACTTCTGCAGACACCTCTCCACAACAACAGCTCTTTTATTTTCTCTGATTGTCAAATGGGCCGTGTTCTTTTCCTCTATCCTGAACTCACCTCGGAGACCTTTAACCGTTCAGCTTTCAATGGAAATCTCCGGTTCTGTCCAGTTGCCTCCTTCTGATTTCTTTTTTTTTTGCGCATTTGTCACACTTAACTGTTTCAGATCATCAAACAAATTTGAACATAAGACAACGATAACCCAAGGAAGGAGGGCCACGTGGGTTCAGATAGCTTTTTTCCCTTAATAAATGACTTAAAAACTTAACTTTGTGTTTGCTTAAGTTACCGTTGTATCATTGTCTCAGATTTAAATTTGTTTGGTGATCTGAAACAGTCAAATGTGATATATCTGAAAAAAAAAAAAAGAAGAAATCTAGAAGAGGGCAAATACTTTATCACAGCTCTGCACCTCAACTAAAGAACCTGCTTGGTCATACTGAAAAGTGTAGTTACCTCACTATTTTACTAATCTAACTTCACAATCCAGGGCCCACTCTCAGTACAGTACAAAAAAGTAGCAGAAATGTTCCAAATAGATAATACATAGAGTTATATATTTTTCTCTTTGAAACACCGACATTACACATATTGGGGATTTACAGAAACATATTGATTTGGAAGAAGGGGTTGCTTTGTTTTCCGAAGTGCACCGTCCTCGCTGTTAGTGCCATCATTTGAAAGACTGCCTCCACTGTGAGGGGCTGCACAGAGCACAGCAGAGTGTAAGACCGTACGTACAGTGCAAAAAATACATCAGAGTTATTGATTTGTGTCCTGTATTCACCGTCTCTTTACAAAGGCTCATGCACAAACAAACGCGCACAATCAATCAGGGCTGAACCTATACAGCTGCGTTAGCCTCCTCCTGTTGGTGGGAGTGCGTTTTTATAGGTCAACAGTTTTAGAAACAGGCTTCACGCTGCGTGGCCAACTAAGCACTCCTTTCCACTCACCTGGGTGTTGCCATAGCAACCGAGGGGGGCTATTAGCCGAGGCGGTAAAAAAGTATAACAATGATCCAAAATACACCCTTTTGAAATGTTAAATGGAGAGCTCGGCAGGACACAATATATGGCCGGCAGTACAGTGTGACCACCTACCTGCAGTATTTTTAAACTCATGTCACACAAAGGGCTCTTACATACACATAGCTCACATGTATACACAGAGGAGGTGTCAGTTTGATGAAGGGCCGTACTCGGAAAATAGCATAATATCAAGGGCAGGAGAAACTGGGAGCTTTTATTAAATTGGATGATGTGTTTGAATATAATGTTGGTGTGGGTTGAAGATATAATTTAATGTTTGAAGTAATTTGCTCTTTTTTTTCTTTTAATATGTCTATTGTTTATCTCCACCTTCTTCTAACTCCATCTCTAGGCTACCAGTTAATTCTCCACTTCATAAGTCATTTCTTTACACAACCTCTAAAAGTCAAGATCATGTTGCTCCAATAATAGCATACAGACAGTGTTATACTTAAACAGACCGTAATACTTTAAAAATACAAAACTACAAATTCAGCTTAAACAAATAATTTTGGCAGGGTGCATGGTGGCAGAGTGGTTAGCACTACTACTTCACAGCAAGAAGCCCTTCTGTCCTTCCGGGTACTTCCTCCCACAATCTGAATGTCTCCTGCTGAATGAATGTGAGAGTGAATGCTTGTCTGTGTCTAACTGGGCATTGTCCAGAGTGTAACCTTTCTGGGACAAAGTGGAAGAAGATGAATGAATGAAATGATTTTGGCAACTTATACATGTGTTTGCTGGCAGAGAGTGGGCAGAAAACATTTGGTGGTTCAATATGTACCGGCTCTATTTATACAAGTCTTTACTATAAACCAGCTAAATGCTACAACTGGTTGCTTCAGACCATGTTTTGAACATAGCCCATTCTAAAACTAACGGTAGGGAGACTGCAGCCTGACAGTCTCCTCCTGACTCCTGATTGGAATGCCACCAGTCTCTGTTTATCCCATGGTCTCTTTCAGTGCCATTTTGACCTGGACCATGAACACATCGTTCGCCTGTTCAAATTTCTTTTTAAATAAGCATCTAGTTTAAGTCCAAAGGCACAAAACTCTGCTTCACTACAACAGCAGCTAATCCACAGAAGGTTAAACAGTAAATTAGATTAATGAGTGACAGACCTGACAATACATTACAGTCTGGCGTAAATGGCATATATATGAATAAACTTTACTTTTCAGGTGTGATTTTTTTCAGTAAATCTGAAATAATTTTAGTATTTAACATGTGCTAGATTTAATTATTCCTTTTAAATGTATATCATTAGGAATTGTATTGTATTTTTAAAAAGTTCAAAATCAATGAACCAAAAGAAGAGGGCTATGCTTAATTGTATTAAACACATATATTAACCACTTATTTTTGGTTCAGATGCAGTTATTGAAGAACTGGGGTACTTCCATGGTTTTGTATCTATAATTTGACTCACTCTATAGCAGCTTCAAATGTCTCGTCATCTAAAATGCACCAGAATACAGGGAATTGCATCTATTCTATTAAAAATTTTCCCCACTGCACACACCCACATATTTTATGTATTGTCTGACAATGTCTTTTTTGTGACATTTGGTTGGTAGCATCATGAGGCGTTCAGTGCCTGTAAAGCCCTAGAATGTTCTCTTGTGCTGGACACACCTCCACCTACCCTAAAAACACCTCTGCTTCAGACAATATTCCTTCATCAAAAAACACCAAATACAGTATCAGGAGTTAAAAATATAGCTCAAAGACTATTAAACTGACATCTATCTGACAAAATCAGCACACATCACTAAAGCTGCAGAGCCTACATTACGATGAAACGCACTTTGCCGTTACAAACATTGATAAACAAATGACAAAGGGCCTTGAGTTTTTTGAGATTTACACTATATTCAAAAGCATAGGAAAACCACGCAGGTGCATAGCAACAACGCACAAGTGAAACTTTGCAACTTCCTCACTTCATCACCACTTGCTGTGCCCAAGCGAGCAAAAAAACAGACAAATCACCCATTTGTAAAAGTAATCTGGCAAAATGAGGCAGATCCATTAAGAGTCGGAGAGACGCTGGCAGTCTCCCAGATGTAGATTGATGAGGTGGATAGTCGACTAAATAAGCTGTCAGCAGGGATGATGGTGTTGCTGGTTTTTATGAGAGCAAAAACAGCATGTGTCATGAAATTATACCTGTCTGGAATTGGGCGAGCTAGACGTGGTCAGTCTGGCGATGTACCGTGTCAGAGGCCGCACTGAGTAATAGAGGGCAGTTGGTGGGATGCAGCTCAGTGGCTAATGTCAGACAAAAATCAACACACACCTCCGGCATCGTGAGGATTTGTCAAAAAAAATTATATATTGTGATGGCTCAGAATAACCCATTTTCTGCTCGGTGAGAGGTGGAAAATAGTGGCAGATTGCAGTTGATATTGTGTTACTGTCGGAGGCGTCAACACATGTGCTCTAATACAACTGCCATAATACAGACGGACAGGGAAAGTATGCTAAAAAAAAAAGTGACTGTCTGGCCAACCTCGGAGATTGTGTAACATCCAAAATGCACCAGAAATACAGTACTAATGAGAATGGATTCTACAGCAGTCAAAAGTAATAAGCTCATACATACTATTATTTCAACATGACTACTAACTCATGACACTCATATTCAGACTATTTTGGTGTATGCCACAATAGTGCTTGTTTAAGTTGGGCAAAAGTTTAAAAAGTCAAAGGCCAATGTGGAAAAAGACCTGATAAACTATAGAAGTCTTATTAGGGGATGTTCAAAATTGAAATGGGATCATGAATATACGGTGGTATTTATGTGGCAAAAGTTCTAAAGTTCACAAGATCTTGTTGAGATATGTATTTTAAAATTTGAATAGATAACATTTTGCTGATCAAAAGTCAAGAGTAAAGAAGTACTGTAAAATATAAACGCAAAGTAAAAGTCAAATGTATGGGTAAAACTGCAGCTATTGTTGCCAGATATTCACAGTAAAAAATATGGGAACAATGCAGACAGTAATTTTATACTGGTAAGTTGTTTTTTTATCGATCCAGGAGTTTTTTCTTTATTTTTTCTTTTTTCCTTCAATATAAATGCAAATTCTTCTGCATTGTGGTTGATATGTTTGTTGTGGCTGAAGGACACAAGAGACACCGGGACTGGAGGCATGTTTCCTTTAATCTGACAATATGGAACAAATAACATTTAGCATGTAGCATGTGCCACAGGATCTCCAGCCCAATCTACACAAAACGATTCATCATGTTAGCGTGTTAGCATACATCATAACGCCATAATAACACTAAGATGCTACAACAGCATTATTAAAATACATGTATCATTGCATTAACGTTCATTGACAAAAATAAACATATGGACATAAGAAATTAAAGGATTACAATAGATTACCCACTGACCTCTTCCCAGTGGGACATATCAAAAGGGAAGAAGAAATGGGACAGGAAGTATTTATAGGACATTTTGGGAACAAATGAAGAAGAAGACACCAGGCGGAGCTGGAGGACTTAACACAATACACACTTGGAACCTGAATGTCAGGTATGAATTAACAGTGATAGAACCAAATAAACAATTTTGTGTAATTATACACATTACAATAGAGACCGGTTACACAAATGCACTCTGTATTTGCATTATTAATATTTAATCTCTTAGTGTCTAATGTCAGACACAAATCAACTCTGTGTGCTGGTTTGTTTCTTGAAAAGGTTTGTTTGAGCTTGTGTAAAAGCGTCCAATCAAACTCTGGTCCAGACTAAAGAACATTACTGAGTCAAACTGAAAAGGTTGGTCCAGACTCCAGAGTGGTTTGTTTGTGGTAAGAACACAAACGACCTTAATCCAGCCCAAATGCATTAATAATGTCACCTCTGAGGATTAAGCAGGCTCCCACAGTGAGTTAACCTTGTGCTGCAGCTGGATTCTCAGGGGATTTGGGAGTTTCCCAAACTCTTGTAAATCCATCTTGTATTGCTCCAACCAAACTGCTTGAGTCGAACCGTGGACTCAGCGGACTCTTTTGACCAATGATGTGGCAGCACTAACAGGAAGAGGCGGGTTTTTAATTTGAAGTAAGCAACTAGTGCTCTCTTCTCCTCTTTGTTATCAAAATGACTACACCGAAAGATGTTAGCGTTGACGCTGCTATCGAAACAGTTTTATCAGAAGTAGAGAGTATTTCTTCTTTGAAAGAAGAGCAGAGTGACACGTCATATCGTTGCTGTGATTGGTTGAAAAAACTTCATGCTAAGCGGATACTAGTCGGTGCTTCATCCAGTTACCTACCAGGTTTTGGACAGAAGGTGCCTCCCTTTTGCAAACGCTTTCAACGGGAGCCTTCCCAGATGGTTCTGTGAAACAGACTATGTTCTGTGGAGCAGTTCTATCTGGTGGAGTCAGGTTAACAGCGAGCAGCACAGTACATTATTCAACAGAAAAATGCCGAACTGAGAGCAGACGACACACTGGAGTTTTGTTACTCAAACAGACAGGATTGCTATTAACACTATTTTATCTCTGCTGCAGTGAACAGCAGTTTTGTCTTCTCCTTTGTGCCATTCATTTTCAGACACTGTTTCCCTTTTAACAGGGACATTTTCAATAAAGGCAGGACTCTTAAGTGACAACACATTCACATCAGATCATATTTTTGTTATAAACTTATCAGGCATCACATACAAAAGCACATATCTTTTTTGAGATGATTCAGGGTGTGGGAAAATGGTCTGGACACTGACTACACCTCATGGATGACATGGATGTGTGATGATGAGTCAGTCACTTAACGCTGCAAAAGTAGAAGACCTTGTGTTGGGTCGTCCTTGATTAAATTCATCAGACAAGTGAAAGCCCCAGTGTCTGCTGTTAATGTGCTTAGACGGATGCACAAAATCAAAATCTGCTTAAAACACAAAACCTTCAAGTGTTTATTAAAACCAATGCACCTTCACTCCACACAACACATCCCACAGAAACCTCTCAGTGGAATTAAGTATAACTATAATTTGGCTGTGAAATTTGCTTGTGAACACAATATAATTAGATTTGACTTTAATTGGCAACAAAGGCACAGGAAGGAGAGTGGGAGGTCTCATGATTTAAAGGCTGGTGGGTTTGTGTCCCACTCCTCCTGTTGAGGCTGTTGAAGTGTTCTAGGACTGGTGTGTGTGAGTGTTTCCATGGACCCTTGAGGCAAAACTCTTTGCGTGACATACTTGTGTGATTCTGCTAATCTGTGCATAGAACATTTGCCTCTCAGTCATTATTAACATTTACATAGCATTAGCATATAGGGATATGTAAAGTGATGATGCATTTTTCTTCACGGGACGTCCCGTTTCTAGCTCCATGTCCCATCTTCCAACATATACATAGAAACACCAGGGTTTCTGGATGTCTGTTGCCATGGCTACAGCTATTGTAACTAATGACTTTGACTGTTCTAGAAAGAATGGAAACAAAAAAATACCCTACCTGTATAGATCTAAAACTGAAGCTTAAAGGCTACACTGTAAAAAATAAACTAAATAGAATCAGATAATGTCTTTTTCACTGGTTGGTTTAAGATACTTTTTTGCTAAATCATCCAGTGTTATTTTTACTCTAAATTTAAATGTATATAATATCTAAGTTTAATATACTTTAATGATATTTTTGTATTTATTATATAGTCCATAAAAATAAAGTTTTAAACTTTTGATTGAAAATAATTCATATTTACTACAGTCTTTTGTTTCTTTCTTTTTTTTTTTGTCTTTTATGAATATCAACTGTTGCCATTTGACAGTTTTTTTGTTGAAATGTATTTACTATATAACTATAAAACAGTGTTGCTTTTCTTCTTATTCCAGTTGAAAAAAAAAAGAATGTCCAAAGAGTTAAGTTGTAAGTTAGACTTCTTTGTTGGAGGATTTTATGACTGAGTTGTTATTGTTAGCCGTGCACATGCTTTCTGAATGATGGCTCTGCATGTGTCTGTCTATATCACACACACACACACACACACACACACACACACACACACACACACACACACACACACATATTGCCGTCATCACTGAGGGTCCCCAGTGGCCTGTGTCCTCCACTGCTGTTACCCACCATCTGGTACTTTGGTTCATGTCTCATCTGGACTGCTCTGCTGCAGCCATCGAGACAAAACCCACCGCAGCAGCTCGTCTTTAGTGCCATTAAATCCGATTAGACAGAAATTCAAATAAGCTCCTTTCTTCAAATGGGATTCAGAGACTATACCTAGCACTTTTACACCTGTGGAATTACACCTGTGCTTTCAACATTTTATGATGAAGCACAAAACCTCAAATTCATTAAAATATATAGCCACTAAGTCACTGCAAGTCAGTTCAGATTTGGTGATGGTCCATAACATCAAAACCTAATGTTTAATTGACAACAATTGATACACAATTGGATACTGTGGCAAAGATACACCAATGAAAAAAACAATTATAACGAACCTTTTGGGGATTTTCCTTAAAAGTATAAAAAATTTTAAAAATTGTAATATTTTTTATGTCTTTGATTGATGTTTCTTACCCTGCTTTTATGCCATTTTTCTAAGTAACTGTCCTTTTAGATAGAAAAGTATTAATTTTGGATGGTTCAGACTTCAAAACTGAGTCACTATGACAGCCCAGTCTATGAATGCGAAAAATATTTGACAAATAACTTTAAAGAAAAACCTTTAAATAACAAAATACAGCACAGCATTATCGATACATTCACTTTGTGGTTCAGAACTTTGACTGTTTAAAATGTCAATTTGTGTGAACTTGTGTAATTTTGAACCTTACACAATATTTAAATCTGCTTTGCAAATAATGCATATTACTTTACTCTTTTCCAGGGAGCCATCCAGTAATCTCCTAAAGCACAATTGTCCTTTTAGCAGCATGACTTTTTGGTTTTTCCACCGCTAGTTTGAGTGCTTGAACAGAAATAAACCGAAAAAATTAACACAAAAAGTTAACATGCTAATTTTACCAGAAAATGCTCAGTAATTTACCAGGTTCAGGTTCCTTGATCTAGACTCCATTCTGTTCAGATCCATGAACATTTTGAGGATGTATTAGCATGGGGTAGCATAATGATGGCCCAAAAAATGATGCAGGACATAACTTCAACTTTTTTTTACTACTTGGATGAAGAGACTAGTCTAACCCCTTTCATTTAAATCAATTTCAAATCATAACTGTTCATCTAAAACGGGGCGGGCTTTATGAAATGCTCTGTTTCTTTGATTGATTGTATAGTTTTCAAATTGATCCAGAGGGAGTTTATTTTGTGTATGTCGGTACTGTTCACGTGGATTCTAATTGGTTGTATGTCTCTCCAATCACCTTCAGAGGTACTTTTATTTCTTTTTATAGAAAAGTAGAAAAGAATTAGTCCATCCATCTGTTCACAAATTATTTTTAAATATCCCGAACCGGACATTCTTTTAAATTCTACATCTGCCAAAAGAAACTGTTGTTTGCTTTTTCATTTTCTATTTAAATGTACTGTACTGATCCGATTGATCTTTCCAACTGGCAAGAATGAGCTGTTCCTCCCACTTCTTCTTGTGAACAGAAGCCAGTTGCAATTGGCGGCGTCTAAGCATAAGGAAATCACCTCCGAGCGAGTCTGATGCTTGCCAGATTTGTTCTATCTCCGAGCTAATCTTTGAGCCACTTGTTAAACAGGATTCAGCCTGGATCGGGACTGCTATTGGCAAACCTTCATGATGTGACAGGGAGATACAGAGACCGGGTTTATCTGATACAATTACTGCTGAGATCCAACTGACTGTGATCTTCGTGTTGTGCCTCCATTAGTCTTCGTCTTTGGGGAAGCTGCGGCTGTGTGTCATCATTACTGCAAGAACACCTACAGAAGATTAAGAAGATCAATTACATAAAATACTGAAGACCGGGCCAGCAAACAAAGTAAAGCTGTAAATAATTAACACTGCACACCTTCTGGGTCTGTGCAGTTTTCTTCTGTGAGCAGCAGTCGGGGATTTGAGTCACATTTTTGAAGTATTATCTGAGAAATAATGTATGGAAACAGAAAAATACAGAAAGAGTTATTGCTCACTGCACACTCTCAGCAGTTTCTGGTTTCAGAGATTTAAGACACAAGATGGAGAGAAGACAAAATGATTTTTTTTGCGTATCATGTAACATAGGTTTATTACAGTTTTTTTTCAAGGACTTTGGCTCAATTTTTTTTTTTTTTTAATTGTTCAATATTTCTCTAAAAACTAAAAGTGCATTTGTCACAGCAGATCACAGTTGAACAGTGTTTCATTAAAACTCAATATCATGTTGGCCAAAAATATTTATTCAACTGAAACTTTTAAAGTTTTCAAAGCTAAGTTTGTTAGAGCCACAAAATGTAAAGATGTCACAGTTTATGCCTCTGTGGACATATTTTCATTGTTCTAGACAAGTTGTAGTTAAAATAATCACAAAATTCACATCCCTGGTTGTGAAACTGCAATGTGATAATTGTATGTCTGATGGTTCTACACTTTCACTTCTGAGGGGTGTGAATACATACAAATACATCTATGGATGAAGAATTTTCATAACTGAATGAGAAAATGATAAATGAATAGGAAACACTGAATTCTTACTGTTTTTCTTGTTTGGATTTGCTCTTTTCTTGAATGAAAAAAGCACTTTTCCCTTGTTCCACTGAGTTAGGTAAAGGTAAAATGATATTTACAGCTTCAAGCAGGTTCACGGAACATGTTTCCTGATTAAATGAGTGATTTAAAATGATTGAGTGTTTAAATACATACACCCCATCATTCCTCAGTTCCACTCAACTGTGCACGTGTCATGCGTAAACACCCGTATTCCTGATCCAGTATTAGAGACACTACTCACAGGTCACAAAGTGCTCTTAAAATTAAAGCGACTGCAGTTTTTGCGCAGATTGACGTAGCGGTAATGAGCTGACTCTCAGCTCAGTCCCAACCCTGCACAGTTTTAGTAAATATGCCACTAGTAAGGCCACTCCCACCACGCAACCACAAATGAGCATCCCAGGCAAAATTGAGCAGCTCAGTAGATCTGGCTCATCGTTTAGTATTTGTCATCCTTCTAGACAATGTCATCGTTTTGTAGCATGTTTCCAAAGTGCAAAATTTTGGAAGAGTAAGTACAATTCACTACAAATCTGTAAAAATCACTTGAACAAAATATTAAATATGGAATGATATCAGGGAAATCAGTAAAGTCTTCACAATCTATCACCACTGATTGAATATTTAAGCCTCACCTGCTCAAATGGCAAAATTTTCAGTTACATACATTTTTATATATACTTACACACTCCCTGTGATATAGAAAAATATCAGATGTACTGTTTATTGTATGAAGATTTCTTTTGCACATCTCTGTGTTAGTGAGCTCAGTATTTTATTTATTTAGATTTGAATTAAACTTTTTTACAGGGATGTGATAAGGTGGTGATCATAACCATGCTTTGGGACTAAAAAAAAAAAAAGTGTCTTTAGATTCTGCAGAAAAACTAGAGTTGTTGTGACAAATGTACTTTTCGTTTTGAGAAATAATAAACCGTGAATCAAGGACATTGGAAAGGCCAAGGTAACTTTTCAGAGATTTGTTCTGAATGTTTTGAGAAATGCTCGTCTCATTCAGGAATTGAGCCGAAGCAATGAGGACAAACTGTAATCCTATCAAGTGTTGCACAAGAGCAGTGAATGTATGGGTCCTGCTGCCGTGGTATGACCCCTGATGCCTGCAGTAAATACAGCGCATGTCCTCGTCTTTTCGACATATGTCAACATCGAGAGACATCAACCAAAAGAAAAAGAAAGAGGAATTTTGATAGAGTAAATGTAACGTATGTGAATGTGATTGTGTGGCTGAAAACCTGAGTAAGTTTGACCATTTAGAACCATATGTTGTTTGTCTTGTCTATTTATTTTTGAAAACCAGTGTCAACAGAGTAAGCCTGCCGTACATCTGCCCGGAGCCTGTTCCATCGGAAAGGGGCTCTATAGGAAAAGACCGTAACCCGCCCATGGACAAATATTGACCTTTTCCTTATGCTTCTACACTGTAAAGCTATCTGAAAAGGCAGAAGGGGCTGGGGCGGAGGTGAAAGGTGGAAGGTGACAATTTGTAAAAGAAAAAAATTAAATAAAAAAGAAGGATTTGCTTCATTCAAAAATTAAACCATAACTCAGAGTAATAGGGTCTGTGTGACAGCTGGATGATGGATTACCTTTCACTTGGCTATTGTTGTTCACGTTGGCCAAACTTCTGTTGTTTCTGTGTCAAGCTGTGGGACGGCTCCAGCGGGGACGGTTATCACTGAGATGAGTGACGTGCAGGTGCCTTCAGTGGCAGCCTGTGACTGACAGTGTGTAGAGGACGAGGACATGTTGCATATGGATGAGTGATATTCTTGAAGCCCTCATGTTTTATGCGGTTGTCTGTGTAATAACTCAGCTCTTTGTCCCCTGTCATAATTATCGACTGTGACCTCTGACCTTTCTTGAATTGTTTTCTGGGTATTTTTCTGGAAACATTTAATCTCTTGACCTTCTCTTTTTAACTCCAATCCTATGTGAAGCGTACCAGCCTTCAGCTCCTGGAGATGAGCTTCAACTTCTAATTCAGTTGTCAACATTAAAAGTCAATTACCTACTTTTTTTTTCTTTTTTTACTGTTGCGTTTACTTTGACAGCTTATAGTAACAGGAATCATCAGTGAAAAAATAAGACCTTAAGACAAGACCTAGGCTTTATAATTAATGATTTTAATCGATAAGAATGATTAGCTCACAGCGGCATTTTGGCCAATCACAACCCACTTCCGGTAAAAAGGAGCTCTCCGATTGGCCGACACTGATATCAACAAAAAAGGATCAAGGAAATAAACCAAGAAAATGGGTTATTCCATCGCAAAAAAGTGTCTTATTTTCCAGCTCAAAAAACATAAAAAATACAAATAAAAAAGGCAGTAAATTAAATATGTATAAATGTATCACGCGGTCCCTCACTCCCCAAGCTCCTTTATTATAGTTTTGTGGTTAAAAACTAGTGCAGTTTCATTTTATTATTTTAAATAAAAGAAGATACTATGCTGCTGTTGGGGGAGAATGGTGGCTGAGACAAGGATGGAAAAACTAAACTGAGTAGAGGAGCTTTCAATTCATTCACAAAGGATATCATAATAAATAATAAGTACTGTTAGAAATACTGCATATTCTATTTCATAGCTGCACTGTTATTTCTAAATTTTTCAGCATGTGACTTGGCTAAGTCTATTTGATCAAATTACGCTTTTTTTTTGGTCAAAGGCTGAATCCTAATAAAGGCTGCTAATGCTATTCAAGGAAACACACCTGTTTTTCTTTTTTATTCGTAACGTTTCATTTACTTACATTTACTTTATCAAAAAGGATGGTTTTAAGGCTGACCTTAAATGTAGAGTGTTTTTTCCCAACGTGGGCTGAGATCTGATTCCATAAGAGAGGAGCTTGGTGGCTGAAGGATTTGCCTTCCATTGTGCCTTTTCAAACCATGCTCACTATTCACCCTGGTTAGTGTTGCTTTAAGTACATAAACCCTTTATGTCGTGTGATATTACACATGGAACAGCACAAAGCAAACCTCAGTGACAACAATACTGAAGTGCCACAAAAGGAAGAGCTGGGGCGGAGGTGGGAGGGGAGGATTTGTGAAAAAGAGTGAATGTTTGGCAGGAAGTAAAAATTTCAATTGTAAATGGTTCGGGTCAGTACGAGTGAATTTCCATTTTAAAAAAGGGTCAGAAGAGTCTCTAGTGAGTACAGTACCATTTTTGTGACGCCTTGGATTGGGTTCTGAAGTCTGTGGTCTGCTTTGGAAAAGTTGGAGCTAAACACTGCAGTAAGCTGATTGGCAGGTTTGACAAATTTTGTTTTGTTGGCATTACACATCGTGATTATATAAAAGTGTTGGCGATAGCTCTTTAACTATGATAAAAGTATAGTAGCCTGCACCCGTTCTTAATTTAATGCAATATTTTGAGTAGTGTTCATTTTGACAGCAAATGTTATTTTAGTTTGAGTCTTTTGACTATAATGCAATTTAGTTTTAGTCTAGTTTTAGTCAACTAAATATAAGATGTTGTTCTACAATAGATTTAGTCAATAAAAATCAAGGTTAATGCATTTTCAGTGTTTCAGTGTTTTTTTTTGTAATTTCTACCTAAATGAAATGAAACTGCTACTAACTTGTTACAGCTGGTATTTAGGTCTGAATGTGCAAAAGACACAGATTTCACTCTAGTTATTCCAAACACAAATATAATAAACTGAGTAGTAATAGTAACTGAATAATAAACTTTTTTTTTTTTTTTTTTTTTTACAAACTGAATATTGTAAAATTACCCGTGTAATAGGTTTTAACAGCATCAATTATCAATAAAGCTGTTCTCTTTTCATCAATTATTCATCAACAAAATGAAAACTGAATTGGAAGTGTGCTAATGAAAATAATGAAAATATGTGTTTTAGTTGGAGTGACCAGTGTGGGTGGTTCTCAGGTGGCACATGTAATGAATGTAGAAATGTAATAAATGTGAACCAAATTTTCTATTGTGTTATGTGACTATTAGTGATTTACAGTTTACAAGGATTGCTTTCTTGGCAGTAGTTAGGGCTACAAGGGCTTTTAGTATTTTTTGGGTGATAGTTGATATGTCGCCTCATAAACAGAGCGTTGAGGAAGCTTGGATGTTTCTATAACCTGTTTCTGGATCTGGTGGATTGGTTTGTGCGGTTTGAGTGCAGTGTGTTGCACATTATTGCTGATGTAAATGGTAACCCTGGTTTCCAAGTTTACTTCATTTGTGTGCATTTGTCAGTTGAGAAAGTTTAATCACCAATGACGAAGAGAAACCTGTCCTGTTTCACAAGTTCACTTTAAAGGGACACTCGCGGGTCAAGAGATTTATTACTCACTGTGAACACGCAAGGGTGAAATAATAATTAAAGTCACGTTGTGTTGCACCGCTGTGATCATTTGCATACAGCAGTGTGTTTGACGAGCCCCGAGTCACTGAACCAGATCCGAGCTGAGCCAGACATTGGGTATATTCCCAGAAAAGATAGAAAATGCATGCATTAACTTTTCAAACGGGCAGCTTTGACCTAAGTTTAGCCTCTGTTCTATCATGGGACTAGACTCTATGTGTGTCCAGTAACAGCAGATGGAGCAGATTTGCACAGAGAACAGCTTCTGCGTTCCAATTACGTTTTCTTCTTCCATTTAAGCGAAATAAATTCATGTGAGGATCCCCAAAACAAAAGACCCGACAGACTGAATATCTATGTACGTAAGAGGCAGCAGTTGTTGTTATTCAGTGCTCCGTCAATGCTGCCCGCTGGCCTCACTCATGGCTCTGAGCTTGGACACACTGTGTGGATAAATTCATAAATAATTCTGCCACTGTGGCCGCCCGCTACAGCTGCTGGACAGTGGGAGCTGGAGAATCCGACGCCTTTTCAGAATCACGTCAGGCCTTTCTGCACAAGAGGAGCGAGCGGAGAGCACGAGGAATGGATTCCGCTTCTGTTTCGTCGACTCTTTCATCCCCGCTTCCCTCGTCTCTGCGTGGCCTCATTATTGTTTTTCACATGTTCCCTCTTCTGCTTTAATCATGTGTCAGATGATATTCTTTTCCCTTCTAATTAAAGTGGAATACGCTGAGGCTTTTTATAGCACTGTTAAAGAGCGTTGGCACAGAGCGGTGCAGGTCAGCGTGGCACGGTTTAGTCGGGGTCAACACTGAACTGTGCTTTGTGCTGTCATGTATTTTTAATGTAAGCCCAAGTTTTTGACAAAGATTTGGGACTTTAGAAACTCAATAACACAATTAGATGTATTCAAATCTTGTCCATCTCTGGAGAATCAATTTCTCCAGAATCGCTGCATGTTTGGACCAATACATTGGGTCTGGCAGTAATGGGCATGTTCTGGGTTTGACGATGATGCAACCTTTTTACATTGCTGTTAATAACATTGCATTGGTCTAAATGGATAAAATGAAAGTCGGTTGCAACAAGGTATTCATTAAAAACAGTGTTTTCCTTAAGGCCCATATTTCAAAAGGAAAAAAAAAAGAATTGTGACCCAACTTCCTGGTTTGGTTTACCATTGTTAAGATGTTTCTCTGGTCTACCATTATTTTTAGGCTGTGTTTTACTTTTTAATTCCCATCTAATATTAATTTGGTTTTGTTCCATTTTTCGTGCTCCTGAGCTTTCTAAAACATTTTTTTCCCTAATTTTTGAACTGATAGATTTTTTTTTTTAGCAACCCAAACAAAATCTTTGGCCACCCACCTTTGGGTCTTGCCCCAGTGTTTGGGAACCACTGATCTAGAGGATCTACCCTTTGCCAATGCTTTCTGTCAAAGTCCTCTAGATGGGTCTCTGTGTCCATCATCTGCAAATCGTCTTTACGTAAATGAGGAACACCGTTCCTGAAACAGAAAACCACTCACAATCATAGATTTCATAGCCAAGAAGAAAAGGTCAAGCAAAAACTAAAAAAACAACAACTAAAAAATAAAAAATCTTTTGCTTTAAAATGTAGCATTACACCACTCAGCCCAGGGACCTTTCCTGCTTTTCTCTAATTCAAAAAGTAAAATCGGACCAATTTTTCCTCCACAGATTCTAATACATTACACCAAACTGATATTTCGAGTTTAGTGTACCCTTTTAGCTCTGACTTTAGCATCTGACCGAAGCATCTCACAATTATCTCCGCCTCGTTAAACATTATGAGCTTAAATTGCAAAGATTTATCCCCTTTTCATGTTGCCTCCCATTACATTATTTATGTTTTTCTTTTTTGCCCTGTTTCCCTGTTCAAAAAGACATATTCAGTGCTGAGTATACACCCTTTTAGCCATTACTTCCTTATTGACACGCTGTTTCGACCAATCGGAGTGCTCCTTTTTCTGAAAGCAAACGGTGAACTGAAAATTCTCATCTATTAAACTCATTATTATTAAAGTCTAGATGATGTCTTAAGGTCTTGTTTTTTCACAGATGATTCCTTTTACAATATGCTTAATAGATTAAACACTTTTTTGCTCACATGCAAAAAAAAGTATTCCTCGTTTAAAGTGAAAATACTGATGTGAGCATCTGTGACAATGATCTCATGTACTTCTATATCTATTTTATATGAGAAATAAATTCTATTCAAAGCAAACCTTCAAAACAACTGCAATAACCAGCAGCAGAAGAAGAAGGATTATCTTTTGGTCTGCTAGTGCCCTGGATTGTCCATTTGACCCTCACTTAGCCTAGATTTAAGCTGTCACATTTGTGTTGGTTTTCTCCGGTCAAGGCTGTAGCTAAATGACATTCTCCAACCAAGGCTGTAGCTGAAGCACAGACTCTTATACTTTTCATTGCACATTGCACTTCTCTTTTGATTCATCACTGATACATCTGACGCCGAGTCTGGGCTTAACAATCATAGACGTCCTTACTCAGATAACTCACCTCCAAACCTCGTTGCAAGGCTAGAAATCTGGCATTGTGCTGGTGTGTTCCATTCATAGTGACGCAGTATAATCCTTTATAAAAATTTCTCTTTGGCAGGATGCTCAGACTTGAATGTTTCATACTGCCACACTGTGCCACTGCACCATCCACCGCACTCAGTGAAAACATGGTTATTCTGATCAGAATGCTAACTACTGAATAACCATTATGTCCCAATTCAATGGGTTTCTTTTCATTCTGTTTGTTTTAACCATGTGTTCGAAATAAAGACTTTATTCATTCACTCAATGTTTTAAATACAGTGCTGTGAGTATTTGTCCTCTTTTAGATTTCTTATATTTTGTGACACTTACCTATTTCAGATCATCAAACAAATTTTAACATTAGACAATGATAACTCAAGTAAACACATATGCAGTTTATAAGTGATGTATTAAGAAGATTTTATTTATTGAGGAAAAAAAGCTATCTGAACCTACATGGCCCTATGTGAAAAAGTAGTTGCACCCTAAACCTAATAACTGGTTGTGCCATCCTCAGCAGCAAACACTGCAATCAAATGTTTGTGATGACAGACGATGAGTCTTTCACATCGCTGTGGAGGAATTTGAGCCCAGTGTTCTTTGCAGAATTGTTTTTGAGCATGAACCACCTTTTTAAGTTCAGGCCACAGCATATCAATCAGATTCAACTTCAGACTTTGACTAGGCCACTCCAAAACCTTCATTTTGTGTTTTTCTTTTAAAGCAATTCAGGTTTCTGGTGTGTTTTGGATCATTGTCCCTCAGATCACAGCATGATGTGTTGATTTCTGAGATCTTTTGGCCTACCTTACTTTGTGTCAGACAGGTTCTATTTAAGTGATTTCTTGATTCAACAGGTCTGACAGTAATCAGGCCTGGGTGTGGTTAGTGAAATTTAACTCTGTTTTCCAAAAAAAATGTGACTGATCACAGTTAATTCATGATTTAAGATAGCTTTTTCAATTTATTTTTTTTTATTTATTTGTTTGTTTGTTTGATGATCTGAAATAGTTAAGAGTGACAAGACAAGACAAGACAAGAAATCATGAAGGGGGCAAACATTTGTTCACAGCACTGCATGTTGTTTGAAGAAGGCTAAAGTGGGTCACAGCTGAAATATTCAGGGTCAGACGACCGTCGCTCAGCCTCCTGCCTTCACGCTACACTTCTGACTCCTCAAGTCTCTAGAACATTCAAAAACCCACCGAGAAATAAGGCAGCAGCTGAGGACACACCAACCGGGAGCAGCAGGAGCAGCCAATGGCATGACAGATAGTTAATGCTGCCATGCTAATTGCGAAGCCAGAGGATTTATTTTTACTTACTTCCACATTCCAAATATTCAAATCAGGCCGAATGCATCATAAATCAACATTAGTTTTGTGTCTCGTGGGGTTTTAATGAGATGTGCACATAAACAACACAGTAAATATGTATATGACTGAGACATGTGCATAAACATACAGTGGAGTATGTGTGAAAAGCATTTCCATATTCATTGTGAGTGCATCAGTCAGAGCTGTCAGTGCAGCTGCGGGGACAATGACTCTCTCAATGAGCATCACAAGTTGGCTTCTTTGTGCTCTGGACCTTTTGCTCAGATGTTTATGGGTTTTTTTCCCCATTATGAATAAAATTAACACTGACTACCTCAGCATTCAATGTCATTAGTCTGTTTTTGCGATTTAAAAGGACTTTCATAATCGGAGAAAAGAAAAGGGTGGGAATAAAGGAGTTGTCAGACTTGATTTGTTCACTGGTTCGGTGCTGGCTGTCTTGTTCGACAAAGAAAAGACTGCTGACTGTACGGTGTATTGACGAGTTGTATTTCATAAACTAATGAGGCTATAACATGTTGTGATCTAAAAAAATAAAATAAAATAAAATAACAGTCACGAGAAGCCTTTAAATTGCATTGCAAGACACTCTGGGATTTCTGAAGTGTGGTTGTATGTGGTACTTGTATAAACTGGTGTATTGCTAGGACCAGAATCAGAGCTGGGGGCTTTAGTGTCAGGAAAAATTTAAATGCATCTGTTTTGTACGCAGTGTATGGCTTTTCTAGAGTAAATTATTTTACTGAGAGACAGTTGTTATTTGGGGTACTCCAGCATTTTCTACGGAAGAAAAAAAAAGCAGCGGTATTCCCACATTCTTTTATAAAAAACTCTAAAAACACTATGGAAAGAAGTTATAGCGTTGACATATTTCTGCAGAACCCTCAAGCCGTGTGTGTGTAACTTTATCTTATATGCATTTGTATAATGTCGATGGCTAGATAGGTTTTTGCAGCTCTAATGTAGTAAGACACATCTCAGTTTTGCATAACTGCGGCTCCTCCATGTGGGTTTATTTGCTGTTACGTCTAAGTCAATCAGAACATAGTCATAAGCATCTAGTAACTTGTAGCTTGTAGCCTAAATGCTTGTATCAACAGAGCAGGTAAATATCAAGGCACTCGCTAAAATTCCCTACCCACTCACTGACAGCACACATATGTGACCAGCTGGTTGTCCACACAGTTTTAGGACTAGGAGGCTAAAGCAGCAAAACCTACATTAAGGGAAAATACATGAGGCTATTGCAGATAACTTGTAGCCGGGGGGGGGGGGGGGGGCTTTTTTTTTTTTTTTAAAAAAAAGGGGGGGGGGGATGGGGGGGGGGCCCCCGCGGTTCCCCCGGCCCCCTTTTTTCGCCCCAAGGGGGGGGGGGGGGGGGGGTTTTTTTTTTTTTGTGGGGGGGGGGGGGGGGGGGGGGGGGGGGGGGGGGGAAAACCGCGAAAAACCCCCCCCCCCCCCCCCCCCCCGCCCCTCGCCCCCCTTTTTTAAAAAAAAAAAAACCCCCCCCCCCCCCCCCCCCCCCCCCCCCCCCGCCCCGCCGGGGGGGGGGGGGGGGGGGGGGGGGGTTGGGAAAGAAAGGTCTCTTCCCTCCGCCCCCCCGCCCCGTCCCTCTGGGTGTGTCTCGCTCGGGCGGGTCCTCGGCCCGGCCCCCCTCGTCCCTTTAATTCTTTTTGAACACACTCCCCCCCTTTTTTTTTTAAAAAAAAAGAAGAGGGGGGGGGGGGGGGAAAAAAGATAACTTGAGTCCATCAGTACAAAACTAAATCTACTAAACACTAGCGACAACATACTCCTGAAGTCAGTCTATTTTCTGAATAACAAGAGGCCACTAGTGACAGGGAATATTATAGCACAATTCTAAGTGTTATAATATGTTTTTTCTTTACCAAGCCATACTAAAATGACTAGTACAGACATCTCTTTCTTGTACTCTTGAAGCACACTTTCAGAAGAATAAGACACAAATGCACGTATAGCATTGTCAGTTCTATTGCTGCACACGTTTGAAAAAGGCTGTTCTTAGATATATACTTTTCTAACACATATACCTAATATACCAGTCTCCTGTTCAATTTAAAAAATGTAGAGGTTGTAGCACAGCAGATTGCTTTTATCTCAGAAGTGAAAGCACATTAGTAGATTGTCTGCAGCAATCCACCAAAGATCTCTGAGGGGTGTGAGGGTGAATTAAAAAGTGCTCTACATTTGATGTGTGTCTTTACATCTGGAGCATATATGATCAGTGAACTTCTGTAATGTGTTTTTATTTTTACTGATGACAAAAGTTAGGACTTGATCTATTACAAGCATAACATGAAATAAGCTTGTAATATGCTGAACAGGACACATACATGCTGACCACTAACAATTGACACAAAAATGTTAATATGACACAATACGGTTCACAATACTCATCATAGAAAAAAATTGGTATCTTTTTGTTATCCAGGTGTTCACCATAAGTGGTGGAGGAAGTACTCAATTTACTTAAGTAAAAGTACAGGCAAAGGGGTATAAATGTACTTAAATAAAAGTAAAAGTATCACATTAAAATGATTATTTAAGTGAAAGTATTAAAGTACTTGCTTTTAAATGTACTAAGTAAGTAAAAGTATTTGACTCAACTTTAACAACTAATAAATATAAAATGTATTTATTTTATTCATAAATCATGGATAATAAATAAGACGTATCCTTGTAGCTCCACAGGACAAGAGTGAAAGTATTCTTCCTTAATCAGTCTGATCCATGTATGTCCAAGAACTTGTGCACAAGCCGCAGTGTTTAATAATGCTTCCACTGAGGTGAGTAATGATGCATATTCTGGTGAAAAGCTGTGTGCATCTTCCACATCGCTCCACAAAGGGAACCAGGCTTTGGCATGTTCAGAGCATCTTTTATGACTCAGGTGACTAAAGACCATATTAAATCATTATGCTACTAATTAAGGTGAAGCTCATCTGGATGTGACTGTTCAATAGCTTGACAGATCAGAGAGAGATGCTGCGTTCAAGTGTGCTTCATAAAACTAAGTGCTATAGGTTTGGGTAAATAATTATGTTAACATTTTATTTAAGGTGTTGCACATTTACAACAATTTTACAAATGCAATTTTACTTGTACTATAAACCCAATTTAAAAATGTAGTGAAGTAGAAAGTACAGATACTTGCTCTTAAATGTAGTTAAGTCAAAGTAACCCCTTTTAAATCTACTTATGTAAAGTACAGATAATAGAAAGTAAGGACAGTACTGGAATAATTTTTACTTTTACATGTTTTTCACCACAGATACCAATGAATAGTAAGAGAAAACATATAATGTCCATTGTTTTTGTAAATGCAGCAAAACAAAACTTTGATTCTGTTCTTTGAAATGCAATTGCAGAGTACATTTTTCAGATCTGTCCTGTACTGTCTCTTCCCAGAGGTCTGTTTGGTGCATTTTACTTGTACCTATATATTTGTATCTACATATAGTATGTCTAGTGCTAAATATGTTGCCGCACCTTTATAACCCTTCTTTATCACTCAGTGAAGTTGTAGATGGTGTGTAGTCCACAAATGATCTTGTCAAATGTTTATGTGTGAGTAACTACAGACTTGACAGTTGAAGTTTTTATTAAATGAGGCATATTCAGAGTCATTTAACTGTGGTTCAACAAAAGTCACACTCCAGGCCTTGGTTCTAATCTTATTCATGGTTCTTTTCGGGCCACTTCTCTTGCTCCTCTCTTCACTCTGTTTTAACCTGTTCTTATGAGTCCGGAGCTTGTAATAAAGCCTGCCGTCTTTGTGCCCTCACTGTCACTAAGCTGCCCCTCATTTCTCTGCTCTCACTCCCATGCCAGCTCTACTTTCATTTTCTCAGAGTGTTCTCAAAGGAGATTCTTTTTTTCCCCAATTTCTCTCTCCTTTGTGAGGACTTGGTGAATTGTTCTTTCAGAGCAGTCACTTCACTCCAAATCCTTTGAGTTTAATGTGGGTTTAAACAAAAGAGAAACAAAAGGAGAGGCAGAAAACAACCCGTAGATGTTAACCTTGAATGCATCACATAGAGCAGTGGGGTCAAAGTCAAAGTGGTGAGGGGCCACGATTGTTAATAAGAATCCTTTCAGGGGCTGAAGGAGATAAAATTTCGAATGTGAGATCTATATCTTCATTTGTGAACAGGTTTTACTCAGATTTGAACAGGATTTAGGTGGATTGGAACAGATTTGAGATGATTTGAAGAGATTGTAGTGGGATTTGAACAGGTTTTACTCAGATTTGAACAGGATTTAGGTGGATTGGAACAGATTTTAGATGATTTGAAGAGATTTTAGTGGGATTTCAACAGGTTTTTCTCAGATTTGAACAGGATTTAGGTGGATTGGAACAGATTTTAGATGATTTGAAGAGATTTTAGTGGGATTTGAACAGGTTTTAGTCAGATTTGAACAGGGTTTAGGTGGATTGGAACAGATTTTAGATGATTTGAACAGGTTTAGTTGGATTCCAACAGGTCATCTTTGTAGCAAAAATCAAATCCAACTAAAACCTGTTCAAACCTCGTGCCAAAAATGTAAACTACTTAATGTATTGTAGGGACACATAAAACATTGCAAAGGGCCGCATTTGGGCCCTGGGCCTTGAGTTTGACATGTGTGACATAGAGTGTGATGGAAGACACTGACAGGGCAGTAGGTTTGCTCCATTCAGCTGTTCAAGTGTGGACGGAAAATATGACGGCATTTAACTTAATTACAGTGAAATGTAATTAACTGCTTTTTAAAGGAGTTCCCAGCCTGCACTGACTTAACATGATTAGTCGATGTATGCATCTATACTTCCTATACCACTGTTTCCTTCTGAATGTTTAGTCCATGCCTCAAAAGGAGATAGCATTTAGGCAAGACAAGTATTTGGACTTAATATTCTGGCTAAAGTGAATACTCCAAAAAAGTGTGTGCAAGCTGAAATGCTATTGGAGTAAGTTATGCTAACAGAAGTGGCGTTGTAATAGTCTTCTCCATCCCAGGTAGATCTAATTTTAATACGGCAGCTGTTAAACATTACATTTACTAAACATTTAGCCACTTGCTGTTCCCTTCCTACTCACTGACAGCACACACATGTAGTCAGTTTTGCTTACACAGAATTTATGATTTTTAATTTATTTTTTTTTGTATATAGATTCCTTTAATTGATTAAAAATGTATGGTGATCCAAATAATTCTAGCGTGAACCCAAATGAATTATATTAAATATTTAATTTTAACAGAACAGAAATATATAACTAGAGTATTATCAAAGATGACTTAGTGTTAAAGCTTATTACAGTCTTTCTTTACTTAAGCTTCTGTAAAATCCAACTGAAAACCTGAGTAACACAAAGATTATCTTTTTCTCATCAGTTTGTGGAACACAGCTAATTCACAAAATAAATAAATGGAACAGTTTAATAATTTTCTTCAAATGTACTTTGTGTTTTATGTAAAATGACTGTAGTTTTGTTGCTGTTTCTCCAGTTTGTAGGTCCTTTTAGCAACTTTCCCTGCTTTATTCAGACAATAGCTGTCTAAGTTGTGTTTGATGAAGAATGATCAGAAGAACAAAAAACGCCTCCACTTTCAATGCACTGACTGAGCCACAAAACGTGTCTTGTATACTCCCCCTGCTGGCAACATTTGTAGTGAACTTCAAACAGCCCATTTAATGAAACTTTGTTAACTCTTTTGATGCACCTCATTAGCTGACTTTTGCCAAAGTGATTAAAAAGTATTTTAGTGGATGAACAGATGTTCTGAAAGAGATCCCGCTGACAGCCAGCCATCAGTCACCTGTCAAACAGTGTACACACAGCAAGAATTCATCCACTAATGTCTTTTGAGAGAGCTATTTTGTATTATTCTCCTGGAACCGTGGAAAAAAATTTTTTTTTTTATTTTTTTTTTTTAGATAATCCGATAAATTAGAAAAAAGACTAAATAATTGAAAATATATTATCTTCCTTTTTTGTGTGTAACATTAATTAATTTAAAAATGTTCCTTCATAAAGCATTTAAACTTTTGGGAGACACTAAACTATTTTGCACTTCCTTTGAGCAGGTTTATATTAATCAGCTTAACATAATTTATTTAATACAATGGAGCCTCCTAATATTTTATTTCTTTTCTTTTTCTTTTTCTTTATATTATTTATTATATTATTTATTTTCTTAGCAGAGGACATTAAGGAAATCTCTTGGCTGTTGCTAGAAACAAATATTAAATTTAAAAAAAAATTAAATATGACATGAAAACTGTGGTTAAAAAAAAAAAAGAATTAAAACAGCAAATTAAAAAAAAATTAAAGCACATGAACACAACAAACATTTCTAACACAATGTCATAAACTACAGTAGACAAAGTATAATTCCATGACATTAGAGACCAAAACAATTGACAAAAATTCAACCAAAACTCCAGTTATAATTAGACTGAGGCAATCATTTGAATTTCTCTACTTGCAGTAAATGTATTTAAAACCCCACCTAATGGTACCACTGACTGAACAGAGTCATGTGCAAAAATATCACCTAAAAAAATGACTTGCCATGTCTCAGGAGGTGAACTACTGATTTGAAATTCAAGGCATTGTGACAGATGGACAGAACAGTGCTCAGTTCCCTAAGAGAGACACCATACAAACATATGCCACAGTAACTTGGTGATGCTATTTTTATCATACAGCCCATTAAATTCAAGTTACATTCAATTGTTATTTTACAGCACAACTGGGTCTTGTATGTAAATTGATATTATAATTCTGGGCAGAAAGGTAATAATTCTGCCTTTTTATGAACACTGCTGCGGCGCCCTGGAGCAAGGCACTACTCCAGCAGCTGCTGTAATGAGGCTGCCTACACATAAGGCATAATAGCAGCTCCCAGCCTTCACGGTAAACAAACATATTACAAACAAAGTAATGTAATCACTTTAGACTTTTGTTTTGTTCCGGCTAATTTGCAATCTCTTTTGGGGAAAAAAACACACACAAAAAAAATGGCAAAAATGGCAAAATGGCGCAGATGGCACTCCATACAAAGTGACAAAGTTGAACATATTTTCCATCAACGTGACAGTCTTTATCCGAGGAGTGTCACCTCTTACCGTAACAGCTCAGAGCTATGAATGACAGCTGCCGGGCAACTGCATTATTCATGAAACACTTGTGCCACTCAATGTCTCTTTCTCTGTCTGTGTTTTCACTCTTAGTGGGATTCCCGGGAAGAAGTGTGGAGTCATTATCTTAACGGCGGAGGAGCTCAGTAACTGCAGGGTCAGTACACACACACACACAAGCACTAACACACTGTCACTTCTTGCAGTATATCTCCTGGAATAGTGTGCAGCTGCCAAATACAAGTCTTGCCGAATTAAAAGACGAATTATAAAAAAGACGTACTTTAACAAATGACCAGTTACATTTAGTTTGGAGGAAAGTGATTTAATGTGCTTGTCTTTTTAAGGACCTGACCCATTTTTGAAAGAGACTGAAGCTTGAAACTGAGACACATGAATAATGACTTTTTGGACAGTTTAGACAGACCAACTTCACCAAACTTCCAAAAACAAAGCTGGCTGTTTCGATGTGTCTGCCAGAATACATTATTGTTTGCTGCTGGGTTACTTTGTGCCTGGTGATATCTTTTTAAGCTTAAAACAAAGAGTTTAGGAAATATGTAGACAGAATAGGACCAGGACTTCCGGAAAACTTGCTGCCACAATTCAACAGGGCTCGGCAGGCAAGGATCAATAAAAAAACAAACAAACACTTTGAGGTATATAGGAGTAAGTTGTACAAAACTCTGAATGGAAGCTAATACAACGTTTTCTCAGTCAATCTGAATCACAAAATCTAGCAAATAGTAATAATAAATCTGATTGATAATGAGGTAATTATCATTTAAGAGGTCTGTCTATTTTTGATTGTGGTAAAGCAAGTAGGCTACTTATGTTAAGTGCCAATATCTTTCAATTCGCAAAAAAATAAAAATAAAAAAAATATTTTGATCAGCAACTTTTCTTCTAAAAATGTAATTGCAAAATTATGATTCACTTTTATTAAGTGTATTAATACATTTAAAAACGTAAAGTAAAGTATAATGCACTCAAAATGTATAAAGGTATATGTTACATTTTTTGTTTAATTAATATACATTTTTCTTGATACTGGTTTTTAAGACCGAAAAATAATGTATATTTCTGACGGGCCCAAAAACCACTATCACACTGTGCCACATTTGCTGTTGCCTACCAAGAACTTCTAATTACTCAATTTTTGCATTGCACTTTGTGATTTTAAGTCAGTGGCAGTATGTCGCAAAGATTGTCCAACTCAACATTGTCTAGGCTTAATATGACCTATAGCAAGTAACTGTAGTTTAAATCCCTTCAGGTTGGCTTTGCGAACAAATGTTTAAACAACTTCCCTTAAATTCTCTTGGGATACAAACTTAACCAGACTCTTTTCTCAAGATGGCACTGCCTGTGGTCAAATCAAAATTGTAACCTAAAAGATTGTATGTGTCCCATTTCAAGTTTCAAGTCAAATCAAAAAGTTTGGAAACACATAAGGTAAGGTTTTCTGACCGTTAAGCTACCCCTGAACTGGCGCTTTGGAATTTTAACAATGATACTACAGTCTAATAAAGTTAAACTTCTTCTACTTCTTAAGGTTAACCTTGTTCAAAAATACTCTTGAGTTTTGAAACTTCAAACAGGATTCTCAGCATTTTCGAGAGTCCCTGTTGTGCAGTTGTGGTAAAATTCAAGAGTAGTTCGGCTGCTACGTGAAAGCGCTGCAAAACTCGTGGTTATATAAATGAAAACGCATTAGCCTGGCTCACTGCTTATGTTTACCGTAGTTACTTTGGGAGTTTTTTCCCTCCACTCAGGATCCTAATGCTCCTTCATTTTGGATAAGTGAGTTAGCTAGTGCGCGCCGCTGACAACCGCTATCCGTCAATGATGAGTTTAGCTTTCCCATGACGGTTTTCCACTCTAGGCTAAGACTAAAATACCTTATTAAGAGCTGTCGGTGAGTCTGCAGTCGGTCTGTCTGTCTTCGCCGCTCATTTGCGAGGCGTCCCAGTGCAGGCCCTCATTAACAGCTCTGCTCATGCATCCATATGTATGAAGCAATCCCATGTCTCTCCCATTGCATCGCACAGACGCTCCGAATCCTCTCACTAATATGGAGTGTAATTTCAATCAAAATCCGGCGTACAATCACTTTTATTCGTCTGTTATGAAAAACTTCTGACAGCTGCTGTATTTATGGCCTTTCTTATTTGCGTTGACATGATGCATTAGTTTTGTTTTTTTTTTGCAGACGATTAGCCTTTATGTAAATGAAGCCTCCGTTTTTCATAATAACAAGACCTAAATTGCAAAACACTGCACACAGTTGCAGCGTTAATAACGGAGTTGCGTCAGGATGATTGTGCTGGTGTTTGAATAAATGTGAGTGTCTTCTGCTCCAGGATATTGCCACCATGCAGCTGTGCGCCAACAAGCTCGACAAGAAAGACTTCTTCGGCAAGTCGGACCCTTTCCTGGTCTTCTATCGGAGTAATGAGGACGGAACGTGAGTCTGAGGGCTGTAACTGTGCAGCAATAAACACACGTGAAATATAACACATGGTAAAGATGCATCAAACGGAAAGAAAACATAAGGCAGGTTGTATATTTACAGTGTGAAAATGTATTTGCCCCCTTCTTGATTTTGTATTTTTTTGGGACGTTTGTCACACTTAAATGTTTCAGATCAAACAAATTTAAATATAAGACAAAGATAACTCAAGTAAACACAAAATGTAGTTTTTAAATGATGATTTTATTTATTAAGGGAAAGCTATACAAATCTACATGGCCTCTAAAAAGTAAAATATGAAAAATTGCCCCTAAACAACAGCAACAATAACTGCAATCAAAGTTTCAGTGTTAATGCAATTACCTTTTAATATGGGGTCATGTTGGTTTGGATAGCTTTTTTTTCCTTAATAAATAAAATCATCAGGTAAAAACTGCAATTTGTGTTTACTTGAGTTATCTTTGTCTAATATTAACTGTTTCAGATCATCAAACAAATTTGAAGTGTGACAAATGTGCAAAAAAATAAGAAATCTAGAAGGGAGCAAATACTTTTTCACACCACTGTATTTTTGCAAGTTGTGCTCCAAAAAGTAAGTGTAGATGCATTGATAAACATTGCTAATTTGACTTGTGAGCACTTAAAACTTTGATATCTGTAACTTTCTCATTTTTCTGCTCCATTTTTTCACATTACCCTCTGCTCACGCACAGTTTTTTTTGCATCCATTCACTCTAGTCCATGACATGCTCTTTCTGAGTGACAGACAGATAAATGAATCACAGTGAAGTGTGGGAGAGGCTCTGTGCTGTGCTACCTCAGTCACAGCCACTAAGATGCTATTTGCAGAGTTGCCGCTGATCCATACACTTTCAACCGAGGATGTATTATCGGACTTGGATCCCAAATCAGTCATGGCCGCCATTGATTTCCATGTCGCTGAGTGTGTGGAGGGTAGGTAGTCTTGAAAGTAGACAACATTTTGTCCTTGATCTAATGGAGTAATGACTCTTCCGACGAGACCAATCATTATCTCATTAACTTTTGACCAATAGCAGTAGACATCAGATTAAACCATTCCCATTGAGAGACATGAAATTCAGCTTTAATCAGTTCACTTTAGGATTGACAGAAAGTCCCTTGGAGGAAAGAAGAAATGCTTTCTACTTCCAAAGTCCAGATGCTTTCTTTTAAATCCTTTCAATCATATATGGTTTCGCCAAATATTAGGTGTTGACACAGATGCATATGAAGCAACATGTCACTGAGAGTTTCACAGCCGCACCCACATGTTCTGCAAACTGTTCTAAATATTAAAGTAAATAAAACTAACAGTTAACTAAAGTTTTTTCACAGCATTGTCTGACCAGGTCTAAACCAGGATTAAATCAGGTCTAAAAGCGGGGAATATCATGGCCAAAGTCTGATTTGTTGTTCCTTAAACTGGTTAATGCACTTTATCTTCCTATGAAAGAGTAATATACTGTAAATTATTAAACAGATTTGTGTAAAAGTGCAATTTTCGGCCTCTAATAATGTATTTGATGAATAAAAATGCCACTTTTTCAACACTTTGGTTTGAACTCATACATCAAGCTTGTGATTGTGCCTTAAAATATTGTATTACTATATTCGCCATAACGCAACACCAGTTTGGGTCAGTTACCCGACACACTAATCCGTTAGCCTATCAACATTAACTTCTTTTACTAGAAATAGTTTAACCAGTTCCTCTTTGTGATTTGAGGTCAGTTATATTAGTCTTCATTTTATTTTGTTTTATTTTATCAGTCTTTAGCAGCTTAAACATGTTTTTACAAAGTCATTATCTCAGCTATATTTATATTATCAAGTTTTAATTTTGTAAGTGTGAAATAGAGTAGAGTAGTAAAGTGAAAATAATATTAAATACAGTTCAAAGTGGTGTTGCCGGAGAATAGGCAGACCGTGCTGTGTGCAAAAGGGTCTAAATCTAAATTTGGTATTGACCCAAATGGAGGAATGACACAAACCATGTAAATTGGCAGACGTAAATATACTTATGCCACAAAGATAAGAATATCTCGCCGCCTTATGTCATGTGTGATATTTTGTAAATGCACAGCTCGTCCTCCATCTAATGTATCTTTATTTATGTAAAGCACCTTTGAAGATGCATTCTTGTTCCATTACCTCTCTCCACCATCTCTCTCCGTGAGCATTCAGATGAAAAGTAATACGAGTGTTTTTTGTTATCTGTCAGAGGAGGCTTTTGAATGTTCTCCCTACATCCACCACCCATTGAGTCCGATCTAAATTTAGCGTTATTACCTGCTTCATGTGCTCCGAAACAATATGTGTGTAGCAGTAAAACTCCATCTGTGAGTCTGTCATCATTTCTCCAGAAGAGCCACAGAGTTGGAACGTCTTCTCGGGGACAGTGGAGAACATGTGGATGAATTGATGCTGATGTTTTCATCTTTATATTTTGTCAGGTTCACCATCTGCCATAAGACGGAGGTGATCAAGAACACGCTGAACCCCGTGTGGCAGCCCTTCACCATTCCCGTCAGAGCGCTGTGCAACGGAGACTACGACAGGTCACTACTCACTCGCTCATGGGCTGCTTTGATGAGTTATGAAAGCCTGAGAGGTTCATTAATCATCAAAGAGAACAGATGCTATTAATAACTTGTAAATGTGTTTGTATGAATGCATTCCTCCATTGGTAACTTGTTTTTGCCTCCAAATTCTGCTTCTTTCTCTAACTTTAAAACAAGAATTTCTATCACAAACAACACAGCCTTTAAAATGTATTTATATAACACAGTTGTTATACAGTATCTTATTATATGTGACGTAATTTTAGCACAATATCACACTATGTCACATTTTAGCAGAAATCAGACAATTTTAAAAACACAGAGTATTTTTAAAAAACATTGTACTTTGACGGTGTATGTCATTTTTTCAGTATAAAGTTTCAAAAGAATTTTTTTCATAATTTTAAATTCTTACTGGTAGCGAAGTGTAGTCAAGTGAGTCATTATAAAAATTTAATTAATTTATTTATTTATTTGGCAACGTCTTTTTCTTTTCTTTCCACTCTTTCTTTATTTAGAGCACACGTGTCAAACTCAAGGCCCGGGGGCCAAATGCGGCCCTTTGCACTGTTTTATGTGGCCCTTCAATACATTTAGTAGTTTACATTTTTGGCACTAGGTTAAATTCAAACAGGTTTTAGATAGATTTGAACAGGTTTTAGATGGTTTTGATTTTTGCCACAAAGATTACTCTACCACTACCTATTACAACCTGTTTAAATCCAACTAAATCCTGTCCAAATATGACTAAAACCTGTTCAAATCTATCTAAATCCTGTTCAAATCCAACTAAAACCTGTCCAAATCTGACTAAAACCTCTTCAAATCCAATTAAAACTTGTGTGAATCCAATTCAAATCTGTTCAAATCCAACTAAAACCTTCAAGATACAATCTCTCAAAATTTAAACTCCATCTTCGGCCCCTGGAAGGATTATTATTGACTATTGCGGCCCCTCACCACTTTGAGTTGACACCTCTGATTTAGAGTGTCTGAACAGCTATGGTAGCCCTGAAGGGACAAAAAAGAGTTTGCTTCTCCTCCGTCAGTACTTAGTTTGTCCTCTCTGGGAACAAAAAGTGACGGAACTTCCACTAGTTTCCGTGAAGCTTTAAAACTTATTTGTTTCATTGTGTTGATACTGCAATATTTTACAAAATGCACCTTTAAAAGCTCTTAGAATGTACAGTATATTTTGGTAATAGCATGATTTCTATTCATACACCAGATACAAGCCAAATAATTCTACTTTTTAAAGCACACTTAGTTAAAGAGGCACTACCTAACCTCGCCAGTAGAGGGCACAGCTCACACTACAGACTCTCTTTGTTGTTAGCGGCACAATATTAACGAATTTCATCTGTTTACTTGTGGAGACTACTTAAACAGCACGTTTGAATGCAAAAAAATGGCTTAAAGTTACACAAGGCTCCTTTAAAGAATAAATCTAGTGCACAAAAAGTTTTTGTAACATATATAATCAGATTTTACATTAGCACTCACATTGGTGTTGTAGTCAAAGCACAATTTAGCAGTGTTTTGGTCACGACTGCACTTTCTGAGAATGAGTCATGGCCAAGTCCACAGTGCATCACATCAAGACAAGGCTGTTTTTCTAGGTACTGACATCTTCATCAGTGACTAATGTGTCTCAAATTCCAACACTTCAAGTCCATTACTACCACAGCTCTAAAAATAAACAGCAAACACAATTATAACCAAAATACGTTTCATTACTGAGGCACTTGCACTAAAGTACTCCTGAAGAACCCATGTATATTCTTATATGTCATTGTATGGTTCTATTTTTCATTCATACAATACCTCAGTCAAGATTTCACATTAATGAGAGCACTTCTTGGCAGCCCTTCACATCCCTGCAGGAGCCCACTGTAACAAAGACCAGAAGCCACTACACACACACACTCTCTGGTGGACTGCTTTTATGATTAATGAATGCTTGATAGCCCACATAACCTACATTGGGGAAAAAAGGGGGGATCCTCTTGGTTCCAGTGAAGTGTGGAGGGGAAAACACTTGAGAGCCAATCAAGCGTTCCCTGCGAGCGGTGACATCATCCGTTGCTGGGGCGGTCAGAATAATGCCAGCAGTCGGTCACGGTGTCCCAGGGACCAGCACTGGTGTTATTGAGACTGACTCGGTTTCACGCGGCGACCTGGTAAATATTCCAAACGAGGCTGAACCGTTGAGCCGCTGGGGAAAAGCACTTTGAGGCAGGTGGACCGCATGTGCACAAGGAAAAGTCCAGGATTGCACTCGCTTAATGGAAACACACTGCTTCTCACAAATACAAGCTATAGGCACTTCCTGTAACAGCTGGACACATCTCATCAAATGCATCAGGAAAGAGAATAACCACGGGTTGCAAGGCAATCAAGCTTAATAGTGTTATTATATCTCCACTGAGTTAATGAGTATTTATGGGCATAAATTAGAGAGAAATGTGTTGTGTTAAGTGATGTTGTCGATTTTGGGAAATGATCAAAAGGTGTAGTTACAGTTATGTAAGTTATGTAAGGCTTTAAAGAAAAGAATAGTCACATTGAAGGGAAAATATGTAACTTATTTGGATGTTGAGATGCATAGAAAAAGTTCATCCCAGCTAAAAAAAAACAAAAAAACAAAAACAGAATGTGTCACATGTACATAAATTGTGTTTTATTACAATTCAGTTGCAATAGCCTGCATTATACCCAGCACATTCACTTAGACATCTACGATAATGGATGTTTTGACAACTAACTAGATGTTTTTGTCATGGAGTTTTTTGTTTTTTTTACATTTGTTTGTAAGATTAAAATGTACTTTTTAGATTTTGAAAAAGCCATTGTTTGTTGAAAATCTGTGAAGGACTAGAATTTAAAAAACATGCTAATTTACGGACTAAATTTCAGCCTGATAACATCATCTGATAAGCGATCACGTGGCATTTTTTTAATTTTTCATAGTTATATTTATGCATTACAGCAGAGAATGAGATTTTTTATTTTTTGGGCCTTTTTGCTTTTACTTGATAGGATATTAGACAGACAGGAAACAGGGTGAGAGAGGGGAATGACATTAGGCAAATCTGAATACAATGTGGAGTGCAATGCAAAGGAATAGAAAGAAGTTAACAAACATATTATGACCTACCCCCTTTCCCACTTGTCAACTGTTTTTTACATTCTTTCATACACCTATACATAATATGCATACACAAACACTGTGCATGTGTGTAGGAATATATAAGCGCCCATACACTCATTGTACATGTGTGGGCACATTTTATACCAGTGTATTATACCAAGCCTTTGTTTGCAGTTTGTTCTAGTAATCTTTTAATGCACACACAAAGAAGTCAAGAAGGTAACAGTGACACCATGACACAGGGAAATATAGCTGATGCCCATTGAGTTCCATTTAAAAATGTAGACACCCATGAAGATACAGTTCTGTGAGAGGCCCTATCACTTTTAAACACAGGGTTACATAAGGTTTTTTTTTTTTTTCTCCGTGAAAGATTCCAACAACATCTCTTTGAGCCAAACAAATATATTATTCATTTATGTATTTTTAATCATTATTTTCAATTTTGAGAGAAATAGTACAACAGAATTCTCTTTTAGTAGCTCACCGGCTTTGAATGCAAATCAATACATAAAGATTTAGACTGAATTCTGTACAGCTTCATTCCCGCATTCATCACATTGCTATTGTGTGTAACCTTGTTTAAACCTTCAATAGGGGTATGCTTTATGCACTTTTACACCATATTTACTATAATGTCTCAGAACTGTTAGACTTTTGTATATTTTGCCATTTAAGTCACTATTTTTAAATTTTTTTTTTATTTCTGACACCTGAAAAATAATGTGTCTTTACTGCTTTTTCCATTATCCAGCAAGCTTTTCACAGACACCAGTATATATTAAAAATACATGACCTTATGCATAGTTCATAACTCCCATTCACCTCTCTCTTGTATAATGTGCTGATTATGAGCTGATATCTGTTGAATCAGTAAATGTTTAATGACTGTACTCGGTCAAACACCATTTTCTATGATTAACTAGAACTTCTGGTGCCTGTTTTATTGATACAAGAGTGAAGAGTCTTTTCTGTTTCAGGACTGTGAAGGTGGACGTGTACGACTGGGATCGAGATGGAAGGTAAAAGCACGTACGGGCAAGCTCCGGCTGCAGACAGATGATTCACTCAAATGTCACTTTTTATCTAACACGATGTGGGCGAAAGTTTGGGGAAAGAAACAACGGAACGAGAGCGGAGTAGGCAGACGTTGACAGATCGGCGGTGCAAACGGGGGGGAGATATGTGGCAGAAGAAGAAGGAACAATTCATCACAGATTAGGGATTGGGTTTGACGTTTGTCTGTCTGTTTGTTTATCCGCCAGCCACGACTTCATCGGAGAGTTCACCACCAGCTACAGAGAGCTGTCTCGAGGGCAGAACCAGTTCAACGTCTATGAGGTGAGCTCAGGCACCTGTGCACAGAGAGTTTTTTTTTTTGTCATATATAATTTGCTACGGGCCTACTTCTTAGATGTCTCTGTCTGTGTCCCATTTACAGAGAAATCATTCTTTTCTTTCAATTTGTAAAAAACAAAGAAGTAAATAGGCAATCCTTGTAGATGGTACCAGTAAATCCTTTATTTTTACTTGAAAATTACAATGTTTTCATGTATATATTATTAACTTACAAATATATTATTGGGAGAAAGAAAAAACTTTAAACTCTACACTCTGGACTAGAGTAGACCCATGCAATGACTCTAAAAATGAACCAAAACTAGATCATGAAGTTGAAACGTTGCGTTCTGCACTAGGTACATTATGTTCATATTTTTTAGTCTGTTCCGTTGACTTGGGGCTTTGTCTGTTACGTATGTTTGCTGCTGCTCTGTGAATATGTCAGTGTGCAGACTCTGTTACTTCTGATAAGTGAGTGCTGCAGTGTGAGAGTTATATGGAGAGGGGTTTTGTTGACAGTTGTTCACAAAAAAAGGCGTCATTTTGCAGATTTTGTAGAAAATGCTAGCCTGGCCAGCCAGACCGACTTTCTCTTTGTATTACATACAGAGAAAGTTAGTCTGCCTCCGATTTCTGCTCCGGCGCTTTCTTTCCGACCAATCGTAGCGAGGGAGGCGGGATTTTGTTTCGCGTCATATTGAGCGCGAGAAAACAGTAGCAGGTTTCGGTAGCTTACAACGATCGAAATAAGCACTGAACTCGATATTACACCCTGCGTCCTCAGATTTTTCTGACAAAAACAACAGAAGTCATTCACCGTCACCAAAGCATCTTCTCTCTCGAGCCACGCTGGTGTACGCTGTGGTTTGTTGACAACTAGAATAAGTTTCGCTTTCCTTACGTCACATCCGTGGCTTCTCTGATTGGTTCACTCAGCGAGCGTTAGTTCTGCCCATGGTCCTGCCTTGGAATCCTGTTTAAATCCATCGATCCCAGACTAACTTTCTCTGTATGTAATACAATGAGAAAGTCGGTCTGGCTGGCCAGGCTAAGAAAATGCTACAATTCAAAAAAAAAAAAAAAAAAAGAGAGGAAAAAAAGCATGGCTTGTCCTTCACTGCAGCTTCATGAACAACTAGCGGTGGATACAAGCAGAAAGACAGCAGAGATGATAAGATGGATTAGCAAAACATAAGCTAAATTGCTAGAGTTACTTTCTTTGCTGAAGGCTGCTGCTTCTAACTCATCCAGCTCAAAATGAATCCGCCATTTAATGATACAAGTCTGGCTTATGAGGAGAAAACAGTAATCTAATGTTGAACATAAAGCACCGTTAAACACACATTTATTTCTATTAATATGACAGTTAATTTGCATTCCCATTCACTGGTTAGGGGCAGTTTACATTTACCAATTTTGCCTACACAAGCATGTCTTTGGAGAATGGGAGAAAGTGGTGCTGTGGAGCCATAGTTTAACTTCTTCTTGACTCTAATGGGAAAGTCATGTGACATTTTATGACTATATATTTTCTGTTGCTGTCTTTAAAAGATGCTGTCTGGAAAGCTGGTGATTTTTTTTTTACTGTCTACTGAATGATAAATGAAATCTACATCTACAGGCTTAAGTAAAAGTCAAAATGTGCGAAAATGTCTGATTCTTCTGTGTACTTCTGTCACATTATGTACAACTCCTCTATTGTTCTCACCTTTCAAAATATAATTCTATTCAGCAGCATATCCCTGACTAAGACACAAAGGAACCGTACAAAAGGTACTGGCAGGTGCTCGCAACATCAAAAGCTATTACTGTTTTGTAATTTTTTTCAGTCGACAAAAAGATCTGACCTCAGATGAATAGATTGTCAGTGGCAGATACAGTCACAAAATTAAAGCTCTATAGTGATTCTTTCTAAACATTTGGTAAGAAACATGGTATGTGTGATGGGAAAGACTAATGGATGCCAACCTGCTGTGTGAAGGCCTTTCATGGAAACGCTGTTGACTGGCCTGTTTGAAAAGAGTTCAGTCGTTCAATAGGCTCCTGGTTGTTGAATATTCACTTTAGACGGCTAATGTTCTTCCTGGAGAGTCTTGAAAAAGAGCAGGAAAAACATGACTTGACCAGAGTGAGGCTTACACAACTGTTAGAAATCACTGAGGGCAAATGTCAGTCGGTTACAGTCGGAACTGTGTCACATCAGGGCATTTTCTCAGTCCAGAAAATGTTGAAACGGTATGATTTGGTTGATTTGTTAGACACATGCAGCAGAACCAATCACACGACCAGAGAGGTTACTGCACAGGTTGCATGTGTGTTAACAACTTCCCACATATTTTCTTTATAATTCAGATTAACTACATACTCATAAATTCATCATAAATTAAAAAAAAGTTTCTATCTTTAATAAATGTCATAATACCATGACAATTTATCCATGTAACCTATTTCAATTTGTATTCAGGGATGCCCTCATTGTCACCATTCACCAATTCAAAATCTTAATCCAATCCTCTCTCACTATATATATATATATATATATATATATATAAAACATTACACAACAAAGCATGTTTTGTTTTAATCTGTCTGAAAGACAAATGCTTGGCCTTCTTTAGAAGAATGGTCTTAATTACCAAAGCTGTAGCATGTTTTTAATCACAGTAAACGCTGAATGAGAAGATGGAATTCCCTGATTAGGTTGTTTATGAGGACAGAAGAATGGATGGAGAGATGAATATGAACGGACAGTTTAATCTCCTCACCTCCCGAAGTCCATTTCCTCTGCCCTCTCCATACTCGCAGCTGCACACTTTCAACTCATAGGCCGACACCATTATCTGGAATCTGTTGAATAATTCATGTTCATTATTAAACATCATGCCAAGGTATGAAGTGGTTTTACAAGTACCCTCTCCATTACTACCGCACTTTTTCCCAATCTTTCCCTAGGTTTTAAATCCCAAGAAAAAGGGCAAAAAGAAGAAATACATTAATTCCGGGACTGTGAGTATGCCACTTTTTCTCTGTCTTTTACTTTTAGATGTACTTTTGATGTGACACTGCTCAGCAATAAAAAAACAAAAAAACAAAGCACATAGTCAAGAGCCTCCCAGTGGATAATTACTGCATTGATGAATATGTTTCTGCTTCTGGAACCAAAACTGAAGCTGTGACTTTTTATCAACGTTAATAGATATTTTTTGGAGAGATATTACCCAGTTTCACAATGAATGATTTACCATGCTTTTTTTATTATGTGAAATGAGAGGCAAATAAAAAAAAAAAAAAAAATCAAACACCAAAGACAATACAAAACTTGAGAGGATAATAATACAATATGAATAAACCAACCAATCTAATCATCTATAAAAACTATTTATTCAAACTTAGACAGGATTCCATTTCATTTAACTTTATTAATCTCCGAGAGGAAACTCAGTTGTTAGGTCTCTTCAGATAAATAGATTTGGACTTCATCTTCCACAGATTGATTGATTGTACAGTTTTATTGCAGCTGAAGAAGGAATTTTTGTGTCTTTTCGCTCACTGATCTCAGATGTCCACTGGCTGCTCCCTGTTGTTCAAAAGCCCAATGCAGGGGATGGTCCATGTTGTTCAGTATCTGTTCTGTTGTGTGTTTATTGCTCCACTGCTCAAACCAGAATCTCCAAACTAATACTACATTTTTGTTTAAACAATGATGAAAGCTGGTATATTTATTCTTCCTTAATTTACTTGCACTAAAAAAAATCCAATTTCCTGGGAAACCCGGGAAAACAAACAGGTCCCCAAAAAAAAAAAACCCAAGGACAAAAACCCCCCCCCAACAACAAAAAAAAAAAAAGCCATTTGCCATTTGTGCATAAACAACTGTCCAGGCACAGGGCTTTCATGAGATCAAGTTTGAAGTTTAAAAGCAAAGAAAGAAACAAAATCTAGTTTTAAAAAAGGGAATTTAAAACCCTATACAGGAATAATAAAAAAGGAAAAACAAAACCAAGAAGCACACATTACAAAATGCCTCCAAATGTAACTTAAATAAGGATATTATATTGTCTCTATGTAAATAACTAACAATTCACAATATTCTTACAGGAGTTAAATTGTCTGTGTAAAATGAAACTGTAAAAGGAAAGCCAAATTATTATCTAAGGTCTAACGCACTTTTCATTAGAATAAATAGTTTGGAATGAATGAACTTGTTGAAAGAAGGCCACAGTAAATGCATGCAATAATCCATTAACGGTGATCCAACACATTTTTGTTCTGAGCAGTGTTTTTATGAACCCTTTTTGTAGACCCTTTTACACCTGCTTCTCTGTTTGTCTCTTGTCTAACTGCCTCGGGTCCTTCCCCTCTCTGTTTGGCCGTGTGCTGGTTTGTGTGCCAGGTAACGCTGCTGTCCTTCAAAGTAGAGTCCGAGTACACCTTTGTGGATTTCATCCGCGGCGGGTGAGTAGAATAATAATGCGGCCGCTCTCACACCGAGTGTCAACAGCCGGCACTGGTCTGTTTGGGAGTTATCTATAGACACTAGATTGAATTTCCCCAAAGCCCTTTAGTGAGCTTCGTACTCAATGTGCTCTCAGCAAGGACTTTTTGGTGGTGATTCTTGTTTGTAAATAGCTCATTTATTCAGTTGACTCACTTTTAATTAATGGTTTAATTTGTCCAACCTAATTAGACCTTCAAAACGGTTGAGAGTAATATGGTCCTGTCATATTAATGAGTCTCTGGACCATAGCAGAGCAAGTGAACCAGCAAAGTGATTATTTTGCACTTGATTGTGTGTGTGTGTGTGTATAACCTGTGTGTGAAAGTATATCTTATGTGTGTATGTTATACTGTATATGTGATGTAGTATTTGATCTCCTCTTTGCTCCAGAACACAGCTGAACTTCACAGTGGCTATTGACTTTACAGCATCCAATGGTAAGCAATTAGCGCATCTTCATGGGATCGATTCACATTTGAAAGTTAGTATAATGTTATTAATGTATTTAGATTTATACATAACAAAGAGTGGAGAGGAGAAACTAGTGAACCCTACTCTTATTTTTGAATAAAATGAGTAGTAGTATTCCCCAAAGACAGTTTGCTTTTAAAGTATCCTTGACATCAAGCTATATAGGGGCATCTCTTTGGGGGTGTTACATAAAAGATGCCCTTACAGGTCCGGCTGTGATCCTATTTCTAATTTGGCTGAGTGTGAACAGCTCTAAGAAATTCTGTAAAGATAATATTTCAATTGATATTCAGTATGGACTGAGACTATGTTATCTTTGTTCCAAGAATGACTATTCTGATTCTGTAGCTAAACTAATACAAACAAAGGGAATTTGGGGATATTTAATGTGTGGATTTGCTTCTGCTAAATAATGTCAATATTTATCTAGTATCACTTCAAAGTGTAGGAATCTGGAATGATGTGAGCGTAGAAAAAGTTTTTTTATAGGTTAGTACATGTTGTAATAGTCCTTATTGAAGTTTTGATTAGATCTTGTTCTGTTGGCATAAGGTGGGTGGCGTCACTGCTAGATGCTTCACAATCTTTTACCAAAGTACTACACGTAGGTGTTTGTGTCGGGTTTCTAGGGTAGTCTAGCCGAGGGTTGATCAAGCTTTTGACAGACGCTGCTTCGTGGGCTGTAATTGCCAGAGACAAATCTCGTCGCCTACCTGTTTACCCTCTCAATTTTACACTCATCCTTCTCCAGGGAAGGATTCCATATGGCTGCACCACACTCGGGTGCTGCAAAGCAAGGAGTTACATCAATTATTCTTAGCTTCTTAAAAGGACAGTGGTTGAAGTTTCTTCTGATGGATTTCAGGGTATTACATAACCTGACTCCACCAGATTGAACTGCTCCACATAGTCTGTTTTACAGTACCTCCTGGGAAGACTTGAAAGTGTTTGCAAAAGGGAGGCGCCTTCAGTCAAAAACTTGGTGGTGATTGGATGAAGCACAGACCAGTATCTGCCTCCATGATGTTTCTTTAACCAATCACAGCAACGACATGACGTGCCACTCTTTGCTCTTCTTTCAAAGTAGAAATTCTACTTCTGATAAAACTGTCTCGACAGCAGCGTCAACGCTAACGTCTTTCTGTGTAGCCATGTTGATAAAGAGGAGAAGAGAGCACTTGTTGCTTATGTCAAATTAAAAACCCGATACAAGATGGATTTATGCGAGTTTGGAAACTCCCAAATCTGGCAAGAATCCAGCTGCAGCGCAAGGTTTGGTATTACTGGCTTTCTGAGTATTTTGCTTGTGTGGACTTGGCTAAAACTTTTACACACAGAGTAAAACATGGTAATTAAAAACAATCCGAATGATATTAAAGTGCTTTCCTTCTTTGTCAATTCCTCCAAGTGTTTGAGGCCACTCTGTAATATGTCTAGATCTTCAGTAAAGATTAGACAGCCATCAGTAAAATGATGAATGGTGCACAGGAAGGACTTGATCGAGGCATCTGTAATATAATAATAATAATTTTTCAAGTAACTTCTTGTGAAGATCCCAGAGCTGAGTGTGTAGGGCACACACGTCAAACTCAAGGCCCAGGGGCCAAATGCTGCCTTTTGGAATGTTTGTTTTATGTGGTCTTACAATGCATTTACTGTAGTTGGTGATGTTTATGGCACTAGGTTTTCACTGGAATTGAACAGGTTTTAAATTGGATATGAACAGGTTTTTGAATCTACTCAAATCCAACTAAAACCTGTTCAAATCCATTAAAAAACTGTTCAAGTTCATCAAAAACCTGTTCAAATCCCACCAAAACCATTTTTATAAAACGAAAAAAAAATCATGCTAAAGATAACATTTGTAAGACTCAAATGAGGATGAAACCTCACATTCAAAATTGAATTAAAGAATCCCAAGGGTCACAGTCTTCGGCCCCTGAAAGTATTCTTATTTACTGTCATAGCCCCTCGCCACTTTAACTAAGTTTGACACCACCGGGGTAGGGGGTGCACTTATATGTGCTGCCTAGGGCTCAGTCTCTTTAGAAATGCTTCTGAACATGACAAGTACAAAATAAAAAGGTGAACAATGGGTGGTTGCACCTCTCTGTGTAATTTAAGAGCACTGCTAGGTCTATTGTAGAGAAACGCCTGACTTTTCCTCAGAATAAACTGGTCCACATTCTCTGTTCCTGCGTGGAGACAATAGCAGGGGATGAAAGCAGAGCGCTGATTTGATTAGCCATGGGAGATGCATGCGCCGCTCACACCTACTGCTAATGTATTCCTCTAATCACACCCGCTTTCCAACAGCGCCACAGGTGCACCACGTGCCACCGGCCACTAAAATCCCAGACTCATTCACCGCACCACGAACGCCTCACACGGCTCACTGCTCCTCTCACGGTGGACCCATAATAACCAAACTCTCTTTTTATATGTAAAGACAGAAGTTTCCATAACCAGATTTAAATTGCATTTTTGAAAGACGGCAACGGAAATACGTTCTCAAGGAGTTGATGATAAATAATGTATTCCCCATAATGTGTGCAGCCTAATCTGTTTCCATCAGTCACATTTGTAGCTTTTATTTAAATGAAGATGGAGAAGGGCTGTGGATGGCGAGTAGGGATATGGTGGAGTGTCAATCAGCACTTTAGCACTTGATTGGGACTGGATAGAACAGAGCCACTCACCGTTCAGTTTCATCAGGATTTTAAACAGGGAACATTTTTGCATTTACGAATAAATGAGGTGACGATAGCTTTGATTTAATTTCAAACTCATCTCACGCCACCCAATCCCCTCTCCCATCAGTGTCATTATATGGAAGCTCATGAAATTTCCTTGATTTTTGCCCTGTTATAAGTGCACCCCAACCAACCAACCAGTGGCTTTTGGGCACTTTCAGTCTTTTTTTAGTAAAGCCAGAGTGACAATCATCTACCCTCTCCCAGTGCTGAGTAAATGGGTCGCAGGGGTGTGCTTTTCTTCCAGTTGGGCGTGGGTTAAAGTAATGGAACATGTCCAAAATCTCCATAATCTGCCTCCATAGTAGTATTTCTATAGCTAAACATATCCAACCAAGACGCTCATTGTGTATGTAACACATTTATTCTCAGGTAATCCGTCGCAGCCCACCTCCCTGCATTATATGAGCCCGTACCAGATGAACGCATATGCCATGGCCCTGAAAGCAGTGGGTGAGATTATCCAGGACTACGACAGTGACAAGCTCTTTCCTGCCTATGGCTTCGGGGCTAAGCTGCCCCCCGATGGCAAAATCTCTCATGCATTCCCACTGGTACGACCCACACACACACACACATTTACATATGACACATACAGATCAGTCTTGGCAGGGTGGGGTCTGGACCAGGACGACGCTGTGACAGCAGCTGCTCACACAAGTTAAAAAGTTGGCTCATCTGCTCCCAGCGGGGATCTCCCAGCATCCCCTTCACTTCCTCCTTAGGCCCTCCTGAGGGATGAGGGCACCCAGACTCACAGCTCCAAAAAATGCACGCTGAAGCTTAATACAAATCTTGCTTTGGTTGACTGAAGCCTTATTAGCGAAGCAGACATGAAGCGTGAACGAAATCTAAACTATTAAAAGGAGCATTTATTTGGAGCATTGGAGAATTTGGCACCACCTATTGTTCTGAGGGTGCAGTGTTGTAGTGTACTTGCTGATAACGACACAGCATGCATTTAGCCATGTTTCTACTGGAGTAATACATTAGGAGTTAGGTCAGTACAGGCAAACTTGTATTGTATGAAGAGGTCTGAAGCATCTCCAAAAAAACACCATACCATACTACTTTGGTAACTCTTTGGCCTTTGGTTTCATTAGAGTGGTCTGTGAAGCTAAACACTACTTTTCTGCTTTTCTGACAATCTATAATCCTTACTTTGGTGGAAGGTAGTAAAAGAAAAACAAAGACTGAAGACATGTTATCAAAGAAAGCATGCCCTGTTTTTGTGATAAACTGTCATATTCCATGAAAAGACCCAAACCATACCATATCACTCAGTGCAAACATGGCTTTGAAGTGAAAACAAAGTCAAAAGTAATATTACCAGGTTTACAGCAAATGTAAGTGTGATAGTCTAGCATTGAGAAAGCCATGCCAGCAGGTTTTACAGTGTTTTAGGTTCAACTTTTGGCATGAAATCTCTGAGCAATAGCTAAATGCTAACATTGAATAACTATAAAAGTCTCCAAACTTCTAAAGGTAACATGTAGACTGATGAGAATAAGACAGCTGTGTTCCATAAGATACATTCATTTAGTTATAGACAGATGCAGAGGTGGGACCAAGTAAGTCTCAAGTCTTTGTCCTCAAGTCTCAAGTCAAGTCCCCAGTCCTTTACTTTAAGTTTGAAGTCCTTTAAAGTCCTTAACCAACAAATTAATACAACCCTACAAGATTTTATGAAGTAGTAAAAAAAACACATGAAGGATTAAGGATTGCATTTGCAAAAAATCTAATTGGGCAAAAGTTGATCAGTTATCACACACTTTGGACAGATGTATTATTAGACCTGGACCCTGAGTCAGTCATGGACGCCATTGGGTTTATTTCCATGTAAATTCAACAGAGAAATATCCAGCTTTTGAAATTTGTAGGTGCCATGTCTACCAAGCGTGTCTTTTCACACTGACTATTTGTTGCTTTCTTATTTGCCATATAATAACTTCCTGGAAACATTTAAACTCCAAATCATAATGTTCTGGAGCTCACAGGTTACTTAAGCTTCATTGGACAAAGGTTGCGAGTCAGTGGTTGTGAATTGATCCCGCCAAGACCCAAAGACATCTGTGTATAGGAGAACTGGTAAACCTAAATTGTTTAGTGATTGAACTTGAGTACAAATGGTTGTCTGTTAGTGTGTTTATTAGCCCTGCCTCACGCCTAAAGCAGCGTGGATCGACTCCAGCCTCCTGTGAGCCTTAGAGAAAACATAAGAAGAAGAATAGTAATTCATTTTTGTTCTGCAGGATAGAAAATAATTAAACACTTGGCAATGAGTTTGCTTTCTGCAAGATTCCTCGTTTCAGTGTCAATGGTTCACTTCAAATGGGTTTTTCAAATGAGACTGATGAGTAAGATCGGTTAAAACAAGTCCATTTTGTCTACAAGGTTGTCTGTCTACATTTCCATTAAGCTTGTGTTTAGTTTTTACTTCTGGTCATTTATATTGTAGTACTCAAGTGATTATGATAATTGTTCCAACAGACATTTTAGTTTGTTAGTTTTTTACAGCAATATTCAAATGGCTTTTTATTTGGTAAATCAAGCAATGCAGAAAATGCTAATGATTACTAGTTTAACTCTGTCCTGTGGGGCCTGTAAAGCTTTACTTGTTAGTTTTAGTGAACATTGTGCTGTTCCAACAAACTTTAAAAGGTTTACAGGCTGTTTATTTGATAAATCATGCAGTGCAGAAAATGCTAATGTGAGAACTAGTGTTGAACTACTATGAGGTAGTGTTTTGTTAGCCTACTTGTTAGCTTTACACGTCAGCTACTCATATGTTTTGCTAGTTTTGGACCTGCACATATAGTTTTAATTTGATGGAAAAAAAAACAAACAAAAAAAAACATGATTTTTTTTCTTTGTTGTCATAAAGTTGGGTTTAACCATCAATGCATTTGCAGGAATTTTTTTTTTTTTTTTTTTTTTTAATAAAAGTGTAGCACTAGCACAAACTACACATATCATACATATATTTTGCTGCTGTTGACTCCCTACATTATTTCATTTGACACACAATTAATTAAATTTCTTCCTGTGTTGTATTTTGCCAGAACAATGATAGTGAAAATCCAAACTGTGTGGGCATCGAGGGCGTTCTGGAGGCCTATTTCCAGAGCCTGAGGACGGTGCAGCTGTACGGACCCACTAACTTCGCCCCGGTCATCAATAAAGTGGCAAAGTAAGTCTCATTTGATGTTCTAATAGAAAACCTCTGAGAGGAAATGGATTTTCTTTTCTGTTTGTTTTTGTGTTTAGCGGTCTTGATTAAAAGAGGGCTTGTCATAAATAACATGAGTCACCGGCTTGTCATTTGGACAGATTAAAGAGTTTAGTGTGTTTACGGAGGCATAATGATCCAACTTGTGTAGGATCAAAGCTGAGGTTAAAGATCCCATTGGCTATTAGTCAAATCCCCAATGCCTTGTGTGGGAACATTTATTATTTAAATATATTAGTACTAAGTCTAAATGACAAAAACACCCCCTAAGGCTCTAAAGCTACACTATGTAATATTATTAATATTAACCATAAAAAAGTTTTCATTTGGATGTTTCTCTGAAGATTATAGTAACCTGAGTTGATATATTTAGATATATATATATAGATAGATAGATAGATAGATAGATAGATATATTATATTTTTATACTGTCTTACCTGCATAAACTTTTCACAAACATTTTGCATGGTTCTAAATTGTTGAAACTATTGCTAACATCATTGTAGTGTTGTTGGATATAGGTGAGTTATACAGTATAAAAATACCAGTATCATTCCACATATGACAGTTCAGACAGTAACATTTTGAAGCACATGTCACATCAATATAATATATTACATACAGGCAATGCACATTTTAACGTAACATACAACATCCATGGCTCTAAATTACTCAGGTTTTTACTTACCATAGTGCAGACATAGGCAAGTTGAGTAACATGAATAACATCCTGATGGCTCATATGCTAATGGTTTTGAAATAAGGTGCTGAAATACCAGCATTTCCTAAAAATTTGATGCATTTATGTATAAAAAAAATGTTTCGTTAACTTGAAACACACAAGTACATTCTATGTAACAAGTTACACTATTTGCCACATCAGTAAATGTTGCAAACATAAATTGGTAGCAATGCACATAGTTTAATGCAACAACAAGTACATGGGTCTAAATGTTGTTGTTAAAGCTCCACTACCAGATTTACTTTTTGCCGTTCCTGTCTCAGTTTCCACTCAATAGGGACCTCCCTGCTTGACTTAAAAAAATAAATAAATTAAATTAAAAAATGAAACAAAATACTAATACATTTCACCAAACTGAAGTTTAGAGTTAGAGCTATTTCGAGCATTTGATTTTGCAAACAACGTTCCTGAATAGAGGTTCTCTATTAAAATCCCTATAATAAATAGCAGATGGCATCATAAAGCATGTTTTTTCCACAAATTAGTGCTTTTACAAGATATTAATTGGGGTTTAAACTATTTTCCCAACTAGAAGAAAAAAATGTCAGGTACAGTCTGTAAGCCTATAGCTATTGTGTAATTATGTAGCTCTAGCTAAGTTGAGGAGGCGCATTATGTCTACCATTGTCAGTGTTGAAAAGCCTCTACACTGTATAATAGCAGATATTATATATATTTTGCCTGGAATACAAAGCCCTTTTATTTACCCGAAACCCTGTTGCGTGTTGGCTCCCCGTAGTTTCTTGCACGGAAACAAAAGCAGTCTGTCCTCATTTCACATTATGTTTTTGTGGCACAACAAAAGTGGTGTTGTTAAAAATGTTAAAAAAGGTCATATTATTTCTCATACATCAGTTGAAAACACTTAACTACCCTCTTAAAACGCTGACCTCACATATTGTTAGTATTTTACTCGTACACTCTCAAGATGGCTGCTGTGTTGATTACCATTAGGAGATAGAGGAGTAATGCTAAACAGCTACAGCCATCACGTACTTACTTTGCTTTTAAATCTTAAATTCTTTATCTTAATATGCATGTGTATAAAGTCTCTGTGTATAAAAGCGACATGCATTTTACATTAACGTCGTTTTTTTGATGCTTTAGCAAAAATGTATGCTAATCTTTTCAAAAGATCTTGGTTTAACAGTCTTTGATGAGGAAGCACAGGTTCTTAGTAATCTGTGTATAGCTCTGGCTCCTCCATGTGGTGTTATGGGGTGTTTTGTAAAAGTCCAGCATCCAGTGACTTGTAAGTTCAGCTGGTGTAGCTTAAATGCACACATAAATAGAGCAGTCCAATACTGCGCCTCTTGCTGTTGTTCTCTCCCCACTCACTGACAGCACACATCTTATTTAAGGAGAATTTGGCATAAATGTGCTGTAGTCTGCCCTAACTTCCATCAACAAAAGAGCTCAGGTTGTTTACCCATAGTAAACAGGTCTATACACTGTCTCTACTGAGCAATGCATGTCAGAAATGGCAGCGGACATAACAGTTAATCACACCATTAAGCCTCACAGAAAGCGGTGTAATGTTCAACAGAGTGGAACATAAAGTTGTTATCACATTCTCTCTCTTTACACAAAAACTCGCAGGTGAAGGACACAGACAGAGAAACACACATAATCTATCTCCTGCCATGTCTTCACTCCTGCTCGGATGAGAAAATGTGGATGGATTCATTTGTTTTCTCATCAGACCTCTGTATGGCAGGTGGAGAGAAAAAGCCAGAGCGGGCTGCTGGTTATTTTCCTCATGCAGCAGTTTTTCCCAGCGCTTGTTATTTTTGAAGGGTCTCTCTGTGAAGCTCAAGGTTGGAGTTTTAGGTGGTAAACAACTCAATGCACATCCTGAAATCCAGACAAAGAGTGGTTGCCATGGTGTGTAGGAGAGAGACCGCTTGAACCGAGCTTACATCAAACAGTATGAATTGTTTAAGTACATAATAAAATGATGATTATAATCATGATTAAAGACGGGAGGTGAACACAATGTCATTAGAACTTTCTCAGATGATTCATTTTGTCAAAGCTATAGTGTTAAATGCCATAAATAGTTTTAGGGCATATCTCATTGCCGTAAAGTTATGTCTATGATTGTTCTATATTTAAATTGAAACATCTAAAAAATGAAAACAAATACAACATTTTAGTCAGGCAATTTCTAAACTACCTAAATTTTGAAACATTAGTTGCGTGTGCATTTTGGCAACAGAATTTAAAAAGACCATAATACATATTCAATGGACGAACAAAATGCAAATGCTGCATAAAAAAGATGATTTTGGCAATTACGTTAAAGTTAAGTGCTGTCAGTGAGTGGGTAGAGAACATTAGCGAGTGGCTTGATAGTTTGATGCTATGTTTATACGAAAATTTAGGCTACACCGGCTAAAGGCTACAAGCTGAAAGTCACTGGATGCTTATAACTATGTTATGCTGCACTTGTACAAAATGCCTAATAACAGCACATGGGGAAGTCAGAGTACCAGAATAGTTTTAAGACTGTTGAACTGAGAACTGATAATAAATTAGCATATGCATTCCTAAACCCACAAAACCTACATTAAAGTACAAAGCACCTTAGATAAAAGCAAGAACACACACATAGAGCTTGCAACTTTGCAGCCAACTCCATCTGTTGCCATAATGGACATGTATCTTTTTGATGACTGCTATCTGTTATCATTAATGCACTATATGTATGCTTGTATGTAGTCTCTGGCAGGCCCATTGTAATATAATGTACGGTTAAGGTACTGGTGTAGAAACAAGGTACTGGTTAAGGTACTGAGGCCAATAAATAGATACAATCTGTTCAAGACTGAGACCAACTAAAATTGTGTTTGACTTTCTGACGAGGCTTAAGACCTGGTCTCAACCAATCTCCTGCAGAACTCTAATAAGTCTATTGATTATGTATGAGTCTGAGAGCAGCAGCCAGGTGAGCTTTTAGCCATCTGCTGGAACGTTCAGAGAGTGGCTTCTAACCTGTGTGCACTTGTGTGTGTTTTTTTCGGGTGCATGTGTTCCCCAGCTGTGCGGCAGAGATTACAGATGGCTCTCAGTACTTTGTCCTGTTGATGATCACAGACGGAGTGATATCTGACATGGTGCAGACCAAAGAGGCTGTGGTCAACGTGAGTACAGCACATTTATTCACATATGCCCACTACTTCCTTTCTTTTATTGTATTAATCAGGCTACTGATAACCACCAAGTCCTTATTCATCGAAGTACTTGGTGTTTATTTGTCCTTTATCACTAAGTGGGGCATATAAAAGCCCTATAAGAACAGATTAACTTTTGTTTTTAAAAGCCTAACCTTGATTTTTCTTGAGCATAAGTGTTCTGTTCTTAAAAGCAGGCTTTTAAGAGGTACTTAATTTTCAAAGCACAATGGCAACACAGAGGCATTGTTCAAACTATGAACATAAAAATGCTTGAGTTAGTTTATTTCATGTGGCCAGCGTTTACACCAAATGGGAACATGCTCAGTGTGTCTTGAGGCACACACAGTGGTAATATGCACCAAGTCCAAGCATGTATTACATAGACAGTGTTAGAAGAGATGTTTATGTGACCAGTATTAAATTAGTAATAAAAGGACTACTATGGGCTACCATGTTTATTTTCGTGTTAGGTGGTCCATAGAGTAGGCACAATTCCTTCTAATTTAATTCATATTCCTCATGATTGGTTCTGACTAATGGACTTAAAAGTGGGACAGAACAAATACATCCTAATGATTTAAAGTCATTTTTAGTCATTTAGAGGATTTTTAATTAAAAAAGAGTCCAAGATTTGAAAATATGCAATAAACAGCATTGGCCCATTTTTGGAAGTTGTAGGTGTCCCATCTCTTTTCACATTGTGGTCAATCTTACTTAGGAAAAAACTTGAATTTAAAGCAAAAACACCAAATGGAAATGTTTTCTCAAAAGAAGCATGTCTTGTTCTTGTGGGAAACATGTTATCTTCCATGTTAACATGTTAGTGTCTATGTTGGTGTTGGACCAGCTCTCATCAGTCCACAGAATCTTTCCCCAAAAGTCTTGGGGATCATCAAGATGTTTTTTGGCAAAAGTGAGACGAGCTTTTATGTTCTTTTTGGTCAGTAGTGGTTTTTGCCTTGGAACTCTGCTATGGACGCCCTTTTTGCCCCGTCTCTTTCTTATGATTGAGGCATGAACTCTGACCTTAACTGAGACAAAAGAGGCCTGCAGTTCTTTAAATGTTGTTGTGGGCTCTTGTTGACCTCTTGGATGAGTTGTTGCTGTGTTCTTGGGGTAATTTTAGTAGGCCAGCCACTCTTGTGATTGTTCACCATTTTCTCCATTTTGTGGATAATGGCTCTCACTGTGGTTGGATGGAGTCCCAAAGCTTTAGAAATGGCACTGTAACCCTTTCCAGACTGATAGATGTCGATTACTTTGTTAATACATGATTTAACAAGGGGGGCAAGTACTTTCTCACATAGGTCCAGGTAGGTTTGGATAGCTTTTTTCCCTTAAAAAAAAAACAAAAAACCACCCAACAATTGCATTTTGTGTATTTTTGAGTTGTCTTTGTCTAATATTTAAATATGTTTGATGATCTGAAACAGTTAAGTGTGACAAATGCCCAAAAAACGAAGAAATCAGGAAGAGGGCAACTATTTTTTCACGGCACTGTATTAAAAGCTAATACTATGTTGACTTAAGAAAGATTCGAAGTGCAGTAGTGGTATTTTTACATTAGAATCTTTAAACTAGTATGACAGATGAACATAACACTGCTCTTTTGTCCTCTCTGCAGGCCTCATCACTTCCACTGTCCATCATCATCGTTGGAGTTGGACCAGCTGAGTTTGACGGTAAGGTTTCCAGTTAGGGAAATAAAACGTTTATATCCACAATACTATTCAATGTCCATCTATTCTTAGTGGAAGCCTTTAAGTCAGGAACCTCTTGGCCCAGACGCTGTTATTACAGAGCGCTATGGCAAGACAGAATGAATAGTTTTTAATACAACATTGAGATCTTACAGTGGCGCTGACCTTTTAGACGCTAAATGTCACCACGGTATGAATTTTATCCCGTAAGACATTTGTGTGAAATTCTTCCACTAATCATATATAATTAGTGGATAACTTCTGCGTCGTGTTGTGGCTGATTCATGTTTTGTGAGACTTGGCATTGGATAAAGAAGTTGACCTTTTAACTTTTGGATAGTGAAAAGAAATGATGAGCCTGACCTTTGGCAAAGTCAATTTTAAGACATTTATTTGTGAATCAGAAGGGATTCCAGCGCAGTGTGAGGATTGTGTTTGCAAAGACAATTGGAATGATAGTTCCTCAGACTTAGGTGGCATATTATGGGAAGGAGAGAAGAAGAGGAGGATTATTATTGTACAAAAGACAATTAGAGCTAGCGTTAAATTACTTTTTACAGTGTAAACTTATTTTATTTTTGTTTATTTTATTTATTTATTTTTTAAGTCTGCATTTAAAAGCATTTGCACATTTTTAACGTACATTATCTGTACCTATATGGATTATAGAGTCATGTGAAAAAGTTTTCGGGTGATTACTTTTTTTGTGATATCTGTTCTGAAGTATTTGAACAAATGTTTGCAACTATTGTTAGCATATGCAAGCTTGCATTTGAAACGCCCTGTGACATTCCCCATGACTCAAATGTGAGCTACTCTACTACAGTACTGTTTCATAATAGCTTCTTGATATTGAACAGTGGAAGAGTTACAGTTGAAAGTCAGCGGAGTCAAGTACGCAGGCCTCTTACAGCCCACGGATCAATGGGCTTTCAGTGGGAGCTCGGTGCTGTGTTGCTGCTCAGTGGGCCGTGGAGACTTAGCACCTCATCATTGTGTTGGATGGGCCCATCTTTTTCTACTAGTTTAAGCAATCGAATGGAAGGATTGGTGGTGAAGCCTCTCAGGCGTGTTCGGGGGTCACGGGGTCAGGCTGACTTAATGGCAGCAGAGTGTGTGTGCTCCTCTCTGTGTGTGTCCTTACCTCTCATTTTCAGGCCTAATTGGCTTTTTCTGCTCCGTTCGGTGTTAGATCCGCAGTATATTTCCTCATTCTTTAAAACCGTAACCTTGTGGCGATCTCAGAGATGTATAATGAGAGTCTGGACACTTCCATAGGAACTAAGAAATGCTCACAAAAAGTCATCAAGGTTCCAGCTTTAAATCCTTTATGGTGTTTCGTGGAGTATACTGCATGAGCTGACAAAAGTACACAGTGTTTTATTTTAGTGCATTAGCTAACCCCTGTGATTGCAGTGGTACTTTGAACAGCCGCAAATGTAATGATTATCCTCCATAACAGCATAAATGGTGCCTGTCTACTCTGCATGTCCTTAGATGGCTTATGTTCTATACTTATCACATCAAACAGACTGTTCTTAACTTCATCCACATGTATTTAGCTAAAAAGGCTTCTGTAGAGTCTTCATTGTGCCCCTAAGAGTTCTCTCTGGGCCTTCTTCCACTGTCCAAAAAAAGGTACCAAAGAAATGGTGAATCTACAAGGCCTTTTTGCTGAAAACAACTAGATTCTGTTGTGTTTTGGTTTAGTTTACTTGCTGTAAACTGTTAAGAGATGCACACCTCTGTATAAAGACAGCTATTGGCTGGTAGCAACACACAGCGAGTAGAAAAACAATGGCAAAATAATATCTTTCTGTTCATTTTTAAAACTTTACTCTGATAATATATTATTATTATTAGACATAAAATTGACACTAACCTTCTCCATTTGTAGTTCTTGTAATAAATGTAGCTTTAGCATTGGCAGGGTTCACAACATGTCTACTGGCCTGGGAGACATAGCCAGTGTTTGCATCCTGGCATTAAGTACCAGCCAAGAGTTGCACATTAGCAGAGTAATTAGCACTCCTGTCTGAGAGCAATAAGATTGTAGGTTTGATGCTTGGATGATGGCCTTTTTGTGAGGTGCTTCTGCATTACTAAAAAAAAAAAATGCCGGATGATCGGATCATGTCACTGAGTGTCCAAGTGATAGCTTGCAATTAACTGGTGATTGTCCAGAATGTGCCAAAGCAGATGGGGCAGACTTTACAGCCAGTGATCTGTAACAGGACTTTGATAGATAATGGATGTCTTGCAGTCTGTTCAGGCTTTCCTGTATTGACTCGACCTCACGTTGTGCTCAGCCACCCGTTCCTGTGACAGCAGAGCATGCCTGAGCCTCTTTGTGTCTCTGTTAAAAAAAAAACAAAAAAAACTTGTGGAAGTGCAGTGTACAGGTGCCACTGTTGAAGACCACTCACAATGACACCTCCACCAAAGCGCAATTTACAAAACAGCACTTAAGAAACTATATTTGTCTCTTCTGTCTCTGTAGAGGGTATGCATGCAAAGTGGAATGGAAGTGTTGTGATGGTACAAATAGATTCAGTATGAAAGATATTTTGAAGACCAACTAAATCTTAAGAGAAATCATCAGAACCCAGTGGAGTTGTGGTGGCCATGTTGTGTCAGAGTTTTAAGTTGCTATATTGTTGACTCATAAAGGGACAGATTTACTACTAGAAATGAAGAAATGCTTTTTTTCTCTCCATGACAAAACTATTTTCTGCTTTTGTGAGTGTCAAACCTTGAAACCTTGAATTTGACTGCTCAGTTTTTGCACTTTGAAATGAGGCCAAGCTGCACAAATTGCAAGTGGCATATTTAGTGGCATATTTACTTAAATGCCTTGACACATTTACTAAAGATTAATGAAATACACTACTGCATTTTTTTTTTTTTGTAAGTGTCTGTCATGTATGTTTTCTCTTCTTTGTGTGGTTAGACTTGTACCTCCTTTTTGTCCCTTTTGCAAGGCACAAAACCTAGTGTATCAGGCTGTGCCACTCATTGAAATTCTCTGCAGTTTTTGCATTGGGAAAAGCAAACAACTGCAATTTATAAGCAGTGAGGCCTTTCTTTGTCCATGCCTCTGTTGCTCTTAATATTGTTCTGGCCTCATCATTGTGTTGGAACTGGAAAGTGCCATTTTTTTCTCCAACAACAGGTTTTGCATTGGCCAAACACTTTAGTAAATCTGCCTCTAAATGTTTATTGTCTGTGTAGGGCTGTAGTCAACCAAAGAATATATAATATATTATAGTTGTTTCTTAAAACACATTCTATTGAATAATGCTTAAAAAAGTTTATTTGGTCACACAGTAGCAGATGTTTCCAGCTTACATGCTTCAGAGCTAAAGTCTTATTCATACAGTACAAGTTACCTCATCTAAGAAATATCTTCAGAGTAATATATTTTTTATTCAGGTATGTGACTTTTTAAAATAAACTGTGAGTCAGAGGCCAATGATTTCTTTAATAATGTCCTTATCTATTAAGTTGAAGTCATCTGATCTTTTCAACAGTCTGAATAACATCCACTTCAGTGACTCCACACAGAATCATGGATTTTATATTTATTTTAACTTTAATTTTAAAAAGTAAATTAAGAGTGATCACAGCTCTACAACTGTCATTTGGTTTTTGTAAGCATTCTAAAAAACATGAAAATTAGTCTCAAAACTTAACCCAATACATTTAAATTAACATTGATGTGATAATAAAGAAGTTGTTTGCCTTTAGGGTTTGCTTTGTGCATTTTTCTTGATATCAGCCACTGGTTCTTGGTCTGTGATGATGAAGACAGCCATCTGAGCGGTTGTTTGCCTCTCAGTCCTAGAGAGTGTTCCAGTGGAGAAGTGATGTCTGTGCGTACCCTCTTTAGAGCCCACCAGTGACCAGAATTATATATTTAGAACCGGAGTGACCTCGGGTGAAATTTTGCATTGGTTTTGCTCAAAGTGTGACAGATTTGGTGCATGAGGTTTCCTCTTCTGAATGCCTACCCTTGCTCCCTGTGCTGTTCCAGTTCAGATTTCATTAAGAGACATGAAAAAAAAAATAACATCCAGTACCTACTTCATATTCCTCCTCAGTGATCCACTCTTGAGTCGCTCACTCTTTTTTCTCTCTGCAGCAATGGAGGAGCTGGATGGAGACGATGTGAGAGTATCCTCCCGAGGACGCCTTGCCGAGAGAGACATTGTACAGGTACTCATCATAATTCGATTTAACGGCGCGGGTTTGACTGATCCTGTCAACTACGCCAATGTGAGGTAGTGGTCTCTGGAGGATGACAGCTAACTTCACGACACAACAAGTCTTCTGCGGTGGGCTAATAAACATTCTTATTGTCTCACTCGTGGATGCAACACGACAACTGAAGTTTTACAAGTTCAAAAGCCCTGGAGCCCATCTGTCTTCTTATAAAAGCCACAAGGTCAACGGGTCAAATTAGTCCGTCTGAGTCAGAGCAGATACTCCAAGAGTTTGCCAACAAAACTCTTTTTCATCAAATATAATTTTACAAAAGAGGGTTGCTTTGTTTTTTAAAAGTAAGCAAAAAAAAAAGAGACATAAATACAGATCTGGCAACAATACCGAACATTCATCTTCTAATACATTTTAAAGAAATGAGAAACTAATGGGAAGCAAATACCCTGGTCTTAGATAAGGGAACGCTATTGGATTTTTTTTATTGTGCTGGAGTTTGCAGAAAGAGCAAAGATAAATGCGGTATCTGAAATTAAAATGGTGTGTGAGTGTATATGGTTCCAGAAGTTTAATGAACAGAATAACATGTGTGCACCAGTGTTCCTACATTGGAGAGGCAGACAGGGGCAGTGACAAAAGAACTTTACTTTTGGAAACATAATAATATGACGGAAAGCATACAATTTTTTAAAATGTCTCACACTTGAACTAATGTAGTTTTGACCCTGAAGAAGCTTTGCTAGTTATTATGAATGCATTTTTAATGTTCCCATTAGCAGCCATACATATTGCAAAAACGTAAGCTGATTCTTCATAATAAATGCTCAGTTTCTTATAGAAGCTCTGTTGCTAAATATTTGACTATCTATTAAAAGTGGTCTCCCTTGTGCCTATATTGTACCTCTCATCCTCCTGTATCTTGCATTGTAGCATGCATTACATAGATACCTCACATTGCTTATTTAAGACCACCAAAAAGAATATGTTAAATTCAGATTGTTAAAGGGTCACACCAGTAAGTAGTTATGAAACTACATGCTTTTATAGACATTAGTAATTGACAAGCATTTGTTAAATTGGAGGTGAGTTCCATTTTAGCTTTGCTATATTCAGTGTTGGTTCATTTAGTGTTGTTTTGTTCTCGTCTATTTCAGACATGTTTTGTTACAGGTATAGCAGCAATAAGACACCACTGAGAATGTTTTTTTTTTTTTTATTATTATATAGTTACTGACACACTTTACATCACTCAAATAGAGGGAGCAGATATAGGCCAATACATTGGACCCTAGTCTAGTATTTGTAGAAAATACGAACATGTCTACTGTTTCAGAAGACATGTTTTGTTTTCGTGGGAAGATGACAGGAGACGAAAAAGAACAGCTTTTAAATATCAAACAATTGAAGCGCTTGGGACCTCCATAACATGCCATGACAGGTTAGTAGTAGTAGAAATTATTACTTACTAAAAAAAAGTTGAAAATGCATCACCTTTATATTTTAGTGACTAAATCTATTGCAGATATAATCGACTAAATTCTTATGATATTTCGTTGACTTAAACTAGACTAAACTAATAAGGATTAGATGACTAAATTATGACTAAAACTAAAGTGCATTTTAGTCAAAAGATTAAGACTAAAACTAACAAAAACACTGAGACAAATAATTCATACTTTTGTCAAATAGTGGGTAGAATTTATCATAAAAAAATGGAGTAGATTTTTAACATAGCAACCAAGCAGTGGGTTGGAAAATCTCATCTAGAGAGAGTTGTACCTAATAATGAACTTTAAAGTTTCTATACGTCTGACTAAACAATCATCAGCCCAGTTATATTTACACACCACAAGTGAAATCCATTTTACATCGTCACACGCTCTAATACAGTATTTATCGCTATTGATTGGATATAAAAGTCTCCTTCTCATTATTTCCGTCGTGCTATAATTACACACAGTCTCCTCCAGCCTTTAGAGAAAGACAGGAAACTTCCCGGAGCTAACAGAGCGTTATGTCACAGCGTTTCACAAATGATTTAGCTCACCTCGGCGTGAACTTTGTCATGTCAAATCCAGCCTTTTCTCACATTGCGTTTGGTAAAGCTGAACATTTCCGAACATTCGTCACAACTAACAGCATATGGAATTCCATTAATGTCAAAAATTATAATTGAATGGCAGTATGGACCATAAAATCCCTTTGATAAGAGAAACAGAGGTGATATTGTGTAGGTTTAAACCGAGCTATTGTGTTTGGGGACAGTCTGCAGTTATTTGAAATGCACACAAAATGCACCGTGAGTGAGAATCAGACGAAGATAAGAAAGTAATAAAAGCACTCTGTCTGAAGACTGCAAACAAAGAGAATGAATTATTTCACCAATAATGTACTTCCAGGTGCTATAGAGATATACAGACATGGGATTCGCAGTACCTGACTATGAATGCATTGACACCAGCCCTGTTTGGTCCGTTTTAATCGAACTTTACTTCATGTCCTTGAATAGTCCGGTTTGTTTGGAGAAGTGTAGATGGGGAATTCAAACTCTGGTGCACACCAAACAATGGAACTCTAATCCGCAAAAAAAAAAAAAAAAAAAAAAGGTCTAGGTCTGCTTCCAAGTAAGGTTGGATTGAGGTGAGAATGCAAGAAAGAAACAATGAACAAAAGACAGGAAGTGAACCAAAGCACTGTCCACCGATGGCAAAAAAATTAGAGTAAATGACCATCTAATGTGAAAAAATGGCATAGGAGAAAATAAAAGAGAAAAATGTTGAATGTAACAGCTGCTGTGAACAATTCCAAAAACGTAAGATTTGGCAAAAATATGGTTCTTCTAAACCCAATACTTTAGTAATTATTTAAAATGAAAAAGAAAACACACCACAAGAAAACACACCAATTAATGTACTACTCACTGAACTAAAATATAGCAAAAAAATATTGATAAATTATTTGAAATTCAAAAACATTGCTGCCTACCAACCTGCATAAATCCACATAAGTAAATGTTCTTTGATAAAAACAAACAAAGAAAAAAAGAACTTTGTTGTAGAAGAGATGATAACCACACACGTTGTTAGAAGAACATGCTGTTGTCTATGAACAAACTGAGTAGAACTAGGTCTAATGGTGCAACCAATTTAGACAATAAGGCAACCTTGGGTCTTAATGGGTGCAACTTATTCTTATACTTCACAGCTGCATAAATAATAATTTAAATAACTTCTATTTATTTATATTTAATCATCACATAAATCCAATTAAAGATGAGAAACAAAGACCAGATTAAAAGCCCACATACATCAGCTGGAGTTGCATTTAATTGTGTCATTATTTTTTTTAGAATATAGAATAATAACACCTGTTTTACATTTTATTCTTCTAACTAAAGTTGAGTTGTGAAACATACACTGCAGTATTATTCAATTCTTCATAGCAATTATCTTTTGTCTGAAAATATTTCAAATTAAATAAAGTCTTTAAACTCAACAGTCAAATTTTTGTTACCTCAAAGACCCACTGTTGTCCTTTTTAAATGTTTTCACAAAATCATGAAGGTATGTTTATGTTCCTAATTAGCGGTGGACTGACAATATTTTTTAAAAAATTGATAAAATAAAATAATAAAGTAAATAAATCCAGAAAAACAATGCTAGTGTAGTATTACCAGTAAGTTTAACCTATAAAAATGGTGCGCAATCAAACCAAGTCTACTGGATTTTTAGGTTTAAAAATGTCATATTACTTTGGAGCATGTTGTGATCACTGCTGCGTTAGCGATAGCAGCGGAGACTCATTTATAAACATGCACATACTTATGCACATATATGATAATCCATATGCCTAATTAGACGGCGGATTAATGAGTTTATGCTGATCATGTCCAGATGTGATGTATACAGACTCCTGGAACCTCTCGCCATTCTGTACCATCAATGTTAACAATGTTCTTAAAAGGCACGGTGTTGTTTGTTTAAAACCAGCCTTGAAAAGTTACTTTAGAATAAATTTAAATACCATTAATATATTTGAGTTGTTTTTTATCTAAAATTGTTATTTGGGCTGAAGCTAATTGCAGGAAAAAATTCAGATCAATGCCAAATTTACATCCGAGTATCCCGTTTTATTTCTCCAAAGACTCATCAGTGAGCTTAGCGTTGTGGAAAATATATTAAACACATTGTAATTTAGCTTTTTTGCTGTCTTTATGAGGGTTATAGGATATGACAGTGTAACCACCCAAGTGCTGCCAGTGCCTTAAATAATGCTACAAATCATTATATCTAATTACATAATACCAAGCAGTGGAAGGTAATTAAAATGCTTCAAAGGTATGAAATGAATTTGAACCATATTACATGCTTCAGAATGCATTTACATTAAATATTTCTGTTGGGATTTTCAGCTGCACTTTTCTTGTTTTTCTGTTTAATAAAATGTAATCTAATAATACAACCAAGAGTATATTCATCTTGTCTATCCTCTTGTTGCATTTTGTCATAGTATAAATGGTTATTGCATTTATATTTAATGACAGTCAAATGTAGCTTACCTTAGCTGCTTCGTTCTAATCTTGAAGTTGAAGTTGAAGCAGCTATTTTTACAGTTCTTTCTTGTTATTGGACAAAAATGAATGAGAAAATTGCTGAAACATTCTTGGCAATTCCAATGGAGCAGGACAACCATGTTACACTATAAGCCATGGTCTGTTACTAGAGATATTTAACCCTTATTTAACCTGAAATGGACTAAATCTAAAATATTTCCTTGATCATAGTTTTTGTATGTATTAACTCCAGAACCACCAAGAATTCTAGTCCGAATAGAGCCACAAGGTACGGTGGCCTTGAAGGACAAGTCATAATGACAAACACAAAGTACAACAAAGAATAGTAAAAAAAAGTTACACTTAAAAAAAAAAAGAAATGCAGAACAAATCACAAAAACCTTAACCAATAAAGTAAAATAGTCTGTAAAAAGCTAATAGTAACATGAAAAAGTAGACGGTAAAACAGACAGTATAATAAATAGTTATAATTTTTACATCCTCATAATTTACTAAAGAAATATAAGCTTTCTGTAGAACAAAGTTAGACGTTTAAAGGTGACATGTGGAGATTTTTCCTTTTTTTGACAGCGTTTAGTGCAACTTCAAAACTTAAAAAGCATATGAACAGCTACGGTGGCCCTGTATGGACATGTTGTCATCCAGTGACAATAGGTTTAATGGTGATTCCACAAGATCAGCTAGTTCATAAATATCCTAAAACCCTCAGAGTTTGTTCTCTCTGGGCTGCTGTTGTGGAACAAAAATGGCTCCCTCCAATGACTTCTACAAATAGTTAAATGTTGATTTTTTTTTTCCAACATGGACAAATGCAAAGTTTTTTGTAATGACTTTATTGTTTTGACCATTGAGTTCCACTTTGTCCAGCTGGATGCCACATCAATTTACAAAAAGCACCTGCAAAACAACCCAGTGTTGGTTCTGGTGTTAACATTATATGAAAAATGTCAAATCAAGGCAACTCAAGAAACCCAGTTTAAAGTCTTCTTCTTCTTCTTCTTCTTGTGTGTTGTGTGTAGTTTGTTCCCTTTAGAGACTACATCGACAGATCCGGTAACCAGGTCCTGAGCATGGCGCGCCTGGCTAAAGACGTCCTGGCTGAGATCCCCGACCAGCTGCTGTCCTTCATGAAGAGCCGAGGGGTCGAGCCGCGACCGGCCATGTCCACACCCCCCATGTCCGACCTGCACCATCACATGTGACCGTCCCTCCGCCACCACCACCACCACCACCCGCTCGCCTCTGCCTCCCCTTCCTCCCTCCGCTCTCTCTGTGGCTTATCTCTCCTCAACACAATCCTACACTTTGAGCAGGATGGCACACTCGGACGGACCTCTCTCCTCTCGAATTCCCTTTTCTTTCCGTTTTTTGCTCCGACAAAGTTTCCCACTTGTCCTTGACAGGGCTCACATTTGGCAGCAGTCCCGGGAAGTGCGAGACGTTCAATTTAATTGAACTCGAAGCACCAGACACGCAATCTAAGCCGGCTCCTATCAGGTGGTCTGGGTTTATTTTTAGCCACTTGGCGGTAATTCACACAGTAATTGGTCACTGAGAAGACAGGTGTTTTGATTTATTCTTTGTGATAGTCATTATAGCGAAGTGAATACAGGCCAAGCTCTGCCAAATGTCTGGTTAATTGAACAGAGACTCGTGGCAATTAGTCTAATCCAAACAGACGAATTAGTGATGTGAGAAAGGTTTATGGAGATGCAACTATGGTGGCCCAGGAAGCTCAATAAAATACAAATGCATGCGTTACAACAAAAATTAAATAATTGCTGAAACTTTAGTCAAAAAACTGTAGCATTTATTACGTTTCTTTAATAATATCCTTTGTTTGCATGATTGTAAATGACATTAATATTAAAATGTGTAACTTTAAACAGCTTCTTAAACTGATACTTTAGTTGCTACCGTTGAACTCCACTGAGCTCTATCCAACTGAACCAATTATAATCATTTCATCTAAAATAAGGCGAGTTTAATGCAATCGTCTGTTTCTCCGATTGGCTGTATGCCCATCTGATTGCATACAGAGGTAGTTTAATCTGTGCCCATTTGTTAGTATAGAAAAAGAATTATGAACTTCAAATTATTTGGAATCCCTTCCCTTCACAGCCATTTCCACTTTAAAAAGAACCCTGACTATTAGCACTTTTTGGGCTTAATATGTTCTTATTGTCCTATTCTACTAAAATTCATTGTTAGTTGCACTTGAAAACTCCGAAATACTTTAAAAATCGTATATGTTTACTACCTTTTCTGACTATGGAAGTCGCCATTGTTTTACCTGTTGTTTTACGTCATTACCCAGAATGCATTGCAACGTCAACAACAATGGCGGCGTACGATGGAAATTAATTTTTCAAAATTTATAAAAACTAAGCAGTCTAAAGTATTTTTGAGAACACATTTTTAAAGCTAAAGCAAATGTTTATTACACAAGGTCAATTAGTCCTACAAGTCGGAGTTTCCTTTAAAAAAATCCAGTCGGACCAATCCCAATGGTTTATCTTAAATAGGGCGGGCTTTATGCAGTGATTCAGGAGCTCATCCTTTATGGATACTAGTCCGACTGTCCCTCTGATTATGTCATGTGCTTCTCTGATTGGTTTTATCCATTTTGAAGTTTATGATTGGAACTTGAATTCACAAAGGACAGGACAATTCTTTGCATACAACAGAAAACCATTTAGGGCTGGGCAGACTGTTAAATTAAATAATAATTAAATAAAACTGGTGGACCAAGTCTAAATCACTGTGGGCCAACTTTGGGGTGCGCTCTTATAAATATATATATATGTATTTTTATATTATTACTTTATATTATTTATAAACATAGGGAATATGAGGAGTATTTATTTCAGTGGCCCTCAACCTCAACCTGACCGCAAATCCTATGAAGCTATAGTCAAACATTACTGCCATTTTTTCTCCTCATAGTTTGTATATGTTCTTACTTGTATACATATAAACATACATCCACAGGCAATTTGATTTTTTGTTTTTCTCGCCACGATTTACTCGAAACAGAAATGGAAACCAGTCAAAATCACATATTTTGGAGGGTTTTTTTTTTTTTTTGGCCAAATTGGAAAACCACGAAATGTCCCAAAATGAATGTCACTTAGACTCTCTATTCATTTCAAATGATATCAGATGAGGAAAATGGCATTGGGGAAAATGTTAACTGATTGGGAGGGGGAGCTTTTAATGTCAGTATAAAATGATAATAGGTGATCGTATATAATATTAGTTTGTAGCGATATAAAAAGACGGTCCAATTCAATAATGACCATTGATTGTGGGTTAGCATGATAATTATATACTGCATAATAACGTTTGATGTGACATGTGCATAATGATGAAAGGTCACATTCAAACTGTGTAGACACCAACAGCAGAAGCTAGACAAATGTAATTGCATATTCAGATTCAATGAGATTTGCTCAAAGGACAGACACTGATATATTAAATAAAATGTCAAACAATAAATGCCCTTGCCTGTCTTTCTGCAATAACAGCCCCTCAGAAACCCAGACCAATACCTTTAATAGACCACTCACTTCTATTGCGCATGAATATGTATTTGTGTTAAAACCGCTGATCCTCCTGGGCCACCGTACGTCTGTGACATATGTCGGCAGTATAGGCGCAGGGATTCCTCTCACGTGTTCATTAACTGCCAGTCAAATCGACGTGCGCCACACTTCACTTCTGCCACATCACACCCACCCTCCGACGCGGCAGGGGGCTCGGGCTGGGTGCAGAATCCCCCCCTGCTGTTCGAGAAATGCCAGTCTCGCCGGCTGCCCCGCAGGGAAGGGGAGGGCGAGGAGGGGAAGGAACAGGAAGAGTCGAAGGGGGTGAAGAAGAAGAAAGAGACAGACAGAGAGGCGGCTTAGGAACAGACGAGGACGAGCGGAGCGACAACTGTTTGGGATATTAGTTTGAAATGGAGAGCACAGCAGCACAAGAGGACAGTATTAGTTTGGAGTTGTACCGCTGGAGTCATATTTTTATCATTAAATAAAAGATAAGTGCACATTCCGAAAAAGCAATATATAAATATATATTACTTAGAGCATATATGATTCCCAGTGTAATGTTTTTTCCCTATGCATGTCCCTCCTCTCCCCTGCCATGACTTGACATTTTACTCCAAACGACAGTGAGGGGTGGTGTACAAAGAAGACCGAGCCTGCCACCTAGTGTTGATCATGTGCATTGCAGGGTGTCTTTATTATGCATGAGACTGATGCCCTGAACAGCCCTGAAAACGCATGACCTGATGCCACTGTCCCAATGTAGAGCTAACAGTACAGTACAGTCAGGCATGCCGGGAGTCTTATGTTATGCAGACCTTGACTGTGGGGACACTTCTGGTCGAGGGACAATACACTGTAGAAAAGGGAAATAAGACATAGTTTATCAAAAAAATTAAAAACAAGGTGGACTTTTTCAAACATGAACAAATATGTTGCTGACATTGAACTGTGTGTTAATCCAGGATGGATGTATTGCTTACTGCACTGTGTCTATGAAAGATTGAATACTTTTCCTTTCTCATGCAGCAATTATCAAAATGACTTTGAGGTTACACATTTTAATGAGTTCCATTTTTATTTCTAACTTCACATGAGGATGCCTGATTAAGGTTCAGAATAAAATGAACAGAACTGTCTCATAAAGTCTGCAAATACTTAGCATGTGCAGTAGAGATCATAGTCACCAAAAAGTCACAAAATTATATGGTTTTATAGTATGACATATGGCACATCATTAAATATAAGCATACATGTTTACTATTAGTTTGAATTAATGTGATATTTAGTCATTAATGGCCTTCTACAGAGTTTTTCCGTCATTTAAAAAGGTTTAAATGGTCTTAATCAGCTAAGTTATTACATCACAGTCATCATACTGATACAATACCAGAGGTGCTGAATAAAGCAAATGAATGATTATACAACAGTACAAACAATAATGCTGTATTATTGTGCTATTTATGTTATCGTAAAAATACACGTGATCAGCTGTCCCTTTTGATGGAAACATTCCTATTTAAGACCATGAGGGGCATAACTACAAAGTCATGTCTGGTGAAGGAAGACAGGGCAGAGTTATCTGTAATAACACATTTTAAGTGAACTGTGCCCATCAGTATAGGGCACTTTTGGACTGTCATAAACAAGCTCACACTACTACAACTACAATTAAAGCTTTGTATTTGCAACAGTGCCTCTCACTCTTGACCATATCAACAAATAATCCTGAGAGATGGTACAGTGACACCATTTTTTAAGGGAATTTGCTAAGAACCCTGTACTAGAAGTGTACCCACAGTGAAGGTCCCCACGCAGACTCCATTGTGACTCATTGTTACCAACGTCAGTCCATGTATGTTCTACTGTGAACCGTGACAGTCACTTTTTTCAATGTGATGTCGGTGGCGTGGCGGGCCGTCCTGCTGTCCCACGTGTTTACTCCTTTTTTTATAACTGTGTACAATAAATGACTAATTGTTCTTGCATGTCCAGGTATAAAGGCCTTACTTACTGTGTTTGGTACCGCTTAGTGACGTCATTGCAGCTGTCAGAAGAAAATAATCAATGTGTATTTTACTATTCGTTCTGTGCAGTGGCCTCCGCAGAGACCTCATATATTCTCTTGAAGGGAACCTGTGACTTTTCTCGCCCCGACACGTGTATTTTGAACATTGCCCATGATTCAGTTGGTCCGAGGCTCTTGAAAAATAAACTGTAGTCTCTGCTGGATGTCAGAGGTGTCAGAGCTTGTTCTGGAGGATGTTAAATGTGTTCTGTCTGGAGAGTGCAAGTGGAGGTATTATAGACCCAGACAATGTTTAATTATATAGAAAGTATATGTTATTGTAAGTATATTTTCAAACATAGCAAGCACTGATTACAGTAATTATACTCACTTTCATGTTGCATCATTGTGTATGTGTTCTGACATGTACTCCAACCTTATTTGCCCATCAACAGCAACCAAAACCTGCCCAAATGCACCTAAACCACCTGAAACACATCTTGATCTGGTCAAAACAAGTTTAAAATCATTTGAATTTGGATCAAATCCAAGTTAAATTACCTACAACACATTGAAATCAAGTTCTAACCAGGCTGAATTTGTTGTATCCAACTTCGTCATCCAAACCTATTTATAGTACAGTTTTAACCACTTAAAACCCAACCAATTTAATCTATAACCAATTTACTGGCTCACAAAAACAGTCAGTGTTAACTAACTTACACCCTATCTAAATCAAGCTATAACTAGGTAAATCCATTTCAAACTGGTTAAAGTGTGAGCTAAACCATCTTAACCCATACAAATCTGGTTAAAACCAGCTTAAATCTGTACAAAATCACTTAAGGTTCAAGTTAAACCACATAAACTTGTACACATCCAGTTATAAAAAAGTTAAGTCCATCTGAACCTGGATAAAGTTCAAGTGAAACCCCCTAAAACATATTAAAATCCAGTTATAACCAGGTTCAGCTTGTTAAAACTGGTTGAAATCTGTACCTGAACCAGTTATATTCAAAGTTAACAAACTTAAACCTGTGATAACAAGGTAAATCCAATAGAAACTGGCTGAAGTGATCAAAATCTGGTTATAACCAGTTTAAGTGTGGTTATGAATCTGAGTCGATGCAGTCTCCATATTGGGAAGGTCAAGAATGCAGGGAGAAGCAAATTTATAATGCACAGTGAGACCTGTTCAAGTTTGAAAATCACCATCCATTCTAACAGCAACCTGGTATGTTTTTTTTGTTTGTTTGTTCTGTTTTTTTGTATTGTCCTTACATTGTCACCTAGATGTAAATAAAGTGGACTTGTTAGAAGAGGCACAGATTGCAGTTAGTACAGTATTTAACCCTTATATTAGCTAAATCTATATTTCAGTATTTATTAGCATGTATTTTTTTTTACTTTTTTGAGTTAAAAGCACCCAAATGCAATTGAAATTTTAAAAATGAACTCACCATTTGTAATATAGTCTCACATAGATATATGAAGTGGTGAATGTTTTTACATTTTGTCTTATCTGACATGAAAAAATATAAAAATACAAATATCACAAATCCCATTAATCATGTAAAAGTAAAAAGTATCACATTTTCTGTATTTTGATTGAAAGTACATACTTTTATGTGTACTTGTAGTGTAGAAAGGTCTTGGATAGGACAAAGCTTTAGGGTTCAGTTTGGCTAAGACTAATTGAGCCATATTCTCCCATTCTATCCTCCAAAAACACAAGACTCGTGGACAAGAGATGAATAATTTCAACGTGACCTTTTTGATTTAGTAAAATGTCATATAACATTATTATATCACAGTCTACAAGTGTGTACCCTTTGAAATAAGTGGACAAGTTCTTGTTATTAAGCTATTTAAATATAATGCAAACCAATATTCAATAGTAGTCAAATAGAAAGTATAGATTTGTGCTTAAGATATAGTGAATGAAGTAAAGTCCAAATCTACTTTAAGTGTTTATTCTTCCATCCATTTTCATCTTGTTGTGGATTGTTGGGGGCTGGAGCCTGTCTGTGATGTGGGGTATACAACTGTGGGTTAATTGCAAGGCAAACACAAACACACAAAGACGATTTACACTCATTAAATCACTATGGGAAGTTACATATCTTTATACCTATACATGGATGTCTTCGAATGTCGGGAGGAAGCTCAAAAGTTTGAACACTGCACTCCATTTATTTAAACTGAAATGCATTCTAGTACAATACAGATGTACTATAGATACAATAAGATGATAATATATGCAATACATACGGTCAGTTGAATTAGATGATCGCATATCTTTGACTGGACGCCTTCCCACTCATGACCCTCCTTATATGGCGGCTGCGGAGACATGTTCCAGCAGCGCACCACCGTAGTGAATGCAGTATGTGCTTATGTAATGATATGAGATGGGAGTAAGTGAAGGTGAAAAGTATAAAAAGATTGTTCTTGGGCTTAAAATGCAAATGTTACATAACTGTACAATGGCAAACACACAATTATGGCTTGGTTCATGCGCCAAAAGAACAGAGCTGTAACTGTATAGGGACCAATGCTGGTTCGATACAATATGGTTTTAATTTTCAATAATAGATGCATAGAGTGGTCTGGATTTTGTTATGAAGTCCACTGTTTCAGTTTTTTTACATATGGTTCCAAAAGTGTCCATACTTGTCGTGTCACTCGCAAAAGACTCTTATGAATAGGTTGCTAAGCACAGTAGATTTATTAGCATTAGAGAGGCAACAATTGATTCATTTAGTAAATATGATCACATCTTATCACTGCTTAAAGGGGCTGTATGTGTAACGTTGACAGTAAAATATTGCTCTTATAAATAAATATCATGACAGTGTTAGGAGACTTGTTAAGTGCAGTCTTTTGTGACCTGTGATATCACTTTATACCAGAAGGGGGAGTCCTGAGCTACTGTAAAGTTTAGTCTAGCTTTAAAACAATCTAGGGCCAGAATGTGACTGACTGAAAGAGACTGGCTTAAAAAAAATGATAGCAATGTATCTATTAAAGAGATACAGTTTTCTTAAATGCAAGTTATTATTTTGACTCCAGACAGAAATTAGTAAGGAGACCATTAATTATTCTCTCATGCATGATACTGTTATGTGATAACGTACAACTTAGTCTGTGTTTTATTTAAATAATTAAGAATAAGCAGAAGATGGATGCATGAAAAGACCAGAAATGATATGCCAAACGGTTTTTATCCCTGATGGAATAGTTACATGAAGTTTCGAAGCAGAGCGGGTTGGCCCATAATCCTTTGCACATGTGGTCTTGCTTTAGCCCTTGTCACAATCCACATTTTAGGTTCTGACAATGGGCTCGTGTCGACATCTGAAAGATTCCAGTTTTTTGCAGCATATTACAGGATTTTATAACTAAATAAAGGGTGGAATATGAAAATATGAAAACAGTAAAATGTTCGATTGATATTAAAAGAGCCCTGTCAGCTGTACACTATGTCAATTTTGGTGCTTTGCTGCAATACCGCGAGTGGCCACAAGTGGAATTGGCAAGTCTTGAGTCAAGGGCCATTTTTATTCATGCTTTTGCAGTTTTTTTGTCACAGTGCTCCCCCTGCTGGCGATTGAAAGATGTTATTTTTGAGAGTCAAATTTACACACAGTCCCTCACAGTTATAATTTTATTCGTTTTATTGGTGGCATCTGCAGTTTTCACTCTCCAATGTGAATTTTATTTAACACCATTCATTTATTTTTGTCTTAGTACTGTTTGGATATTGTCATGTTAACCTTTAAAGATATGAGTTAATTGTATATACAAATAAAACATAATAATCATAGCAAATTAAATTCAATAGTGGAAATTTAAAGCTCTTTTACATGTGTCTGATCATACACACTGTATAATAAACGGTTTGTTATTCTGAATGTCTCCGGAAGAATGTCTAAGTTTCCAATAGAAGTCTGTATTTTGTAGTGTTTTGATATGAGAGTGGAGAACTACTGCAGTCTACTATACATAAAAGTACACAGTCATGGTATTTTGTCGTTTGTGCCGATGATCTGAGGTCACTACGACAAAGGGTTTAATATGTCTCTCCACAGAGATGCACTCCTGGAGAAAGAGACCGTGTTGATTCAATAAACTGATTAAAGCACTTTACAGAGAAAGAAGTATGGGTCTCACAGCTCGTTTATGTTACACGAAGGCAGGTGTGTGGTGCAGGAGAACGGCCTTTGCTACAAAACATACTAGTCTCACATAAGTGCGCCTATATGGGAACTTGAAGCATACTTTCAGAATCTAAATGTATTAGATTAGATTTTATTTGCTCAACAATAACAATAATAGGCAATGTTAAAAAGACTGTGCAGGAGAGGATAAGAAGACCGAAAGTCCAAGGAACGTCAGTATTTAACAATATTATACATTATTTAAAAATGAGCATAGTTATTAACTGTTTTTTAAAAGTCAAAAGTGTGGACATAGATCGAAGAGCTGGAGGTAAGCTGTTCCAAAGAGAAGGCCCCCGATATTTGAGCGCACATTGGTTGATTGAAGTTTGACAAAATGGGAGATAAAAGTCATTACAGTGTCGTGTTGAATAGGAGTGAATATCTGAAGAATATGTGAAAAAATGATGAAAAACAATTGGTAAATCAGTAGTTAAGTGTACATACTTATACATGAATAAACAAATGCAATAGGTATTAACATTAAATATTGTCAAAATTGTGTATTTTCTAAAAAGAGGTGCAGATGAAGACAGTCTGTTTGAATAATTCATTATTCTCAAGAATTTCTTTTGAATTAATAAAATCTTGTTGAGATAAGTCTGGCATGTAGCGCCCCAAACAATATTACAGTATCTTATATGTGGATAAATTCAACTATACTATAATTTTTTAAATAAAATATTACAATTAGCAAAAAGAAGAGAGCTGTATACCGCGGGAATAAACAGGAGAAGAAGAATGTTTGTTGAGTTTATTTTGAACTTTAAATTCAGAAAGCATCACCAGTTTCCCACATTTTTGCAACTCACTCTTTCACGTCACACGTTCTGTTAGTGTTAAATGCAATGTGCACATCTAATAAGATTGACCACAGATTTTCAAATGTGTGCACACCAAATATACTGTTGATTAGGCTCCAGTTGTCTTCCTGCAGTGGGATAAAAGCGTGACACTTCTCAATACAGCTCCAATAGAGAAATAGAAACAACCCAGTATGTTTTTTTTGCATATGGCATTACATGTTATCTTGAAGCTGGCCATCATCACAGACTGTCTCTGGCTTATTACTTTTGGCACATTAGATATAAACGTTGTTATCATCTGGCATTAGTCCTGTTAGCCACAAGGTATATCAGTTTAAGTTCACCTATTGTTATGGTCTAAAAGGACAAGATCTTGGATAGGTATACTTCTGGGGACAAGGAAATCTGGACATCTGTTTTTAGAGAGCTGCCCCCACTTCCTGGTCCTGAATAAGCAGAAGAAGATGGACGGAGACACTTTTTGGTCAGCTCTGGCAACATTATCCAACATTCGTTAAACATATTGTCTCAGGTTTGTTCAAACGGAGCAATGGCCAGGTAAGATAAGTGTAAATGCTCCATACAAACATGCCTCGAAACCACTTCAAAACAGGGATCTTGGATCAAAGGTTTGATTGATATGTGAAGCCCAAGCAGGCCACAGACGTCTAAACACCCCCAAACAGGAAGAGTGTCATAAACTGGAGTCTGAAACATCACATAATGTTTAGTTTTCCAGAGTGCGGAAAAAACAAGCTAAAAAAAATGTTGTCTAAGGAGTTAAAAAGCCTCGAGGAAGGCCTTGCTTTCTGTTGTTTAATGTGCACAGTTTAAAACGCCTGTTGTGAATGATAGATGGACTGGGGCTTTTGGAAAGCACAGAACTAAATGGATCGTTTTATGTTTTGGTGCAAACTAAATTAAGCGAACTACACGTGTGAGTAAGTACACATTAAAAGACACCGAAGCAGTGCTCAGTGGATGTAAACATGCTCCAAATCACAGCATGTGGTGAAGACAGGGAAGAGAACTCCGATAAATCCACAGCTGCTTAGGAAACTTGAGCTTTGCAGTGGTTTCAGCAAATTTGTCACAGATTGAACCTGTTTCACTTCAAGATGATTTCTTGCTCTTCTTGACTTGTTGATGTTGGTGAGTAGTGCCAACACACACACCCAATAAATATCCCCGCCTCTGTGTCTTCTCCACTTTGCACTGAATTTATTAGGTGTGTTACTGAAGCCTACCACCTTAAGTCAGTTCAGAATTACTACTGCCTCTTCTGTACTTCATGTGTCAGAAAATGAATTTGGAATAAGAATAACAGTAAGCTAACTGGTAAGTAAATAATAATAAAAAAAACCCCTTCTTTTTAGTATCAGTCTTATATCCATACTCTATTTTGTGTTTTTTGCCTCTCCGGTTCAGTCATTAGCTGCACTGTTCTTCAATTATACCTAATCATTCTCCTTCCACTGCACAGCGCTGTCCACAGTGCCATTTGCCTGTCCTTGAATGCACCACACTGGACATTTGTCGAAGCCCCCACAGTTGATAACACTGTGGTAATTACACAATAATGAATCATAAACAAAGTGACATGATTTCTGGGCCATGTTTCGAGTGAGTAAGGCATAGGATTCTTAATCTTTCAAGTTCATTTACCAGAAAAGGTCAACACTTTATAGGATAGAAAAGAATTTAAACACATCTAGAGGATATGAAAGACAAAAATGTAATGTATTTGAATATTTATTATGTAAATAAGATGAAAGAAACACAGACATAAACTAATCAAGACATGATTAGTATACTACTAGTCAACATAAAGCCCTCTTTATAGAACAGCATTTCAATTTTTTAATTTTAAGTTAAGTAAGTAAAACCATTTTGTAGAGATGTCCAAATGTATACTTGTACTACTATGTAATGTATACTTAAATGTAGTGCACTTTAAGGCAAAGCATGATTCAGTGGGCGACAATATGGTGTTTTGTGATACCATTACAATTCCATGCAATCAAAAAATAAAATAAAATAAAAATTGAACATTCGAAATAAACTAAATGACCCTTTTTTTCCCCCGATTTATAAGGTTTTAGTTTTCTATATTTCGGGTCTCACAAGCCTTTGAATCTAACAAATGAAGTTAAAAGCAAGTAAAAAAAACACTTTATGTCAAGGCTATTTATAATGTCACTATTAGCTTGTATAGATAACATGCTTTCTGATAAGGCAATAAAAAGATGGCATCAATCCAGTCACAATGTTTTAGAAATCTACTGAATAACAACAAATCAGAGACAGAACAGGTTTTTCCCATTTATTTTATTTTTTTTAAATCTACACACTAATGTCATGTGATTTATCAGAATAATTATCCACGTGTGAAGCAGTTACACAACGGAGTCAATTAGAAAGTCCTTTGTATGTGGTGAGAAGTGAGGAACTATATGTTTTTTTGGACATCTGCCTCATCATTCCTGAGTTGTTACTGGATAAAAAACAGACTTTTCCACTTGTTTACCTTCAACGTTCAGCCTTTCCTTTTTCTGCTGAGTCATGCTGTAGATGCATAGCGCCTGGCAACGTTCAGAACATGTCAAAAAGGGATGCAAACGGTGTAATGCGGGCCGAGAACACATTCACCGCCACGTTATAGGGCCATAAGTTGTGTTCGTATAATATTTAATGGAAATCCTGCGTTTTATGTCTTTATACTAACTCTTTGACTTGAGCTGTTTGTACTTTTAAGTGAGAATCCACAAACTCGAGTGCAGTTTTTGGCTCCTCTGCCGCCTCTCAGCAGGACACGGTGTAACGGCCGATTAAACCTAATGTCTTAAAGAGACAGTAGCAGCGCTCTGTGGATGTAAACATGTTCCAAAGCACAGCGTGCGCTCAAGAACAGGGACCTGAGCCCAGAGAAACCCAACAGCCGCTGAAGGAAACTCTACACCGAGCAGACGACAGAGCAGTTGCAGTGGATTTGTCACAGACTGAACCTCTTTCACTCCGAGATGATTTCATTTTACATCCAGCCACCGGCACCACTTACCTCCTAAGTCCCTGGGCCAGCTCTGGACAACAACAAACCGATTCCTGATGTCATTACGCCGTTCCATTTTCTTCTAAACATAACTTTTTATGAGCGTGTGGAAAGAAACGGAACAACATCTGGCAAAAACGTGTGTGTTTTTTAAAAGGGGGGACTTGAACAAACCGGGTTTTGTGAGACTTTGGGTAATAGGTCAGAGAGGCTTAGCTCAGGGAAACTTTGGGCAAATATAAACGGAGCCTTCAAGCTTAAAAAAAAAAAGAGAGGGGGAAGAAAGACTGGGCACATTTGAAGTAAGCAGTGAAAGTACCGCTGCTGAAAAGGGTCCGAGAACATTTTTCAAGTGAATTGCTCTAACTACTGCGTCTAAACAAAAGCCGGCTTGGGTTTGTGCACGTTCCAAATTGGTTTCCGCAAATGGTAGCTGAGTATAATGCCTCTAAATGCGCCGTGGGAGGATAAGACCGCCCGTGTCTAACTCAACTTGACAGATTCCACTGTACACGCTGCAAACGAGTGCTGAGTAAATAATCACACAGACGTAACAGTGTCGGATTTTTAAAAGGACTCCATAAAAGTAGCAGTAGTTTGTACCGTCCACGCAGCCGGGGCTGTTTTTCCACTTACCTCACCGCCTCGCCGCTTTATAAAACAGCTTTCTCGTTGTTTGTTATGCCGTCACAAGCTGAGAGCCGCAGCGGACGGACTTATTAACCGGAGAGGAGCGCGGCCAGCGGCAGCACAATCGCACCTTGTGTAAAAGTCCGTGTAGCTGCTCTCCCAGAGGACTCTCACTCAAAGCCTCTTAGTAATAATGTACATTTTCATTAGTGACAGCATAAAGCAGTTCAACACCGGATTTAAAGCAACACCTGAGGCTGGTTTCAGAGAGAGAGACTGTAGCCAGAGCTAAAATGTCAATAATGTTGCTGTTCGGTTGGTGCACAGTGGATTCAAGTAGATTTTAAAGTATAATGGGGTTTAACTCTTGGGGGTCCCTTCATTTTGTGCTCCCTTGGACACAAATATGATGCTCTTTTAGACAATCTCAATTTTTAATGGATCCAATCATAAAGTTAAGTACTGGTCATAGAAAAAAATAAAAATAAAAATAAAATTGTCAGAATTTTTAACCCCTTAAATGCCAGTTTTAGTGATTAAAGTCTCTTCATGTGTGTTTCTTTGAAAAAAACAAAACAAAACACAAAAAGTAAAAATTTTTTCCCTTGTCCCATATATTCAAATTTGAGGTTTGGGGGGTTATTATCCAAGGAGTGTCAAAAAAAAAACAATGACTGTGTGCAAAGTTGCTTGTAAATAATTTGTTCAACTTGAGTCCTTAGAACACACACACAAAAGTAATGGTTGCCATGGAAACATTACAGGATTTCAACACCAGGGTTTGACAAAAAAGAAACAAAACAACAAAAAAAAAACAGAAATAACGTTGCAATGGTAGAGTATTGGAAAAAATGCATTTTGAATGTGAGGAAAGACTTTAAAAAAAAAAAAAAAAAACGAGAAAAAATTCACCCCAAAATACACAACCTGGCCAAATTGTTGTGCCATTTGCATCAACACAGCCAAAGCAAAAACAAAAAAGGGTTTAATCATAAGCCCAGTGTCAAAAATAAATCCACCTTCAATAACTGATAGCATTAATAATTCACCTATGTGTTTTCAAACTATTACCATTAAACTTTTCTAGTGACTTGCAAAGAAAGATGCTATAATGAGGCACATAGCGCTCCCGCTGGGATTTACAGAAACTGATAGTAACAGCCATGGGTGTGTTCTAAAAGCTGGATCCTGAATCAGTCATGGCCACTGTTTTCAGCAGAAGTTGCTTGTGGACATATGCCAACCAGCTTTTTTTGTAATCTCCTGGGTTTAATTTTGTGTTATACAGACCGTGGAGCAGGAACCCTATTCTTTGCACATACTGTCTGTGTTTAACCCGCTGTCACATCCAGGTCTTACACTACATGCATTCTTCGTCCGCCTCAGTACTTTTACCACGGATAATTATGGAGACTCACACTTTAAAAACTTTCTTTTAACATGAACAATTTTAAATACTGGCAACTGCGTGGTCCAAGTAGCACCATAAGCCTCATGCTTTACACTGATTTAAAAATGCCTCTCGATTTCGTACACTATATGACCGATTTTCCGTTGTAGCCAAAAAAAGTCCACTAAACTCAACTGAAAATAGACTTCTGTAGTAAACTATCACAACCTATCAGTGAAATAAGTATTCATGTAAGACCTCCTATGTGTTTTATTCAACAAGCCTTATTAATGACCAAAACGGACAGGATCATTGCATCCTTTATGCCTCAAGATGGAAGCTATCATATCTCCCTCTACATTGGGCGACAAAGGGTCTTTCTGTGTGGAGTTTGCATGTTCTCCCTGTGTCTGTGTAGGTTTCCTCCAGGTTCTCCGGTTTCCCTTCCACCAAAGACATGGGGCCAGGACTCACCTGCAAAAGAGATTTGTAATCTCAGTGGAACTTTCCTGGACAAATAAAGGTAAAAAAGAGCTCAAGTAAGCTAACAATAATGATTGAATGAATGAGTTTATTACTAAACCTTGTGCCTCAAACACGATGCATTCAAATGTGTTGTGTACGGTTTAAAAACATGTCACAAAGACATTACGGTCTATTTTGACTTTCTTGTTTACTTCTAAAGTTTAGAAAGGACACTGAATAAATGTCCTTCATGGTCCTGAAATATCCCTTTGTAAAGGCTTGTTTATTTAGTGCAGCTAGATATCATCCCTCTCACTAATGTTCTCTAACCAGTCATTAACAGCACACACTTGTAGCCATTCATTGGTCAGTTGTCAGAGACATCTTGTTTATGCAGAACTTGTGATTTCCATTGGCTAATTCGCTTTCATTAATTGAAAATCTTTTGTGGTCTACCTCATCGTGTTCACAGTCTGATGAAAGTGTGTGTAGAAACTGTAAATAGACTGACCCTGTTAAAACTGAGTATTGTTGCTGGGTGAGGTCAGTCTTTTTGAAACACAACCAATGTATTCCACTTTTGAATGCACAACATTTGCTTCTGGGAACACTAAAGCTAATATTAACTCCCATCATTACTGCTATTGTTTTGCACTTATATCCCAGATACTGGTGGCTTTTTTTTCCCAGCACAGCGGCTTCTGTGTTTAGCACCGCTGTCATGACTACTGTCATGCTCCACGGAGAATATTATGCCTCCAAGTCCTGGATCTGCAGTGCTAATACAAACCATTAACAGGCCCCTAGAACAAAGCAATGCCTTTATCCCAGCTCCAAAACAGGGGTATAGTATGTCCCCGTCCCGCGCTGTCCGCTCTCATCTAAAAATGGTTTCCTTTTAATATGCTCTCCACGGTGGCCAACTGATGATTTAATGGCTTCCCAAGTTACAGTGTGTCGTTCCCGGTGATGAGAACCGAGCTGCAGAGATGAGGGAGAGGAGTATTGTTTGGACTGGGCTGCGTGTTCACATTAGGATAATAGGTTTTGACTGGCTTTAAGGGAATAGACTAACATGAGCAAAATGCAATATGCACTCCCGAGTCATCCAAGTATTCAGTCAGGGTAATTGTGGTGGAGGCTCCAGACATTTGCGTGCGTGATTCTATCAGAACTACAGCTCACATTCTGAATATATTTGGAGAAAAGTAGCAGAGGCCAAGACATTTGACCAAACAAGTAAATAACCTTTAATAAAGTAAATTAAGATGATGTGGCAATGCTAAACTGTGTGTTTAAACATGCACTGGATCATGTTGAGGGGTCATTTAATACACAACAAAATGGCTATGGCTTAAATCAGTTGACTCACCAATATACGGCTTGATCCACCTTGTGCCCCTTTTATGCTCAACAGGTGACGCAGCCAAAAGGTGAGTGGCTGCATCTTAAGTGTTAAGTGTTGGTGTTTTATGAAAATAGTCGACTGACCTTTAGAGTGACGCACTAAGCACACGCCACACAAACGCTTTATACAACGTGACAAAAAATAATAAATGATGCAAAAGTGTTCCATGTAAAATGAATGTCTTTTTCACAAACTATTACTGTAAATATACTGCTACACACACAGATAATATGTCTTTTATTTCCCAGAACAGTCACTACGTTTACATGCACAGCTTAGTCAGGCCATGCTCATATCTCTCATTAAACTACTTAACTGGACTACTGTCATTGTCTCAAATTAATGCTGGTCTTCTTTTAGTAGCATTCAGACTTTTGTATAAAGAGAAAAAAGCTAACGTTAAACCTGGATAAATGATAACAAAAAAGAATCATTTAGTACGAAGTCATCAGTTCATATTTATTTATGTTTAACACACTGACATTTTAAAATGCATGAATACAAAGGCAAAGACTTCCAAACTCAGATATTTTGACACTTTAACGTATCATAAGTTACGGTTCATAGAACTTTTTCCTTAAAAACATTTTAAACTAAAACAAGCGACAAAGAAGTTTGCATAAAATATGTATCTTCAACTCTAAAAATGGCTGTATCACTTTGCTGCCTTTGCTCACACGTGACACTCAAGGCCTGGGTTTTATGTGACCCTTCAATAAATTTAGTACTTACCAATATTTTTGGCACCATGTTTTAACTGGATCCGAACAGGTTTAATATGGATTTGAACCAGATCAGTCTTATTTGTTCATGAAATCTTAAGACTTTAGAGAGTTTTTGTTACAAAGACGTATATGATCTGCTCAAATCCACCAAAAAACTGTTCAAATCCATCTAAAACCTGTTCAAATCTAAATAAACCTGTTCAAATAAAAAAAATCTTCTTAAAGCTATCTAAACTCTGTTAAAATCCATGTAAACCTGTTCATATTCAACTAAAACCAGCTTCCATGAAGGGAGGAAATGAATGTTAAAAATAACTTTTGTAAGACTTCAATTCAAAATTAAATAAACCTTTGACATACTTTGAGTTTGACACCACTGTCTTAGCTTTTTTAAGCTCTGTACATGCAGCAACAATCCAGACACGAATCACATTAGGCTAGTATGTTAGTAGAACGTTTACAATGTAGTTGTCTGTAGTAGTAGTCTGTTTTATCTCTGTTACTATGTTAAATTAGGGGATAAGGTGAGATGTAAGAAAGACAGGACTATTCCACAACAAAGAATAAACATAAAAGGGCTTGCATCACTGATTTATTTTATGAATTAAGTTAAAGCTCATGAATGGGACAAAATGAACGCAACAAACACAGAGACGTATCAATATTTATGCTCAGTCTTATAGGTGTACTTATACAAGCTCTTATTCAAAAATAATGTCTGAATACATCACTAATATTATAGTTTCAAGCCAGTTTGACAAGTATAAAGATAAGATCTAGGCATCTTCTAATGTGCCAGGTCCAAGCTACACTCTCTTAGCGCTTCTGACAAACCTTTTATGTAACTGAGTATGTACTAGAGAAGATAAGAGCCACTGTTGAACTGCACTGTTGACTGAATGACACTCAAATGACGCATATCAGGAAACAAAATCTGCCAAACCCTTACTTAATGTGTTTTCCTGTGCCAGTCGGTCAAGTTATTTCACTGAAATTTGAATAACATTCAGAGATTACATTTACTGCAAGTGTTCATGTGTTTTGATGCATTCACAGAGTCACAAGTCATAATTGGGTTAGAAAACTGTTTGGAAAAAAGAAAGGTGTCACATTGAACTTGAGGCTCACAAGGCATATTTAAGGTACATGGTGTAAAATGTTGTATATTGTTGAAAAATATGAAACCCATTAAATTGTGGATTCAGTGTATGATTTGAGGTAATGAGCGTGTCTGTTTAGTAAATCTGGATATGGCACCACCCCATCTGCCCTGGTGCTATTTTTAGAAGCAGGTGCCAAAATGTCAAAAGAGAAGACATGTGCAAGGCTGATAGGGCACCTGCAACTTCCACAATTGCTGGATTTTGTAATAATAAATGTAATGACAATAATAAAAAATCTATTTTGACTTTTTGTCTTCCAAAAGCTCATCGGCAAAGAAGAGAAAAATCTGTCTGACGTTCTGGATGCTTAGTAAATCATAAGAAAAGACAAGGTGCATGTGTTTGTCTTCATCTGCAAACATCAGTGATCCAACATGGAGTTGATTAAAATGTTATTATTGATATTTGTTGGTGACTGTTCCCAACTTTATTTGGATTCCACCATAAACAGGAAGTGTGCCATTTTTTTTATTTTTTTTTTGCATGTGAAGAAAAGTGTTTACTCACCTAATAGGATATTGTAATAGGAATCTTTTAAGCATTATCTAAGCTGTATTATCATGGATTCTAATAGAAGAGTATTATTCAGCTCTTTGGCCAAAAAGGGAGCGTTAACATTTGTCTACAACAATGTCAACATGGAAGTAACAAGGCGCCTCGGTGGCTCACCTGGTGGAGCGCCTATCATATACCTGGGAGACCCGGGTTTGATTCCTACTCGGGTCATTTGCTCAGTGTCACTACTATCCTATCAAATAAGGTCAAAAAAGGTCAATAATCTTCAAAAAACAAAAACAGGGAAGTAACGACTGAGAGACCAACTGATAGAACAGGTAAAGTATTCATTCTCATGCTAGAAACGTCTTTACACAGCTAAACAAGAAAGAAAAACGTAAATAGAGAAAAGGAAAGAAAAGTGAAACACCGATAAATACTGCCAATGTATCCAGACAAGTTTGAACGAGGTGGAGATGATTGCAGGGTCGCAACGGTCTGACACTAAACTCAGCAAGACAAGTTTAAGATAAGCTCTAAACTTTGGTTTGGTGTAATGAAGTGGAAAATTTCCCCAGTTCTACCTTTTATAATGAAAGAAAAGCTTGGCTTGGGGGAAGTGGTGGGATTGAGACCGTGATGGAAAGAATAAAATCAGGTAGTGCCACTTTTCTTGTATCCAATATGAATAGAAAATACCAAATCTCATTATTTGATGATTTCATTCCATGTCTAAACATTTCGACAGAAGCACGACAAAATAGACGCCTTTTGAGAAATAACCAAAGCACTCCGGAGATTGTCCTTGCCTCCAACCTTAGTCATAACTTAAACTAATTGTTAGTGAACCCAGTAATCCGCCAGTGACTCTCTTGGCCGCCGCTCTGAGCTGAGAAAAGCCGTGAGATGAACACCTGATGCACTTGGCCGGCAGCCAGCGCACATTAGCACACAGTGAAGCAGCACCATTCATCTCACAGCAAGCCTTTATAGACTCCGGCATATTTTAGTCAGTGGAGGTATTTCGGTGTGAGTAAACTGTATCTTCTCCCGTGTTAGCATCCCATATTTATCAGTCATTTAAGAGTTCTTGTATAGATGCCAAACATAAAGATAGAGTGAGTATTTGAGGCCCATGTTTGCGGTTTGTTGACGCCAGGCCTGGGCCGTGACCCTGAAAGCAGCTGAGAAACTTTGCTCTTGTTTTTATAGGCTAAGCAAATAAAACAGGAAGCAGAGTAAATACGAGGGGCTTGTATGGACCCTCAGTTTTTTGCACAGACCACGCTCTTTTTAAAATGTTGTTCACTGTATTTTTTTTCCAGTTTCGGCATAGATTAACAATGCTAAGCAGCTGTTTGAAAGGGAATCCTGTGGTCCAAGTGGTCATCCGTCGCGACCTCTGTTATATCATATGTGCGTCATGGTATCTGAAGTCAGTGATTATTAACCTGGCGGACTTTCGCAATCAGAATATTTGTACATCACCACTTTTTGGCTTTAGTCTGCTCCCATGAGGGGCCCTCATATATGTAACATAGCATGAGCATATATTAAATCAATATGGTTATGGAGAGTCAACCTCTTCCAGGGGATTCCAAGTTTAACCAATTCTTTGTAACTTTATGTCTATATATACTATATTTTGTCTTAAGTCAGTGAGGTATAAACACATTTATTTTCAACTAAGGAGGGCCTATTTGGTATCACAATATGATTAATTTGACAAACAATGTATGTGGGAATGGCAGCATAACACAATACTAAACATGAAAGTCAATAAGGAGTCAGTAAATATTTTTAAACTAAAGTTTTATCATTTTTGCACCTCGTTGACTTGTTTTTGAGATTTTCTAAACTGGAAACTTTTAACTGTAATGTTTTGAGGTCTTTCCTATTTCCCCACATTTATGAGATTTGTTTTCTCTGTACAGTATGTGTCTGAAAGCAGGATAAGGCTAAAACGACTGCTCTGATTGTGGGTTAGGGTAGGGTTAGGCTGTGGGAACGTAGAGCTGAGATCTTTTAAGACAGACAGATCTTTGCTCCTGGTCTATTCTTTCCCTGCTCTACTCTTGTGTTTTTGAGTTGCTCACTTGCACACACAAGCTGCTAAACAATGCAAGATCACTTAATGGGCACTAATCCATTAGGGGCAATAACTTATTTTTTTCTTTATTTTCTTTTTTTTTTTTTTTGTGGATCCATTCTATAATACAATGGATTTACAGGGCTGACACCTGACGACAACCATTCACTCTCACATTCATTCACTTGGGATACTTTAGAGTTGACAATTCACCTATACATGCATGTCTTTGAGTGCCCGGAGAGAACCCACGGTGACACGGGGAGGACATGCAGACTCCTCCTCAGCCAATGATGTTTGAGTTGGCTACAATCAGCCAACGATGTTTTGGGTCGGCCGGGATTCGAACTCACGACCTTCTTGCTGTGAAGCAGTAGCGCTAACCACTCTGCTACCGTGCACCCCTTTAGCTTCATGCGACTCTCAAAGTTTTTTTAAATTATATTTTATTTTATTTATTTTATTTTATGTATTTATTTATTTATTTTTATTTTATTTTATTTTATTTTATTTTATTTATTTATTTTATTTTATTTTCTCTCATCCACTACTGACACTGAAGATGCCCAGTGATGAGTCTAGGGCTTCACTAGTGTATGGAATATTTGGGCCACTGACGAACCATTGCTATATTACACCTTAGAACAGGAATGGGTCAGGTATAACTGCTTTTAGCTTCCCACTACATTTACAATCAAAAACATTTTTTTTTTTTTAACTACTACATCATCATTGATAGAATTGACTTATCACTTTTGCACTGACACTGTGATGCATGCAATGCCTAACAGTGTTTTATGTGTGACTGACTTCAGGACTGCAGCTTCAGCAAAATAATAAGCATTGTTTTATCAAAGTATGTTGCTTTAGTCACCATTCAAATATATGTTTTTAATGGCTAGTTTTAATTAATTTTGCACTATACTATAGACACTTAAATGAACTCTGCTCATTCTTATTGATGACCAACACTACTTTATGGTCAAATTGTACAAGATTTCTTAATTTACAATTTTATTTATTTATAAATATAAGTGAATGGGATTGTAATGGGATAAATGCACATTACTGGACGATTACCCATTTCCGTGGCTAACAATACTAGCCAAAATGCGCTATTCCTCCTGTCTCATATGTTTCTGTGGCCAGCTGTTCCAGAGGATTAGTGAGCCTTTTAAAAAGCTGTTCTATTAGTGGCTCATGTTTTTTTAAGGATTTGCAGGTTTCTAGTTTTGGAGCTGTGTGTGCAAATGTCTGTGCAGCAAGTCTGGAGGCAAAAGGGCAAAGACGCTTAATCCATCAAATAGGATGAGACCAGCCGGTGTAACTACAGGCCGCTAAGTTGTCTAAGACGTGTAGTAGACACAGAGGAGGGGGTGTTTGGGAGGGGAAGGGGGTCAAAGCCTGGCAGGGGTCCCTCGCAGCTCTATTACAAACACATCGACTTGGTCCCAAGAGGAATATTTGCTCCGAACTTCAAGTCCTTTTTTTATAGATGTTTGATGCTGTTGCAATCGACCATCCCAAGGGAGCGCCTGAAAATAGAAGTGAGAAAAACACACTTTGGGTCAAGGGTGAAGTATCATCCGCTGAATACAATCCACTTCAAAACTTGGAAAGCAGGTCACTAGTGGTCAAATCTGTCAGAATGTTTACACGAACCGTTAGGTGTAAGAAATCTGTTACCGACCGACAAGGCCATTTAAAGCCAGGTTTCCACAGTACGGCATTGGTCAGTGGGGCACAGTTTGGCTCAGTGCTTGGGTTTCCAGTGTGCCGTGGTGATCCCAGCAGACAATCAAAAGGCAAGAACAGTGGCAAGATGTTTAAGGAACAAACGGATTGAGGTGAATTGTCACTTTATTGTGTGTCGCTAGCATAGTTTTCATTGTTTACTAAGGGCAGAGTTGGCATTAGCTTATTCGCTGCCACACAGTATAACTCTGTGGATGCTTGGTAGCTTTACACAATGCTAATGTTAGCCTACATGTGGAGCAGGCTCATGCCCGTTTAGCCAATGGGTTGAATGTAACTCATCATTCCACTAAAGATATTCTCGTACAACGTATGCCAATCAAAAGGTAAGAGCAGTGTCAAAATGTTGCACATGTTGCTATTAACTGAATTATAAAGCAAAAAAGATCATGTGTAGCATTGAGTATAGCCTAGCCAGCCATCCTAATTCTGTGTAATTCTTTACATAAGAATGGTCCCTCGAGTTGAGTTGGATTTGCAAATGGGTGCAGACTAAACTACCTCTGAATGCAATTAGTCCTGTAGCAGGGGTTATGGTTGAAAGAGGTTTTAATGGTAATGGTAGGGTTTCCACTTCACATCACTCAGAAAGTGAATGGGCAGAAAGAAAATCTGTGTATACCCACCTTTCTAATTCTGTATCCTGTATTTAAGGGACTCAATGTTTCACGTCATAAATTCAGCTTGAAATGTGCAATTTAGACCATGCAAAAGTCTGAATTCATGAAGCTGCAAAACACTAAAATGCCATATTGAATTTCCCTGATTTTCACTTTCAAGGACCCATTCAGTCGCCTTATCAATACACTACAGTGATTTTACCGTACTGTTGGAACCTCAAACACTGCATCTATTTTGTAAACATATACTTTTTTGCCTTTGGATGGAGACAGTTGCAAGATGGGAAACAGGGATCAGAGAGGGAGGAGTAAAGATGTGAAGGAAACGGATCCTAGCAGGGAATCAAACTTGAGTCCATCCATTTATGTGCTACTTACTTACTTATGTGCTGTACTACTAATGAAGATAAATATTACCACTGACAAAAACATTGGTACAGCCATTTAAGAGTGCTGCTAATGACCCATATACCTTTGTGTCTTCTATTATTGTTGTTTTTTGTAGTCACTAGGATCATGTTCTTTCAGTAACAACCAATGTAGTGCTTGTTTTTGTGCAATGTCCATTTTAATGAATGTCCCAAGTTGTCAAAGTCTATTTTTAAAAAGCAGTTGTGTAATATCCCTCTACTTTTTTGTGTATTTGTAAAATGATTTTGTTTTGGAGACCCAGCACACCATTTAAGGTGAAAGATCATGTCGTGTGTCTTATGACCAGAAGACTCTCAACAACAAGTAAGACAAGTTTGTGTAGAGTGAACAGTAAAAAAATATCATATGATTATACAAATCAGTGTCGTATAAACAAGGGATAAGCATTCTTCAAACCACTCTTAAGAAAAGCGCCTCTAGAAGGATGTCATAAACGTCATCGGAATATCCTAAAGGTGTGTGGTCTTGAGATTTGTTCTAATCATCCACTGTTTGGATAACTTTGATGTTGAAATAGCAGTTGAAGCTATACCTGTGTCTTTGGTCTCCCAAGTTCTACAAGTGTATCAGATTTCGACATCTTTTAGTTTGTTCAGGCTTTAGTCTCAAGGGAAATCTTTGATCCAAACTGCAGACACTTTTTTGATAAATTGTCCACATTGTTGCAACTGAGGGTCTCAAGAGACTCTGAGAAAAGAAGTGAGGAAAAACACACTTTGGTCAAGCGAAAAATAAAGTTTGATGAAAGCACTTCCTACAAAGGTTTTCTTGAAAAGGTCATCTGTACCTATTCATTTTGGTTGATTTGGGTTCATATTTTGTATATTATGTGTCTGTGTTGGTGCTCCAGTCCCTTTAAATCCTCTCGCTCTCCAAACTTAACAACTTTTTAGTCTCATCCATTGTTTTGTTGTTGTCCAAAATTATACGTTTGCACCTTTACTTTAATATAGTTATATGCAGAAACGTAATATCATGAGTTTGCATTGTAATATTGTTTTTGAGACACCTAGGGCCAGGTTAAGTAAATGTACTAAAACACATGCAAGGTGGATAGCATGTGCAAAAAATAAGCTAACTGCATTAGCACTGAGAACGCTCACCAAAGAATACAGTCTGGAAAAATGGAAACACGTTCATTTAGTGGCCAAAATCAGATTTTTTTATTTTTTTTTTTCGTAACATTAAAGGGTAACAAACCACAAAAACACACACAATCTCTCCCCACAACTTCACTCTACGTCTATTAACACTAGTCCTAGTTGCTATATGGCACAGTCTTGACTCTTATAATCATATTGGTCAACTTTTCTAGAACCTTACTGAACATTTCTTTAATTCTTAGGTTCGTGCTGGGGCTTTGAGTGCCCTTCCAATCTAAAACCATAACATCTTCAGCCTATAATTAACAAAAATTACTATCTCCCTTTTTCTTCCAAAACCATCATGAACATGTTAAAAATAGACACCGTTTGGAATCAGCTGGCACATCACATTTAGCCACTTTAGAACTAAGGTGAATAACCTCTTTCTAGAAAACCTAGAGTTCTTCTGATTTGTGTCTTTTTCAATCACAGCCACAAACTGATGCACTGAAATTGCCTGTGATTGCTAAAACTGCTTTTCCACTGTGAATACAGCTCATTAGCAGCTATTTACTGTGCATAGGTTGTTTCCTGCAAATATAAAACATAGAAAAAGGAACACTTTAAATAGCCCCCTGAACCTGACAAATCACTGGTGTTTCCAACAGCACGTGCATCATAAAACATTATTCTATCAAAAACATGATCTACTGAATTATTTTCTTTTCCACACATAGCGGAGTGCCTGCTGTGTTCTTGTACTCTGCAACAGAAGCCTTCCTACAGCTTGTATCGCTCCTTTAACTTGGCTGTCTTTTGCTCTTGGGAATACTCCATATCCCAACACAAATAATCCAACATTTTGTCAATATGATTTGTATTTTTTTCTTACAGTTAGCTCTGATGCTCCAGTTGTGTTTATATTTGACAGAAAATGAAACTCATCAGACTAAATTTTACACTTTCACTTTTTAATGGAAAGTAGGAGTTTGCCCTCTTCCTGTTCTGAATGTCCCTGTTTTTTACCCAGTCAAAGCCAAAGCAATGCATTGTGCTCGAAACTCATTTGTCTGTACATGGTCCATGGTAACTCTGTGATTGAAACACAGAGTTACTATGGGGATAGCATTATTAACCAAATGAAAAAGATCAACAGTGTTCCTCAGGTCTGTAGCTCAATAATAATTGGTTCTTAAGTGTGAGGCTATTGCTAAGTCCTTCTCCAGCTTTCACAGTTGGACCTGTCATCAGCTGAAAAGAAAGTTGGGATTTACAAACGAGCTCCAGGAACAACACAACTGTCTGAGAAAACTACTGGGAAATGAGCTGCTTTTTTTTTTTAAGTGAAAAGAAAAATGTTCATGTTTTTAAATTATTTACTGGTGTGGTATTGATTTCTGGCAACATTATTTTCCATTTGTTAATTTGCGGTAAAATGAAAGAAAGTCCTGATTTTTTCGTTTGCAGATATGGTCGCCCTATGTTAGTGGCACTCAGGGTAAGGGTTATCAATTTATTATCGAATAAATATTGAAAAATAATTGAAGGGACAAGGTCTAATGGCCCAGGACCACCTTGGTATTCCCCTGGAGGAGCTGGAGGAAGTGACTGGGGAGTGGGAAGTCTGGGAGTGCTGCTCTGGATAAAAGAAAGATGGAATGGAATATTCATCATTTATTAAAATAATCAGAAGTTGCAGCGCTGTAGAGCTAGCTTGGGTTGCAGACATTTACCCATTCATGTTTGTGATACAAATTCATTTCACGTTTTTTGTCACTAAATGGATTCTGCCTCTGCAAAAATAAAGAGCTAGCCTAGCATTTATCATCATTGCAACTTGAACAGCACAATAAAATCTGCAACACTACACACACTCACTTCTGGTCAAGCATGGCACAGACAACAACACAGAGAGGTGTGATGTGATGATTACGGTAAGCCGTACGAGGTGGATAATTGGATCTAACGCGGCGTAGTGTAAATTCAGCTGCAGGCTTAGTCCAATTATCCACTGAACTGTCTACAGACGTGTTTACATGCCACGGCCACGTTCATGCTGACTGTAGCACCAACACACGGCAAAGACACCAAACGACGCTCTCCACTAAACCTCCCACCACCTCTGAGATCTGACACGCCGGATTTTTCAACAGTCCGTGAATGACTCCCAGATCTCGTAGTCTCTGGGAGAATGGCGCGTTGTTAAAGATAATGTCTGTAATGGCTACAACATGAAAAACAGCACACATTTCCCCGAGTCGCTTTTGGCACGTCGCGAGTATTACCAGAGGAAATAAATCCATTTAATTCATTAGGTCCATCTGGGGGCTTACATAATATGCATACGGGTCGGTTTTTGTGTGTTTGAATAGAACAGACGAAACCAATTAGTTTGCGGCGCAGAGAAAAGGACCTCTGTTACAGTCTGTAACTGGTAATGACTACAAGCCCTGCACTTCCTCAAATATAACATCACTTCAGACTAAAATGTGTGCCCTGTTTGTGGCACTGGTCAGAGATAGGAGTTGTTTACATGTTCACTGATAGATCAAGACGTCCCAATGCCTCAGATGGAATGGGTATGAGGGTACAGAGAAGTGTTGACTGCAGCCGGTAAACTGCAATGACCCGGCTTCCTCTTACAAACCGGGATTGACTTTGGTTCAACATTAACAGAGAGGCTCGTACTTAGCGGTAGCCATGGTCCACTTCAAGTGCAAGGGACACCTGAGAGGACACAGTAAGTATACAGTATGTTCAGAGTAAAAGGAACTGTTCAGTGTGCTGTCAACAGGGTTCAGGGAGCTACTTATTGGAAGTTAAATACTGGTAGTGTGCATGCAATTTGGGGTAATGACATGTCATTACATTTTTACAAGCCTAAAACTTCTCACATCTTTTTTTTTTTTTACATTCCTGTGTCATGAGTACTGCCAACTTCTTCAAACGAGCTAAATCATGATTTTATTATTATTGTTACTATTATTCTTTTCTTTTTTTTAATTAAGTTTTATTTTATTTGTTTGATTTTTTTCCAAACAAAACTTACTGTAACTTTGATTTTTTATTTTTTTTAACCAATAACTGGAACATTATTGCATTAAAAATTCAAAATATTCTATAAAAAATTTAGTTTTTTTTTACTTCATGATTTTTCACAGGGAAAAAAAAATTTCAGCGAACAGAAATCACAATTCATTTTAGCACCAATTTCACCATTCTAAATTTTGATTTGCACTCATTTTTTATTTTTTTTCATTTCAGACATATCACTATTATAATGTGTGTAAGGTGTATGACAAAACCATGAGGGATGTACACCACTTTACTTTACTTTTGTACATGGTGGTCTCTATTAACAAATAATCAGACCCAAAGTCTCCAGAATCATCGTCACAATCATGGACCGATTAATGCAATGAATAACAGTTAAGTTTAACGACAAACACGACAAGAGCAGAGATACACAGCAAATAGCAGTGATAGCAAACAAGGTATAATATATCTTGATGATTCTTCTGTAAGTAGCTTGCCTGTGCTCATTTTTAAACTTGCTCCAGAGTAGACAACAAGCTGATAACATTAGCTTACAGGCTGCTTTGCAAACCTTAAATTTTAAGTAGTCACATTATAATTACTTATTTAAAAGACACGCAATTAATACATGTAAGTGAAAATTGCTTACCAAAATAATAATAATATATAACCTTAGCAATGAGTTTACCATCACAGAGCTCCACACGTGATGTGGAAATAGAGGTCAATGCTTTAGTACAAATAGTTTTTTTTTATTCAATAGTACAAATGTGCAACATTTATGTCAATGACCTGATATCAGGGTTTTGTCATGTCACGTCCCGGAGCTCTATGTGCGAAATCTAGCAGCTGTATGCATGCACGTAGAGGTAAATGACTGACTCTAAATTGCTTAAATTAAAAAATGTGAGTGTGAATGCTTGTCTGGCAATACCTCTTTAAGTGTTAGCCCTTGTGATTAACTGCTAATAGTCCAGTGCTCCTCACACTTCTCTTAGCTGCCGGGATATGCACCACAACGTAACGAGCAAAGATGTGTTCAAAAATAAATGGATTCGTCACTGAAAAAAAAAAATCTTCAAGAATGCCGCCTTCTTTTGATTTATATCCCATTGAAACAAGCAATGGAAGTCAACAGTTATTCGCGCATATTTATTTTCTTTGAACAAATTCATTTGAACTCTCTTGCGTCACAAGCAACATACAGTACGATTTAGCAACAGGCTAACTTTGTGGCATTGACCTCTGTAATCTCCAAATAACTACTGGCTCCATAAAATCAATCCGCTGACTTCCACAGTTTCCCAGGCCTGTTGCCAATTTGGGACGACGTCACAGTTACTCAGTCTACTTTTGTACTGTCTGTGACTATTTCTCCTCAGCCAAACAGACCTCCTCAGTGTGACATTGTGCGTCCCCCTGAACTCCATTCTAGCCACCGCAACACACTGAAAGGCTCTTAGCGTTTACAAGCAACCCTCAGATTGGATCATTTATCCAAACACGCTGAAAGCTAATCTAACCTACGCAAGCAAATCAAATTAGCTTGGAGCCAGTGAAGTGACTTCAGCCTTGCAGAGGTGTTTATAAGAGGTTGACTCAGTTGGAGCGAAAGCAAAAGCAAAAGTTCTATTACTGATGTTATTAGGCAGCATATAAACACACACACACTTAGCTCCTCAATAGCACCCTCATTCACCCAGTCAGTCGGCCACTTATCCCGAGGACGTCAGCTGTAACGACGCAGGCAGCTTACAGGCTAAAGCTGCACTCTGAGTTAATGGGAAATTAAAGATAGAGTGAAGTGCTTTTACCGAGGCCATGCACAAATTAATCTAGTATTAAATAACACTTTAATAAAGCAGTACACAAACTAACAGAGGTGAACATTATGGGAACGTTGCACCATTTTAAGCTTCATGTAAACAGCTATTATAACATGAAAAAGAGCACTGTACCATTAAGAAAATGTGTTTTGCTACATTCGATTTAGACTAAAGTGGTCTGCAACAAAAAATGTTCATTATTGTGGGTTTACAAGATGTGGTAATGTGCTTGTATATACCTCTCTAAGTCGGCGGCTTAGTAGTGCCCTTGTTGTAATGATGTGGCAAGTTCCTCAGAGTTCATTTAGTCAAAAACTAAGCCATGAGAATTATGTCTGTTTTCAGCACACTTACAGTAATGACCCCGAGGCACATTTCCGACAGCCTCACAGCCAATAAAGTATAATTAGCTGACTTGTGTAACTCGTTGCTGAGTAAACTTCGTGCAGCGTCATTTCATTAGCAACTTGGAGTCGTCATCAGAAGATTCTGGTTAGCTACTTTTAAGTGACAAGTATTGAATTAGGAAGATGACGTATATACAGTATGGATGTGCGGTTTTTAAAAGTTTGGGAGCACATCTACTGACTTCAGGTCTGCCTAAGCCTCAAGCAGTATGTGTATGTTACTTAACCTAATGAGTGTAGTGTTGTGTAGATCCAAGTGTAACAGTCTTTAATGAGAAAACACAGGTCCAGAAGCTATTCTTGAACAACTCTTTGCATAACTCTGGGTCCTCCATGTGGTGTTATTCATTCAATTATAACACAACGCTCACTATTGTTCTCTACCCTCTCACTGACAGTACACACATGTAGTCAGCTGGATGCCATTTACTGAAACCATTGTTTATGCTGAATTTTAGGTTGCTAATACCCATTTGGCCATTGAAAATGTCTGTTTACCTGTCATTGTTGAGGTGTGCATACAGCTCATGTTGTTGAGCGAGCTGGATGTTAATAGTAAGTGTGTTTTGTTATTGATTTAACTTTACAACTATATGCTCACATAGATAACTCCACATGGCTAATTTGCATAAATCAATGTGCATTTCTTCATCTTCTGAGATCAACTCTAGACTCTTGGCTCAGTCCACATGAACATCTTTTGGAACAAGTGGCTGAGTCCCATGATTAAAAAGGCCACAGTCAGTTTTAACACTATTTTCTTTTTCTAAATAAATGTTTTATTGTATTTTATTGTTTATTTAACTGAATAGTTTCTTCCTTAGTTTCTATGTAAATGGGAGCTGATGAACATGACACATAATGTACAGTTGACTTAAGCAATTCAAGATTTATTTTTATTCAGTCCTTTGGCAGCAGATGATCCTCCCAGTGAGGATATACTGTATTTCCCATATATTCATTATTAACTTGAACACAGCACTGGATAAGACTGGTATTGGATACTTTTAGAAAGATGCGCATATAATAGCTTCCTATTTAGACTTCCTTGTACCAGTCTTTCTGCCAAATAGGTTTAGTTGCAGCTCACTCTCACTTCTCTCTCTTCTAAACCTCAAACAAATCCACACTCCACCGAAGCCCAACCCCCTGGTCCCGCCTCCTTCCCTCTCATCCAATCAGGATACGTTCAGCAGTCGAGCCTTCATGAGCCTTCCTCCTCATTTTTACTCGTATAACAAACCCTGCTCTGATCATGTGACGGGATAAACGAACCAGCAGCGCTCCGGAGACACACGTTGGGTGCGCGCGCGCGTGGACGTGAACGTCTGAGAGAGTGAGAGAGAGAGACAGGCAGACAGAGGGGATAGAGATAGAGCGAGTGGAGGTGTTAGGCCACCCAAAGACCGTCTCGTGGAGCTATACTATCATTACGCACAATTACGCACTGACAGCTACTTTCTCAAGGAGAGCCCTCGGTGAGAAGGGGCGGATTCTTCACACGCACAGGTGAGTGCACGGAGGAAACAAGTTTTATCGGCACACGAGGGCTTTAATATTGATGTTTTACTTACGTTTTGACGCGTGGATATGGTCAATAAAAAGCGATAAACTCCAGTGAGCTGCGATGATGCAACGGTGCACAGCTGCATGTTCTGTCGGTGAATTAGACTGGATGAATGAAACGTGTTTTCTTTAAAGCGTGTTAGTTACAGACAGACACTCGTTTCTTATTGCTTTTTTGCTGTTTCGTGTTTGGATTTGACGCATGATCGAGGACTGGATCAAGTTGGTTACCTCTTTAAACTTCAGGAGAAATGTTACTTTCCATTTGACTGAAAAGATGCGCGCTCCGATATCACGATGGTAAACACGAATCTGAATGTGCGGCGTCAAACATCCCAGCTCGTAAAGCTCCATAAGTGGCATGCTTTGTGCAGAGCAGCGCGCGTCATGCTGTCAGTGCGCTCTGATGTGTCAGGGTTACTATCGGACAAACGGCTTGAGCTCGGGCCAGGTCAGACTGGTTCGCCGAGCTGCTCAAACTGCCCCGAACTTTTTTTTTGGGGTTGTTTTCCCCTTCCATAGCTGCAGCATATCATGTGATTTAATACACGTAGAAGGAGCGACATCTGAGCAGATTTTAGGTTTGGATGACGCGATTACATAACGCAACGACAGCTGCCAGGAAACACTAAAGGTTTAGATCTCTTAGTGTCATCGAGCAAGTGACAGTGATTTTCAATACTGAGGAATACACTGGCGTCTTGGGGTTTTCTGGAAACAGCTGCGTGTTGGTTTCACACAAGAGGGCGCACTACCTTCAGTTCTGGCTTGTCCACATGCACGCTTTAAAGTAACACTGCGTAACTTTCACTGATTTTTACGCACGAAAAGAATCTTACAGCAACTGCACTTAAAAAAAAGTATCTTGAATATGTGTTCTTCCCTTTTCACCATAACAATTTTAAGCTAATGTATTTTACAGTAAATGTTATATAGTCTTGCATTAAGGAGTTTTGATCATGTTTTAAAACACCAAAGCTACTCAATTTAATCATCTCTGCAGCTCTAATCCTTCTAAAACCCACGCAACGCTGTTTTATGTAGCGCCAGATAAAGACATATTAAACCCTCTTTAGTGAAATCTGCGCTGAATCAAACACAACTTTTCTGTCCCACACATTTTCATTTTGAACATTGCCAGTGTTACCGTGACAAGTCAGACCCGAGTGTTTCTAATGAGCATGAGAGGGATGTGACTGACAAACACACCATTACCATGAGGGAACAGCTCCGCGAAGGCTTTGAAGTTGGAAGTTAAGTGAGAAAGGGGAACTCCTGATTCCACATGCTCAGCTTCAAGCGTGCTCTAGCAGCTGCACTGAGCACACACACATGCACGCACACACACACACACACATGCACACGCACACCCTTTACATTCCACTTGGTTCACACGTGGTTGACTTTCTCTCTGGAGTGTCATCAGCTGCAGATCTAAAGTAAGCAACAGGTAGAGGACACAAAAGCCACAAATTAGCATGGGCTTTGAACAAATCTGCTGCTTGACACTGTCATAACAACTACTTATTTTATTTCAACATAACTATATCTATTTATCTATGCCCCTCGATCAAATTGCCCGATAAAAACTAAAAGTACCTTTGTGCCATCTATCTAACATTGTATTGTTATCACCAAGACATTTTTACTAATTACAGCACTGCTTCCCACTTTATTAAAGCAACACTATGCCACTTTTTATTCTTTGTACATTAAAAAGTCTACATTTACACTAATGTAAAGTCACATGGGACTGTGTATATCAGATGGATCATGTGTTTTGATGAGATGGTAACATGCCCCTTCGCTCAGTTTTATATGGTGGTTAGTCGGGTGCACTATATGTATGAAAGAGAGATTGTTCTTTTTTTTTTTTTCTTGTCAGATAACCATCAGAATGTCTTTGCGGCTCCACATCCAATGATTTTGAGGCTGTATGTTTTCTGGTAAAAAGTTACATAGGTTTAAAGTTACAGCTTTAAATAAAGGATAAAGGTTTGATGCAAAATGAACACATGCTAAAAGCATGTTGTGGCAGACTTGATTATGTAACTGCTACAACGCTGAGAGCTACTACTTTAACTGTTAGACTGTCATTACATCAATCTAGTCAAAGAAATGACAGCTCTTTTTCAAAGATGAAGACAAATTAAATTTCTTCAAAAATGTATTCACAGATTATAAAGAGCATTTCAGCACTAGGCCTTCATCAGGCAAATGATTACATACATGCTCATGTTTCCATCCAATAATGAAAGCAATCATCTATCTTTTCAGGAAGAAGAGTTGTTTTTGACACTGAGCCAGTCTCATCTTCAGCAGAACAATTTGACCTTCAGAGCCGAGCTGACCACACAGGAATGGTGGATCACCTGCCTCTTGGTGAGGAGACCTTCCTGTACTACACCGGCTCCCCGGGGACTGACTACACCTCCCTCTGCCGCCACGCCAATGGTGCTTTGTCACCGGGCATCATGGTCACTGACACCTGCATTAGCCACAGCCAACAGCCCTACCCAGGGGTGACCCTGTCCTCATCGCCTGGGCTTTCTGAGGATGACCTCAGCGACTCGTCCAGCCCCAGGTCCTCACTGTGCTCCAGTCCAGAGTCCCTGTCACCATCTTCTCAGCACACATTCGGGTCCAGCTATGAAAGCAGGAGCAGCCGGAGCAGTGGCAGCTCTTCAGCAGGAGAGAATCACGACAGCCTCCTGGACCTCCTTCTGTCCCAGACCAGCCTTAACACCTCAGCGACCTTCCACGGCAGCAGCAGCTCCCTTTCCTCAAGCGTATCGTCCCCTCCTTCATCTTTATCCTCATCTCCCTCTGCCCCTCAGTTACCCATGGGCCTGGCTTGGGATTTCAAGAAGGAACAGCGACTCAGCCTCCTTCAACACCAAGCCAAGGAGGACTGTTACGAGTTCCCTGTCTTCCTGGATGAACTGCAGGACCCAGCGGCGCTCCTCTTCCAGCCCACATTGGAGGAGATCGAGGAGTTCCTTGAAGAGAACATGGTGGTGGCCGTGGCAAAAAATGAGGATGGAAGTGATGAAGAGATGTCCCCAATGTCCCAGGATGCAGAAGCAGACATTTCAAGGACAGTTGCAGAAGAGATCATGTCAGGGCCACAGACAGCAGATCAGACTGTACCTGTAGTCTACACTGCTTCAACTCAGTCGCCACTGTCTTCCTACACAGAGACCAAACATACGCCATCCGTATCGGACAACACACTTACGCCGTTAGACACCAATGGGATCAAACAAGAGGACTGCACATCGTTATCGGTCTCAAACGAAGGCACCAATACACCATCTGGGGTGCCTGTTATCCTGCAGATCCAACCCATTCAAATCAAACAAGAACCCAGCCCAAGTGCCATATCTGACCCCAGCAACCAGCAACCCCAAAAAGCCCAGTCCCAAACCGCAGCTGCTACGTCAGATATCAAAATCGCCCAGCTTCTGGTCAACATCCAGGGTCAAACATTTGCTCTGGTGCCTCAATTGCTCCCAGCTGCTAACATTACCAACGCAAGCAAAACGGGAAGCTCTGCTCCTTCCAAATTCGTCCGCATTGCACCGGTACCCATTGCCGCTAAACCTATTGGGCTTGGTGAAAGTGGGTTAGGAGGTGGTTCTGCTGCGGGGGTCCTCAGCGGAGGTCAGAGATACCAGAAAAGTGCAGTAGCAGACTTGATAAAAATGCATAAGTGCTCTTTCCCTGGATGCAATAAGATGTACACCAAGAGCAGTCATCTGAAGGCCCATCTCAGGAGACACACGGGGGAGAAGCCCTTTGCGTGCACGTGGCCTGGATGTGGATGGAGGTGAGCAAAGCCAGAACTTCCTTTAATGTCAAGCAATAGAAGTGATAAATGACCTGGTGAAAGCGTCATGATTTAGAACCACATATCAAGGTCAGTTTTACCTCCAGAGGTGCACAATTTATAACTGAATAAAGGCTGTATGAGGAAATAAAAAAAAGGATAGACAGATAGATAGGTACACTGGCCACCCAAGAGTACAGATAAATCACACTCATTGCATTTAGAGTCAGACACCCAGCTTTAAAACAGATTGAGAACTAGAGTGATAAAACATGCACATGCAAATTTGCCGACATTGTAATCCAATGAAGTCATGAGCGAGTCTGCAGGCTACGTAGTTTACAAAGACTGATGTAGTCGGCTATTCTGGACCACTTCTAGAATAAAAAGGGACTAATCATCTGAGTGCATGAATCACAATGTGCACTGCAATCTATAAATATGCCAACAGGTCATTCTCAATCACTTACTGCTGAGTGGAATGATCATAATACCATTTTTTTTGTTTGCTTCGTAATATCTTAAGCATGTTCTTCATCATTGTTCTTCAGTGTGTGTGTATATACAGTCAGTCGATGTACATTAAATATATTTGATATCTTAGAAACGTCATTTATTATCACCTTTTGGCAAGTGGTATAACTGGGTTGCATTCATAAATCTAAATGTCCTACTAAATTACACTGAATACTGTTTACTTAGTGTCAGGTCTTAGGGGATTATGTATGAGCGGCTGATTCAAAAGCATGGTGTTGTTTAGCGGTTGAACGACAGAGCGCTGCACATCTCCTGGAACATTAAACAATATGAAAGTACAAGCTGTGACCACAGATCAAAACACTTATACCGTATCAGCTACTCTTTTCAGGGATTCTCATTTCACTTGAAGTGTGTCTTTTATGGATTTAGCACTGCTCTTTTGGATTCAAGCCTCGAGATAAAGTGCCGAGATTTTTATGGCCAAACCTGCTGTCTTAAATATAGAGTTACAGTCTGGCTGTAATGTGTGTGGAGAGAAAAGGCCCATCTTCACTAAGGTGAATTGTAAAGTCTATTTAAGGCCGATCTAATCTGGCCTCTCTTCTTGTTGGCTGCGGCTGCCACTATCTGTGTGTTTTTGTACCATGGTAAAGTTGTAGATTAGATAGCTGTGCCTTTTGAAGCCAGTTACATGCAGACTTTGGCCCCTGTTTGTTATTCTGCTTGTTTGCTCACTGTCTGCTGCCACTTTGCACAGAGACATTCGTGCATGCAACTGCAGAATCAAGTTCAAAGTTTTTCTTATTTATTTATTTTTGAATTTTAGACAGGTTTGCATTGCACAGGTGATTAATTTTCAACCCATAATAGATTTTTAGAGTCCAATGGTCTGGTCACTGGATGTCTGATGTGGTTTTCAGTCTGCAGTATTCCTCTTGATGTAGGAAAATCCTGATTTAAACTCTGCCATCCAAAGTACAAACAGAGACTTTTGCCCTCTTGGCCAATGGAATATTCCTATAGACACTGCTGTTATTGCACAAGGATGCACAGTGGGTTTTTTTTACACACGGACACAGGAAGGGCTCGTTTACAACAAATCTTATGGTCATGTTTATGCAAGGATATAGTTTTATAGTCAAGATTACAACTCTGAGTAGGATTAGGTGAAGATGAAAGGGGTTGTGCAAAAGTGTGTGTTTCTGCCTCAGGTGAATCGATCACATAAATCTAACCCGGCGCAGCAGTGTACTCTGTTGCACGGCTACACACCTGCAGACATTTACAGCCTCCAATTCGAACACTTTTTTTTTTTTCAACATCGCATTATATCTGGGATTTCATTCAAGTCTTTCAAGTACTGTATGTTATGTAACAATGTGTTTTTCTCATCTTTTCATAGTCTTGAGAGAAAAAAAAATACATTTGTGCACTATTCCCCTCGGAAGGTGGGAAAATAGCTTTAAACTAGCTGACGGAATGTGGATCTTTTGTATCTTAACTCATTTTAGTTACAATTTACCCATCAGTAACTTGAATCATACAGAGCAGCAAAAGAATGAGCTCTTGTGAAGTACACTGGCTGGCTTTTATGGTCTTTTATTACTTCCTTATGCAGCCTCTTTGTTTTGTTATTTTGGCAGCCTGGACGTGTTTCTTTTGTATCTGCCTCACCAACAGTGGACAGTAAAAGTGGACAATGGCTGAAATAATTACGTAGGTCTGCACTGAAACGGTTCAATGCAAAAGCTAGCCACCAGCGAGGTTACATTTTCACGAAACAGTTACACTTTAGCAGGTTAGTTATCTTTATACAAGTGTTTGCATGCCCAAGAAAAGCAATATGTCATCGGCAACACCACAGCTTGACCTCAAGATCCAAAGTGACAGAATATGGAGCTTTAGCTGTGAACTGATTGGAGCCAGCTGATAGTAACTAAGTGAATCTGAATTATTGCTTTTGGTGCAGCTATTTTTTTCATTTGAACATACCATAATAATGCCATTGATAACTGTTCTTTTGCTGCATGTTTAAAGACCAGAACTGAACACCTGCACAGCCTAACACATGTAAACACCATTACCATTTTTTTACTTTTTTTTCCAGTTCTGCCACTCTCTCACATTGAAAAAAAAAAGAAAAAAATCATATGCTCTTTGCGTGTAAGTTTCCCAGTTTGGGAGTCATTTCTCTATATTTGTTTTGTACATGCTTGTGCTTTCAACTCAAAATCTTGAAGTGTTGCTATTCACAAATGACTCAAAGTTTATTAGTATTTAGTGCTACAAAGGAGACAGGTTTAATATTACCCCTTTTATTGTTTAAAAAGCCTGTAAGCTGAACCAGATGGATGCATTAGTCTGAGCGGAGCACTGTGAACTTAATACTTAGGCTCTCGTGTAAACTAAAAAAAAAAGTCCAGTTAGACGACTTAACCGAGCTATGGGTGTTGCCTGAATAAACTGTGCATGTAACTGTGCAAGAGACACAGAAACATAATGGTTGAATGTTGTTATATGTTGTTCAATTTTTGCATCATCAAAATGCTGTCCAATAGTTTACGTTTACGCTAATAGTTGACTAAACAGCACTAGACGCATCTCAGTGTGGTGTTTTGCTGGATTTGATCTTTGTTTTTGAAAGGCTTGGCCTGGTTTGTTGAGTTATAGGCAGTAAGGTCTGCAGTCAGAACTTACATACTTGTAATTCCCACCGAGCGACACAGCCAAGGTCTTTGCATGACAGCAGCAATATATACAGTTGGCCTTTTCTGTGCTCCTCCCCCATCTGAGCCAGGAAATAGGGGTTAGCCTGGGAGTCAGCCACCTTTAGCCCCCATAATCTCAGAATAGACCCATGTGCTGGATCCTCAAGAGTACAGAACAGCGGCAGGTCAACTCGCACTGGTCATAAACTTACAGAAAGTCATCTTTTTTATGTTGGCCGTGTATGTTTTTAATTTTCCTTCCCTGGTACCACACTACCACAGTTTATGCTCACACTGTGCTGAGGTCGAGATGTATATACAGCTCATGCAGGCTTAAACATGAGCAGCATACTGTATTTCCAGTGCTGACCTGCATGGAGACTCATGTGAGGTTTATGTTGGACGGCTGGGCTGAGTCCCAAACAGTTTGCTGTAATAACACAGTTACGTGTGTGCGCTTGACGTCTGTCATCGGGACTCTGGATTGTTGTGCTTGTCGGCTGATGCATTCATGGCCACGACAAAAACAATGTTTGTAAGTTGTGACAGTGGCAAAGTCAGTCACACGACTCCTAAGGCTCTTTATGTTCCAGCTGCGTATCAAAATAGCACTGTTTTAAATGTTACAGTCGTCACAGCAGGCATACTTCTGTGTGTCTTTAACATTGGCACGATAGTAATATAACCACTAGGAGGCAATAAGTGTTAAAAGCTTTACTGAAATAGAACAAGAGGCAAGTCTCGTGGTTACGTTTATGGTCATATTACAAAATATTTTTGAACTGGCCATTGGTTTTTCTTTGACTCTTTCCAACACGATGTTTACTATATTGTTGTTCTATGGACCCTTTCACAAGCAAAACACTGTGGCAACAAAGTCAGCAATATTTCCCATTCATGTGAATTAATGCCATTTGTCTTATGTTGTTTAGAACGAGTGAAAGTGTCTATAGACCTGGACCATAACCAGGTCAGGAAGTTTCAAGTTTTACCGATGCAATGAGTTAATAAAGCAGTGGAACTTATTGCAGATGGTAGTTTAGTCAAAGAAACAAGCTACAATCGTGGTAATATGGTCTGCTTTCAATATAATCATAGTTCATCCTGTTGAAAACTATGTGGCTATGCTAAGAGCAGAAAGCAAAATGTCAGTCCAACACTTTCACTCATCCTGCACTTGATTGTTTAGATTTTTTTTCATAAAAGTACCTGCTAACTCCGCTCCCATTCACTCGCCATTGTCTGTAAACTGTAATCTGTAAACTTTTGCAAATCAGACCAAAGTATCAGTGGTCCTATAGATGAATGATAGCTTTCTGAAAATTTGACCGATCCAACAAAGGAAATCTCTGTTTGAAGTAGGAAGAAAACATCTGCCAGTCATTATTGCAGCCAAGCAATAATGTGATTTCCTTTTAAAATTCAGCCGTGATAACATAAACAAACATGGGAGAAAATGGGTGCTTGCCAGAATGCATGTTATTGTAATTTCACAGGTGTGTAACCAACCAGATTGCCGCACCTTCCAGGCTGTTTTTACTGTGCTCAGTTGGCAGGCAGAGCTCAGTTAAGGGACAAGCTCGAACAAAGCCCGCGTTGGTGTTTCCCACAGCGCCCACACGAATATGTATAGTATGTGTGGAGCTGCCGCCGGGCCAAGCCGCTTTAGAGAAGTGCAAAAAACACCATTAAAATACTCAGTAATTACCACAGCTGCCCTACGCCCTAGTCATTATGAACTCTGCGACCTTTCCCGATCCCTTTAACATAGAATCTTTAGAAATACAGAAGGAGAACTGTGAGAAGAAAAACTAGATGTGTGGCAGAGATAAAGGCTGGGCCACATGATGACTACTTATAAAAGGACCGGCTTGAAGAACAATTGTCTATTTACGTAAAGCCTAAATGCATGTTGTGTTGAAAGAGCTAACTTGGGTGCAGCATGTTATAGTTGGGCTCAGGCCCAGTTGTCATTGAAATAGATGGGTTTTGTCATGTCCTGGCTTGAAGCTGATATACTACAGCTTTAGGCTGTAATATGTGCTGGTGCGTCATAGAGATTAAAGAGAAGCTGATGTACAGACAAAGACGGACAGTGTTTAGGATTATGGAGAAATGTACATTTTGTGATTTTGTGAATATAGTCACCGAGACACATACTACTACAACAGGATAGAATCTCTTACGTTTGAGAGGGTTATCAAGCTGTCAACTTCTGTTATTTCATATTAGATTGATAAGTGTTGTCAACCAATATTGGGTTATAAATATTTTTAAGAGAAGGATAAGGGCTGACATTGCTTTACTGTTTACTTTACAGTACATTAACAGGAGCAAAGAGCATTCACAACCAGAAATTAATTGTGCATAAAAAATGCTTTTCGCAATGACTGTGTGTGTGCTGTCAGTGAGTAGTTATAGAACATTAGGAAGTTTGCTCTTTAGCTGCTCTATTATATGAGCGTTGAGCCTTTACCAGTAGGTTTAACAGTAGGTTGCAAGCTTCATGTCAGTGGAAGCTGTTCTGCCATGTTACGGAGGCGCCAGAGTTACACATGGATGGTTTTAGGACCTGTGCTTTCTCATCATAAACTGTTAAACTGAAATCGGCTTGACGAGATTAGCGTACAAATGTTGACATTATAGAGATGATACAAATCCTCTTCAGTAAAGTAACACACATATAGCTTGAGAGGCTATGCAGAAACACAGAAGGCTATAGCTTTTTAGCGTTTTTGCTCCAACTGTTAATGGTAAGAAAAACACAGCAGCCAGCAGGTAGAATATGGACTCTGTTAAACTCTTACGTTTCTATTTTAGGATTACTACAACACACTGCTGTTTTCATTGCTGCAGTTGCATTTATCTTTCCAAATGGTCTATAATGTTCATACAATCAATAAAACACATACCTGTTAAATAAAATTAGCTTATTGTACCTTTAAAAGTGAACAAGTTGGAAGTTTTTGTTGCTCTAGAAAACACTAAGAAATAATACAGCACCCACCACTGTTATGAGCCTCAACAGAAGCCCAGTGTATGCCAGACATATTGTCATATTTTTGAGTGAAATATCGCTGGTTGTGCTTCTACATGATTGAATTCATTTTTTTTAATCATTTATTTATAGCCTTATCTAGACAGAATCTCAGCAAAATGGCAGCAGCCACATGACACATGAAAACAAAAATGATCTCTTCTATTTGGTTTGGACAAATTGTTTCTGTAATTCTGTTCATGTTGACTCATGGTGGAGTTTCATTGCTGCTGTGGCTTGATCCTAATCTAAAAATGTGAAAAGGCAAATAGAAGAAGCCAAAAATAAATCTCAGATAGACTAAGTTACAGTTGTTGGATTACTGTAACCTTCCTGTTCGCTCTGTGTTTACTACAGACGTTCATTTGACATAAGACCAAAAATAATACGACTAGTGCTTATCGTTACGTACTGTTTGTTTTGCTGTTCTTGGCTTTTCAGGTCCACAGCTTGTCTAAGCTCTGTTGGTTATCTCTGTTTTATTGCTGGGCCATTAAAATGATGAATAGGCCGGTTGTGTAATCTGTGTCTAGAGTGGAAAGGCTTTGAAAATACTGTGAGTGACGTCTTTACATCTCTGAATTATCGCCTCCATGGCCTTAGCTCGTTGCCGCTGGAAATGTAGCAGAAACCGATGCGCTGTGCAGATTAATCTGATTGGAAGCGCTTTAGAATAAATGTCCTGTGTGTATGCAAGACTGTATCATTCACTTAACCCCTCACGGTCATGACACCCAAGCCCTGGAGACGGGAGCAGAGTGGGCTATGAATAGAGCGGGCTTGGATTCAGAGTGCTCATGTGTTGTGCTAAATATGGGACTCCTCTTAAAACTTCACAGGGGACAAGACGGGAAATACTTGTGTAGCTTCACACTTCTCACATTACACTTGTATAGAAGAGTTTTATTTGTCAGCTGGACGCATGACTTCATTACATGTGCGTAAATAATCGTGTAGAGGAATTTCAAATGGAAAATGCTTCAAATATGGACTTGTCGGAGTTGACTGGAGAAATCACATCCTGTTTGTCCTCTTGGCAGGTTCTCCCGGTCAGATGAGCTGTCCCGGCACCGGCGCTCCCACTCAGGAGTAAAACCATACCAGTGCATCGTCTGCGAGAAGAAGTTTGCCCGCAGCGATCACCTGTCCAAACACCTCAAAGTCCACCGCTTTCCACGAAGCAGCAGGACAGGACGATCTGCGAACTGACCCCCCTGACCTCGTGCTCACGGACAGACTCTATGCGGGACGGGACAGTGGCTGCTGGGGGGGTCGTGTATGTCTGTGTGTGTGTGTGTGTGTGGATGTGTGTGACGAGAGTGAGTGTGAGAGGAGGAGGGTGAAAGTCCAAACACCCTTTAAAAAGTCTGGTGCGGGACTTGTGGCTCATGTGTTAGCCATGTTTATGTTCAAATATGTGCGCGTGACGTACATTCATGGTACTGTGATAATTTATTGGGTGATGAGGAAAGGACTGTAAAAATAAGCCTGATTGAAAACAGAAAACTGTTACTTGACCTAACACCCTCACAGGTGGAATAAGCTTCTTGTATATTACAACTGTATTTGTCTCGTTCAATCCTTTTGCTAATCTAATTTGATGACAAATGAGCTATTTAGTGTATTTTTACACTTTTAATTGTGTGTTTTTTGTCATTTGAAAGCCTTACATCAGTATAGCATCTCTGAGGGGTGTGCTCTGAACCCTCTGCAAGTCTAGCAAAAAAAAATCACAGCAGAAATAATATGTCACCCAGCAATAGATAAGTGGACGTTATAGTAGAAAGCAGTGGGAGTTTACCAGAATCCCAGAAGCCCTTTTCACTCATGCACTATCCTACAGATTTCATCCTGAGTAGCTGCATGTATTTGACATCATCCACAGAACCTCCAGATGAGTATCAAACATGGGCGAGTTCGATTTTTTTTTTTTTAAACATATGTTCCGCATTATTAAAAAACACACCAGTAGGGCATTAACTGCTGTCACTGCATTATGAACATGGAAATTTCAGCTACGGTAGTTACGCAACTTACTCCACATGCTCCGGACATGTATCCTTTCATCATTCTCCTTACATTTGCTGCATGTATGAACACATGTTAAGAGATAGCCCAACATTACTCTACTGACATCCTCTGGAGGATAGGAGGCTGGAGGGATGACATAAATGTACACGGTGACAATAATATCAGGATAAAACAGCTTGCAAGACAATCATCTACGTACATTTTCGCCACACAAACTTTATTTAAATTTAAACATTTATACATTTCATTGTGGTGCCACCATTCCATTAGAACTCAATGAAAATCTTTTGATTTGTATTCTAATATATGACAGGAGAGGAGTAGCTGGAGGAGTGCTGATGTGTAACTATTTCTTCTCCTACCCCTCCTATGAACGGTTGAGAAATTGCATCAACATTCCTTTTGCTTGAATAAATCTTATGTTGTCAATGCGTCCAAAAGTTACATGATGAATTGGCACCACCAATACTCCTGTGTCACTGTAATTCTCCCAGACGCAGTATCTGGTCCGCTGCCCGAACAAAACACTTCGATTTTTGTGTCCAATTGTGGTCTGTTCCACAAACTGTTGTTCAGAATATCTGTCATTTTTTAGATCAAAGATAACGGCAAACAAAAAACTATAAACATGTGGTGCACTTTTGTGAAAAGAGCCAGTGGGAAGCGACACATCATTTGTAGTTATGTAATCTTCATTATTTACTTAATGTCTTTCTATGCTGCTGCCAACAATGAAGAGCTGAAAGCATATGTTTTTCAAATAGAACTGGATGCAACCTGGAAGATATTTAAGCACAAAGCCCACTTGTAACAAACAAAAGGAGGTTTTCATTTTGATCAGTCTTCCAGAGCCTGTGCTCATCTCGAAGTGTAACATATCATTTTATGGCGTCTTCACCACCTTGTTTTAGTGGCCTGCAGCTTTTATTACGGAGTGTTCTATGTTGACGCTGTATTTATGTATCTGTTGTGGCCGTAATTATGCATGTCCCCTAACTAAAACCAAAAAACACCTTCAATGGCTCCTGAAAACCACATATCAGCTGAAATGTGGATAAACATCCAAAAATGACATGCTTCTATCAGTAGAATTATCAGTCAGTAGCTAATTCTGTGCGTCCTCTTTGTGTATATCTTGGGATGATAACACCTTGTCTTCCCATGAAGTCACTTGTAGAACCATATTGATCCAGAGCAATTGGAAAAAAGGCATCAATCGGAGGAAAACACGGGACGCCTTGTGAGGAAGCTTTGTCCGTAACTTGCCTATTGTCATGTACTGTAAGGGAACAGTGACTGCTTTTAAACTGTGTCTTTTCTGTGTTGCTGTTGTCAGTGCCATTCTGCATCTCAGTTAAGTTCATCCAAAAGAGTGACACAAAAACGTCTGCTGCTGAGTCCAAATAACATGTGCCATAAACATCAATGTTCAGTATTGAAACCTATCCCCAGAGAAGATGTGATGCGTTGTTAGCCTAATGTCCAAAGATTGACGAAGCCATTTGGTGAGGCCAGCACAGCACCTGATTGAGACGCTGTATGGAGGAAGCGCACAAACTCAGCCATTCCTTCCATACAACCAGAAGAAACGATGGGCCTTTTCTATATGTAAGCCCGTGAATGTATGTAAATACTGTACATGTATCTAAAGGAGACATGAAACTATTCTTCTAGTGATTTCTGTGATTGCAAAAGATTTTTAAGAATATGTAAAGAAAATGTAAATAAGGTGATAATTCAAATATAGAGTGTATAAATGTGCATATTTGTCAAGTGTTTACACGGCACAGTTAAAAGGCTTTTAGATTACATTTTATACACCTGTCTTTAAACGTTCTGGATCCACATATTCGCGAATGCTAGCATCATGAGCCGTCAATGAGCCTATGTTAACTGCGCTCTGTAAACACTTAACAAGGAAAATGTTCAAAATGCTATATTTTTGCTTTTGTTCTACGTAAATCCATTTACAAATAAAAGTTTAAAAGAAAACAGAAGTTGGAGTGTTCAAATTGTGTGTTTTGCAGCTTACAAAAGCAACTCGGGATCTTGAAGCCAATGATGGTTCCGTGGAAGATAAAAACATAAAAATACCAGAAAGCATAGAGTTACAATGGCAAAGAATGAAGAGAACATTTCTGTAGAGTGAATAAGGAGGGTGGAATTCACTTGTAACAGCAGCTCAGGATTTGTTTATTAGTTTGAAGTCACCAGAATCTTCCCGTTTGCCAAAGTGAGTTCCACAGTATTGTGAGTGAGAACCGTGAGCTATCTGAGAACCAGATGTTAAGGGTCACTGTAAACTTTGGCGGATTCACTGGAAAAGAACTGCTGTATCAGTCAGACAGTGTTGTGCAATACTTCCTCTTACTGAATACAGTTGTACTAGTGAATTCACAAATGACTGTGAGAATTCATGAGCACTGTGCTTAGTAAAAATAGTATCACATTGTTTTTGACATTATTTCTAACCAAGTGAAACAATCAAAATATAGCTACCTATGCTTTGCCTTCCTTTTTAAAATGTATTTATAAGAATAGTAAGATAAACAAAAAGAAAGCCTTTAAAAGCCCAGGAAACTGCATTGCAACAACAGAAACATAAGTATCACACAGATCATAGTAAAAAGATTTTATTAAAACTACTCTATAAAAAAATTAAACTAAAATACACTATGTATACGTACAATATATGAATGATATGAATAAATGAGCATCAATAAATAGTAAAAATATTATATATTATTTTATTTACTCATTTGGCAGTGTTATCTTTGGCAGAAAACAGAACCAAAGCCGACCAACCAAAGCAATACAAGCAATACAGCAGTTCCAAAACATTGCGAGCCAACCCAAATGATAAATTTATGTCTTTGAAATCACAAAAAAGGAGATATATTTTGCTTTAAAAGTTTAAAAGAAAAAAAAAAGAAAATGGATACTGAAGTGTTCAAATGGTGTGGTTTTGCAACTTGCTTGTTCTGTGCAAAATAAGTTCACAAACATACTGTGAAGTATGGAGAGGCAACAGCAAAGAATGAATACAGCATTTCCTAAGAGAGCGAGGGGAGATTGCTAATTAGAAGGCAGATGAAAAGGATGCTAACCAGTGACATCCTGTTTACCAGACGGGCGCATAAACCAGCAAAGCCACAGCGTCACATCAGAGAAAGTGTTAATGAACATTTACATACAAAATTACTTAGTTGGAGAGAAAAAACAAAATAAAAAAAACTTTTAACATTCAGTATCCACGCTGCCTTCGAAAAACAAAAATAAAAAATAGAAGAATGGTTAGTAAACGAATGCCATTTCCTTCAAGTATGAACAAGTTTATCTTAAGGGGAAAAAAAGTAGAAAAAGCCTCTGGAAGATTATGGGTTAATTAATACATGGCATATTCACTGTGTAAAATACTAGTATAATTCTAGTATAATTGTAAATTGATTTTTAATAGATAAAACTGGTTACACCATGCACTCTTGTCTTGTGCCACAATCATGGAAATAGTCCCCAAGTGTTGCACAATAGGCTTTGAAGAGTAATCCTCTCACAGTCAATTCAGTTGTGCTCCTAAATTAAACATTTGACAGACACGTGTGAATTTATGAGCACGACATGGAGCCAAGTTAAATATACACCAGTCACATCTTATTTATATTGATCCAGCCTGAATGTTAACAAGGCTAATAAAAGGAATTTAATGTAATATTATACAGCTACTGCCAATGTTACATAGCATTTTATATGCTTACACTGCAATCAAATCAGTTCTTCCCAGGGCGCAGAATATAGTTTAGAAACATGCAGTGGTGGCAAAAATGCAACAATTGTACTTTGTACCTCTAATATACAGGATGCCATACAATCCATGCAATAAAGCACACATGTCAAACTCACGGCCCGGGGGCCAAATGTGGCCCTTTGCAATGATTTCTTTGGCCCTGATACATTTAGTAGGTGATTTTTAGGGGGATTTGCACAGTAATCAATAAAGCGAAACAGCATGTAACTATTGTAAAGATATGTAATAGGGAAGAATGCCACCCTCCCAACTGACAAAGTGACACATAACAGGACACAATTTGAATTGAATTCACATAATGTGTGAAAATGAAGCACACAAGAAGAAAAGCTAATGTTAAAAACAAAGTGATGTGATAAAGACTGAAGTGAAGATGAAAAGATGAACCCTTTATATTCAAACACTGTAAAGTTCAATAAATGCTACCCAAGTGCACCACTGCAGTACATAACATTAAGCTCTCATAACATTTAACTCTTGTCTTCCTTTCAAGCAATAATACACTTACCAAACCTACCAAGTAGTTTAGAGGATACTGAGTTTGAGGATTCATTTCCATATGTAATAGTGCAAATCAACAGCAAAACAACTACAATGCCACATTATATTTTTGGATACCTTTGAAGTATAAGTTAGACATTTATTAAAACCTGATTTGTATCTCATTGTACCTGATAAGTAGGCACACCGTGACCGAGCTAGCTTGTTAGCGTGTTAACTTCACTTGACATTTTGACAAATTGATACATTCAAGCACAGAGAGCTCCAAGTAAGTTTTGAGTGTCTACAAAAATGACACAGAAATCAACAGGGAGTAACAGTTGTTAGTACCCTTTGTGTTGTAATGTCATCTATTGCTTGAGTAGTACATAAAGTAGGGAGATTAAACGTCCCGATTTCACCAGAACAGTCCTGATTTTAAGCCCTGTGTCCCAACAGATATCTACAAAAACACAAGAATATCCCGATTTTGCCCTCTTCTTGTCCTGCTTTTTTACCCAGTCATGAAGCCAAAGCCGTGTGCTTAAAACTCATTTATCTGTAGACTGTCTGTGTGTCAATCACAGAGTTACGATGACAATGACAATAATAACCAAATGAAAAAGAACAGTGTTCCTCTGGTCTGTAGCTCAATAATAATTGGTTCTTGATGTCCTTCTCCAGCGTTCACAGTTTGACCTGTCATCAGCCGAAAAGAAAGTTGTGGTTTACAAACGAGCTCCAGGAACAACACAACTGTCTGAGAAAAGTAACAAATAAATATGCTGCGTTTTGCAGACTTTATAAGTATGAATTTTCCGTCAAGAGGTAGAAAAGTTTATTTGTAAGTTGTGTAAGTGAAATAATAATAATTAAACAAAATGTTAATGCCAATCTATGCAATCAGTTCATTTTTTTTTTTTGTTTAATTGTTTACTGGTGTTGTATTGATCTCTGGTGACATTGTTTTTCTGTACGGTAAAATTTATTGAATTGAAAAAAAAAAAAAAAATTCCTTTAACATATTGTCACCCTAAAATAAAGTGGTGCATTTCAAAACTTTGTAAAAAAAAAAACAAAAACAAAAACAAAACTGTAACATCTTGTATTTAATTATTGTGAAAACAAGTGAATTAAAAATAGTGCTTCTCGGCCTGATGTAGGCACTCTATATCTAACGTTGTAGCTCTTTTACACAGAACAGATATACAGCCTACACCATAATGTAAATGAATTTAGATCTTCACACTATATCACTGTCATATCAATGTCCTGTAGTAGAACTCTCTCAAACTGCACACCTGCACTTTTTAACTAGGCTTTCCGTTATAACTATTAAGTCATAAAGCCCTGTGATTGACAACTCTCATGACATCATGTTTTTCTTTTGAAAGCCACTGAAGATTACACAATATTCTCCAGATAGTCTTAGAGCAGTTTTAAGACCTGACAAGCAGTAAGTACAAGCAGACTTTAATGCTTCTATATCTTCAAAAAAATCTAATTGTTTTCTTTTCAAACCTTGAGTGAACCAAAGTGTTTCCCGTAAGGTGCCACAAGGAACATAAAGCTGGAAAACTTAAGGAATGTCAGGATAAGATTTATACCACATGTCAAATTCACATGGAAATAACACCCCCAGCCATCGAACCACCTTAGTACAGACACATCTGAATCACTTAGCAACACTTTAAGGAATGATTTTTGATGTTTCCTTGCTAAGCGCTTGTTTTGCTGAGTCATTTCGTGAAAGCAGCTAAAAAAGAGGTAGCAGCTAACATAAAAAACGAGCTGTGTCTGTCTGTGTGTTGTGGAATATGGAGCATGTTGATTTATGAGCCAGGCCACTCTCAGAGGCATTCCGGGATGCAGCAGGAGGATTTAATTCAACACATCTGGATATAAACTACTCTCTGCTCTTCTCAGGTTTAGCACAAAGACTCCCTTATTGTTGATGTCTCGAAGCTTTTTTTGAAAAGGAAAGAAAGCATAGATTACATACATTAGGAGATACCCAATACCTCGACATATCTGAAATGGTAATTGCTTGGAAAATGTCATGCTGAGTCGAAGTGAACCTGTAACAAGAGAAACAAATCACAGTGTAATACCTTGCTGGTAGTTTCACGGATGTTAACATAGGAATTCTGTTCACACAGTATTTATCTTAGGGAAATGTAGGGAAAATGACAAAAAAAATAAAATAAAAAAAATGCTATCTTTCATTTCTGAATCACACTTTCATTTGTTTTAAGTAGCACCCGCTGGCAGCCCAGGGTTGTCAGTGTCAGTCAATGTCCATTACCGTCTCACATATTCAAAGTTTTGTCTAAGACATAATAATTGTATAAATCAACGACGAAAAAAAAGGTTAGAAATATACAGTAAATACAATATAATAATAGACAAATGTTTTTATTTGTCATTTATAACATATAACTACAATGTTTTATTAAATTGTTATTTTTGGTGTCCTTTCAGGGAGATGGCACATTTTTTTAAACTATGTTGCTAATCCTAGTGAGTTACCTTGAAGCCTATATGTATATGCTATTGTGTATTTGTGAATAGATGTTACAAACCAAGAGCATGCAGAGGAAATCCACAGACATTTTTACAGATATATTTAATGTTCTTACAGTTTGTGTTGCCAGAGATACAGTGAATCCTCAGTAAAAAAAAAAAACAAAAACAAAAAAAAAAACTCTTGGCCCAATTATATATTCTAAGTATAACATGTATTTATCCATACTGCAGCTCCAGAAAAGTTGCTGGGTTTGTAGCGAACCTTTCCCATTATTTCCTCCTGTATGTAAAGATTGCTGGCTTGAAAACAGCCTGGACATGGACTGATTATGAAATTCAAATATGGTATGGCTCCTTATGGCTGGTTGCTATTAGTACCTAAACAAAAACAGACGTTTAACATTGATTTTTCCATTTATTTATACATGGTCAGAATGATCTTGACATCAAAGCTGCAGCAAAAAACTTCAGTGAGATATGACTCAGCATGACTCAAACTGTATATTGTGTAACCATTAAAAAGTAATGCAACTAAAAAACTTTTATTGCAAAACATCACCAGCCATTTTTAACTTGTACCCATCCTATTTTGAGCACATGTTATACAGTACATCTTTTTTCCCCCCACAAACTGGTATTGAAGAAGTATTGAAAAGATGTATAATAACTCAATCTATTTCAATATCAGATCAATAAAAAGCAGGATGTTGTGTCTGTAAAGGCTTCCTGAAAGTTGCTGTATGTGGAACAGCTGTGTGTACTTTTCACGCCGAGCGTAAATGCGTTTCAGGGAGCAGTAGTAACAGATACTGCAGGAAAAATCAGAAGGTCAGAAGCGCACTACTACTGGCCATGTGCTGATCTGACGGAAAGGATCAGATGAGGGCTGTTATGTAAGCGAGAACAACTCTTAGTCAACATCCAGTGGTGTAATATGTATGCACTGGCCGGTGTGTACTTTGAAGTAATGAATAAAGCAGTTAAATGCCAGTAAAAGAAAAATAGAGAACAGATAGTATACATGGTTACAAGTTAGTTCCATTTTATAGAGACACCCCTCTGTCAGCTCAAGAGCAGAAGTGTGCTCAGGAAGAGTGTCTTGTTACATTTACAGCACGAACCTTAGCTCCGGTTGTGCACTGTGCAACACTTTCCTCAGACATTTATAACTATGCTGCATGAGCCATCTCCACTGCTTTTACGAGCTACTGTACATGTACTATTTAACTTTTATTTCATTATTAGAAATATATAAAAGACAGCGCATCTAAATCAGCAAAATTTATGTTTGCAAAATTGACTCTTTTCAAGTTGCACCAAAAAGAATACAACACAATCTGAATCTGCTTAGTTATGTCTATTTATTGAATCATTCAATAGCTCTTACTACTTTATACAGACAACCTGACATTACTCTTGTTTTAGCCTCATCCCACTGATTTTTAGTATTTATTTTAAAAATTTTACTGATCATTTTAAAAGCTTGTTTTGGCCTTAAACGAGAGCCTCTAGACTTTGGAATGACCTGCTGTGGAGAAAAGGCTGGCAGAATCAGTCAATGACTTTATAAAATTGAATACAGTGGTCCCTCATTTATCGTGCGGGTTACGTTCTAAAAATAAATCCGCGAAGTAGTCAGCTTTATGTTTTACAATGATTCTATATGTTTTAAGGCTGTAAAACCCCTCACCACACACTTTATACACTTTTCTCAGACAGGCATTAACATTTTCTCACATTTCTCTCTCGTTTAAACACTCTCAAAGTTCAAACCTTAGCATCTTCCTCTGCCTTTTAGGTGCGACCACAGGTGCCTTTGTTGGTGTAGAACGTTTCATGGACATTGTGGGTTTTGTCGGGGAGAAAACTTGCAAACATACAGCACTTCAGAGTCACACTGCTAGTGATCGAACATTTATGTAAATTTGGCCGAACGCATTCTGTACTGTACAGGAAACACGGCATGGAGGAGATTGATTGACAATGGTCTACAGTCCCTTAGCCAATCAGGACGCAGAACACAATGCGCGAGTTCTTCCTTAGCCAATCAGGACGCAGAACACAATGCGCAAGTTCTTCCTTAGCCAATCAGGACGCAGAACACAATGCACAAGTTCTCCCTTAGCCAATCAGGACGCAGAACACAATACGCGAGTTCTTCCTTAGCCAATCAGGACGCAGAACACAATGCGCAAGTTCTTCCTTAGCCAATCAGGATGCAGAACACAATGCACAAGTTCTCCCTTAGCCAATCAGGACGCAGAACACAATGCGCGAGTTCTCCCTTAGCCAATCAGGACGCAGAACACAATGCGCGAGTTCTCCCTTAGCCAATCAGGATTGCGCGTTCATACGCTTTAAAAAAAAAAAAAAATGCATGCAAAATTGCACTAAAATCTGCGAAACAGCAAGGCCGTGAAAAGTGAACCGCGTTATAGCGAGGGACCACTGTATACCTCTTTTAATATATATCTCTTTGGTAATTATGTATAATTATGTATAATATAATTGCAAGTGTAAGTTCAAGTGACCAAAGAAGTGTTCTATTCATGTCAAGTACCAAATGTACAAATAAGAATGCATTCATTGGTGGACACATGTTGATAGGTATTACAGATGTCTCATTTTAGTAGGCATATTTTTTCAATGCATTGATTTTATTGTAAACATTGCTGTAGAATTTCATTTATATTATGGTCAAGGTGATTATATTGACAAACAGGCAGCGAATACAGATGTTTTGTCTTTTGTTATCCCTCCATTGTTGTCTTTCTGAAATTCCGGAGTCTTATCATAACAAAATGACATTTCAAAATACTATTGTGTCCATTTGGAGTAAAATGCATTAGTGTAGATGCATTCTGATTCTGATTTAAAGTATGTGTTCCTTTACATATGTATTAGCACATAACGTTCTGCTCTACCTCTGACTTGTTATTGGTCGACCCAAGACAAGACTCCAGCGTCCAACAAAAATGAAAACCGCATCCATTTCATAAGACTATTACCGTGAAATTGCCACTTCATTTACCCACTGCAATTTGGAAAAATGTACATAAAAGTAAATACATAGTGTCCAAACATATGCTGTAACTCACGTACACAAACACGGTTCCAAGCCAGAGTACAAGCTGACCGGTAATGGCTGACATATGCACACACACCAACTCAAAGGGGTGAGGAATTCTTCAGCGTGTCAACAATAGGAGTGGAACCTGCCAACTGGGAGCTAAGTTTATGACAGCACGAGGGAATCAAAGAGTCAACTCTCCGGAGCAGTACCAGTCCGGCTTTTTACACACTGCAAATAAATCTTATGTAATCCCCTCTGGAAAATAATGCACTGGGTGGACATCAAGTACCCGTTGGAGAGTGGGGCTTGTGTAGCTTGAAACATCTTAGCGACAATTTCACAAGGAAATGGGACATGGGAGTGCTGAGTTCTGGGACTGTATAAAAGAGGAACAGAATATTTATTGATAAGCAAGGATAGCCTTAGTTAGCTGTTATAAAAGTGTGTCTTTTAGCCCTTTTAACAACTATACTTCATTCAATTTTATTAATATGTCTCAAAGGGATTTACAGACAGAACAAGACAGCAGCCCCTGACATTAGCCCCTCCATCAGTGAGAGGGAAAAAAAAAAGGTATGGTAAATAAAAAAGAGAAACCTCAGGGAGAACCGCAGAAGGAGGAATCCACTCCCAGAACTGACAGGCCGTGCAATAGCGTTAAGGTTATACAGTATATAAAACATTCACATAGTAAATTAGCAAATAGTCCATTATATATTCAAAATGAATGGAAATTAATATAAGTCAATAAGTAGAAAGGGAGCCAATTAAGTGAAAGGAGTGGGATCACGGTGGATCCAGCTGAGGTCCAATCATCACTGGGACATGACACACAGCCTGCTCTTGTTTGCTTCTTCAATCTGGAGCTATGCTAACAATTATCTACAGGGAATACGTTACCTATCCCTAAGTGACTCCTAAACCCTTTTACATAACACTGGACTATCCCCTTCAGACGTGTGCAGGTAGAAAGAAGTGAGATGTGCCGCAGAAATGCATTACAGCTCCTACATTTTGTAACAAGCTCTGAAAATTTGTGTGGTAAAGTTGAGGATGGTCAACAAAACAGATGCATGCACTTGGTGGCCACCGAAGTCATTAAGAAAATTGCAAAGTACATCATAAATACTCTCTCCATTTGTGTCAAGCTGAAATGGGAAGGGAATTGCAATGACTTACACATTTTCAGGTTTGGAAAATGAGACACGAGCCACCTAGCTGTATATCTAACTAGGAATGCATTACTACAGATATTAAATACAGGTATTGTATTGCTCACGTAACCCTTCTCTTCTTCACCCAATGCTCTGACAGTGACGGACATTTCAAGCTGACAATCTTTGGTCACGTGAGGTTTGTTGTCTCATTTCTGTGTGACATTTGACCACTGTTTCAAATGCAAGACGAGTGACTTCACCACAACTCTATTTCCACAGTGAGACAGCAGCTTTTGACAAACTAAACTAGCTGATGTGTTGTTGGATATGAACTTGGCTCAGGACTGCCATTCCACAAATCCTGGGCTCACAGTCAGCTGAGTGCCAATCTGGTCACAGACTATAAAACAATAAGTATTTGTCCATGTAGCAGTCTCACTGGAGAAAAACAAGAGCTGTAGATCTGAGACATGGAAAATCGCCTGAGGTCAGAGAGGTTTCAGTAGCCACATTCGCCAGCAGCGCTTTCAAAAGGTTTGGCTCACGTTTAACAAAACAAGTACAAAAAATGTTTAATTTGAGGTTCATTGTATTAGTGCTTCTACAGAAAACAGGTATCCAATAAAAGTGTTTGTCTAGAGGGGTCTGGGGGATTAACCACACAGCATTATTCCTCCAATAAGCTCCAAATGTCTCTGGATGTACAACACAGAATCTAATAAATGTAAAAATCTTGCATTTAACTTGTAACATTAAGTGTATTTTACAGTGTTGGCTCTTTGCCGTCTCTGGCAGTTAAAAATCTTTAAGAGTAATCAGTGGAACAAACAATCAAATGAGGGTTATTTCTAGACCAATGCAGTTTAACTTAATGGGTAACTGTCAGGTAAGTGGCAAGTAAGCACATGTCGGGTTGTTAGGAGCTACTTCACCCTCAGTTTGTGTCGGTGCTACTCAACCAAATAGTACTTTTGCTGCTTCTACTGAGGCTTTGCTAATGCTCACAAGGATTTCCTCTTCACAACATCTTGTCATGAACAGGAACTGGTCGAATAGCCTCTTTCTGGAACAGATTTCTTGAGAAGTTCTCTGTCATCCAAGCAATCTCCACTGAACATCAATTGGAAGTCTTTTGGGGAGTATAGCAAAGGATATACCAAATGTATAATCTGTCTGTGTGTGACTCATGCAACTAAACTTTACAATAAGTGTTGAAATCTTATTGCGCTAATTGTAACTGTTCACCAGAAATGGACAGGCTTTGTGTCATGCTTTATTTCACTGATTATTAGTGTCTTTATTTGCATCTAATGGGAGTTTAATCTGCTTCTAGATTCAGATTTAGACGACTTCAGACAACAAACAGACATGACAACAAATAACAAATAGGCACACACAATTGGAAGAATAAATATGTATTAATAAATATATGAAATACACGCCTACTAATCTTAAATATTTTAGAGTAAAAAGATGAATAAAACTCAATTAAAAAGAGACTACTGAGGATTTAACGATGGATAAAAGACTTTGAATACGGATTTGTTGTACAATATTGTAATACGTCCTGGAGGAAATTTGCATTTTTTATCTGCCTGAAAATCCAAAATTAGATTGTTAGATTAGTTTTTTTGGATAAATATAGAAAGTGCATCGTTCTGAAATGAGTAAAGTTTGACCTCAGTTTGCTTTCAGATTGGCGCTAGTTCAGTTCCATGTCAGAATCTTCTCGTTCACACAATCCACAGCTTTTCTGATTGCAAATAGTGAACATTTGATAGGATTTGGGATTTGAATGGTGCAGATTCTTAACACACGTCACAGCACTGGAAAATGTAAAGACCAAAGCCATTCCAATAATCAAGACTTTCCTCGGGCCTGTCGGAAGAGTAGGATAATGTCCAGAATGGACTCAATTATCAAGTAGTGATTCCCCCATACAAAATAAATGAGGCGATTAATTACAGTAATATAAAAGAACTATTTTGGCAGGTAATCCTTCTTCCTTTCTCCACATCTGTTAACCCTGTGCACTGTATTTTATTTTGTACTCATCTGATAAAGTGTTGAAGGGAAGTAAGCATGGCTGACAATGTGCTTTGGAGATCAAGTCTTCACGCCTACTGACTGTAAAAAGAAAGTCAATGAAAGTGTCTGTTCAAAGTCAAAGAAGTAGAAGAGCAGAGTGGTATGTGAATGAACAGGCTGCCCGTTCAGGCGTTCCCTCAGGCGACACGGCAGGCCCTCAGCTCACCTTGTAGATAAACTCACTCCAACCAACCTTTCTCTGACCTGGCTTTTTTCATTTAGTCAATAGAGTTTACAGTACAAAGGTGTCTAGTGCTTAGGACGTCATAGGAATCAATAGTGTATGGTTTTGGACACTACAATCAATCTCCTCATCGACAAATGTCCCATTGAATAAACTGGATAGATTTTACTAATATATAAAAAATAAATAAATAAAGAGTGAATTATTTAAGTACTATTTATCACAATGCCTGGATTGTTGCAACTCTAGTTTTTCTTACCTTAACAAAAAGAGGGAAGCTGTCGTCTCTGTCAAAGCTAAAATTAGCAACAGCAGTTTTTTTTTTCTTCTCTGGTATTTCAAAGCTCCACTCCCTGATTTTCTTTTTTTGACTCGGTCTCAGACTCCATTCATCCCCAAAAGAAGCCTAGAGATCTCTCCTGCTTCTCTTTTATCAAAAAAAAAAAATTAAACCGGACCAATTTTTCCCCCATAAAATACTTTTCACCAAATTAAGTTGTAGTGTGTAGCGTTAGCTTAGCATTGGTTTAGCTGCGACTTCAGTGACGGCACAGCAATTATCTCCTCCTCGTCAAACGTACGTGATTGAATTGAAAGTATTTATTGGTGCCTCCCTTTTCTTTGTTGATGTTGATTGATGCTTTTCCTTTTTAAGCTGTTTTGTTTTGTTAAAAGACATATCCAGAGCTGAAAACACACTTTATCGTTATTAGCTATTAAACTTCCTGGAAAGTCTTAATGACAAGCCAATGGGAGAGTTCCTTTTTCAAGCATGCGATTTTGCAAGGATGTGATTGGCCAACATTTTTCATTCCTGATTAGAGGTTCTCACGTATTACAATCACTTACAATAAACAGTAAAAGGCATCATAAAAGCCGTTTTCTTCACAAATGATTGCTTTTACTATAAACTATTTGGGGTTTAAACCATTTCCCAACTAGAAGAAGACATATTCAAGAAAAAGTTTTCTGAAAGGCATCTGGACGTAGGTTTGAGGGATGAAACGTCTTCACCTCAAACCTACGTCTAGATGCCTTGTCAGAAATCGTTTTCTTACAGTCTGTTTAGGGAAAACTGTAGAATCTAATAGCCTATTGTTAGACCTCCAGAAGTAATACAGGCTTTATTATTTAAGACTTTAATAATAAGCTTTGGCCAATCACATTCTTGCATGAAAGAGATTCTTGAGTTAGGGTTGGGTACACCGTCTGTCAGCAATGAATTATGTGCTGGCGATAATACCAAGAAAGTGTACTCAGTTCATGATTATATTTTATAAAATACTATGTCTTCAGTGCTACAAGAGGCAAAAAGACATATGTTGCTTTGGCAATATGTTTAGCACAAATAGCATGTGACACAATACTAATGAGCCATGTGCTTTTTAGTTTCAAACTGACAAAGCTGTTTTTTATGCTTTTTACACCGAATACAAAGACATTGAGTGGCATGTGAATAATATGAATAGAAGCATGATGGAAAGTGCTTGGGAACGGTACAAAAAAGCGCCGTAAAAAAGCATGCCATTTACCATGTACCAAAGTAAACAGACTTCTGAAATTAATCTCAATTAAAGTTGGCAGTGCACTCGTTTAAAAATCTCTGGATAAAAGCTCACATCGATTGTCTTGATTTTTCCATCTTCTTTGTTCAAACACTAACAAAGGGCTGAAAGTTGCTCAGCGCCTTTGTTTGAATAGTTCTGGTTGTATAGATCTGTGAATATAAGAGGCGCTTGCTGCCAACATGAAGCAAACTGTGAAATTGGGGTTACGTGACGTCATGTCCCGGACCTCTATACAACTGAAAACAAGTGAAAAGTCCATTCCTGCATGCCTTCACATTCTGGATGCAATGATTTTTCAATTGCACCATCTGTCATCATTATCTATTTATGCTTTCATTTTATATTCCACTGTCTTCCTTCTATCTGTCCGCATAAACATATGGTTTACATTTGAGGCCTTTACTAGCGACTTAGAACCCAGGCAAAGTAGAAAGAAGAAATCAATCATCTGCCCGTCCTCCATTCGTTTTTTTTTAGTTATTTTTTTCCCTCCTTTCTCTCGCTGCCCGTTTGTTCTGCTTCATTAAAATCACCTCTAGCCGTCGGAGCGTCAGCGGATGGAGGGCCACTGGGGCCACGCACTCATGAGGTTGGGATTGGAGCGTGACGGACAGACCCGGGTTCAAAAGTTTTAAAGCATTTCACAGCGGTGTGACACAGCGTAGTGGTATAACCGGGAAACGTAAATGGGGTACTGTGGAAAACCTAGAGGTGGTCACATTTTTCTAGAGAGTAAAACTATGTAATGTGTAATGCATTACAGTAAGGCCTATAAGTATGTTTGGTGAAGGTTTTTACATGGAAAGGGAGAATTCTTTGTAAACTTCAGTGACCTGAGGCGAGCTGTGATGAAATACTTCTTGACACTGACAGTAAACCAGGCCTTGTCTTGTTCTTGAGAACTAGCTCCTCGGTCTGCTAGATAAAAGAGAACTGCAGGAGTACAACATACAAAAGAATAATAAATATCCAGCTCACAATGCCATATGTGCATTTTGAACAAATACTGTGTAGAATTCAACCTTTAATTCTCTTTTGCCTTGTATTTTTGTCCTATCAAGTGGGAATCAGACCACCATCAACATTATAGAAATTCAAATGAAAGCATTAGTCTGACAAAATTAAACTTAGAAAAAAAATGTCCTACTGGATTCAGTTGGAAATTGAATACAGTTGTTGTACTATATGTCACTAACCTTAATAGAAAACTTATCCTGGACAATTCTTCAAATCTTGGAACAGGCAAATGTTTATTAAAAGTCAACACAGATCACATAAACCTGCTCCACACCGGCATTAACTATTAGCTACTGTATGTCAAAGACTTTACATTGTAGCTACCACAGTCCAGTATAGCAGCAGTTTATTTGATTTTTTAAGGTTTGCAGGTCTATATCTGTACAGGGGATTGTATTCTGTAACATTACCATAAAGTGGTCTCACATAGCTTTCAGCAGCACAGTAAAAATGGTCTGTTGTTTACTTCTCTGCACTAGTTCTAAGCCTGCTGTACTATATGTCAAAGGTCAAAGGAAGACCTCTTTAGCAGATGGTGGTACACAATACTTCAAATCTAGAAAAGAAACTTTGTGGAACGTGATAGACCCATGTACAAATGTGTCATTTTTCTGTCAAATGAAACGGTACAATTGTGTCACATCACATCCTGGTATCTTTATGGCTTAGTTGGACCAGAGGTGGACAACTGCACAGTTCCTTGCAGAAAACCGGTAACAGGAGAATTAAATAAATGACAAATGAAGAAACAAAAGCCAAGACCAACACATTTTTGACACAAAAAAGATGTATAGCTACTCTGCTGCTAGTTTACCTGCTCGCCATTTATGCTGGTTGCTAATCTAAAATGTCAAAGCAAAAAAATCAAAGCAGAGCCAGGAGCATTGCAGCTTCAATTAATTTTCTTAATGTGCGAGTGTACCAGTTGTACAAGTTTGACAACTTGCGGCCAATTACTTATGTTGAGTGGCAGTGTAGTCAGGAAGTAAAGACTGTGGCTGGCTGTAAACCCCATCTACTTCAACAAACATTACTGTCATCATTAAATATAAATTGAGCTAATGTGGCCAATAGTGATAAACGTAAAGTAACACACGAGACATTCAAGTGCACTTCTGATATCTATCAAGATGGGCCTCATGCCTTGGGAAAAAATACACTAAAGAAGCATGCACATGTAATTGTACATTATTAAAAGAGCAACAAGTTTGAACTAGAACCGTGAACAAAACACAGTAAGCTTCAATGGACAGGATCATTTTTCACTGTCAATCATGTAAAGCCAGTATCTAAGTCTAGCATTTTTGTGGATATAAAACAACTATATGTATATTTTTTTTTAACATTGTGCTGGTGTGAAGCCAATTCATAATTTGTGTGTAAGTTTCACCCTTCTGACAGGTTGGAAATGAAAAAGAAACCTTTTGAAATATTTTTTCCTCCAGTTGAAAACCTTTTATCAAGAAACAGTGAGTACTTGTTTTGTTTTGGCAATGAGAGTTGGTTTTGAGCTACGGAGCAATCATAAGAGCATTTAAATTTTATACCAAGGGCCAAAGTAATCATAATTGTCCACTATATTCTGCCCAGTGTGCTGGACATTTAACAGACCGGTGATGTGTGCTGTCATGTGTTTATATAATGACTCATATGCCCCAAAGGAAGGTTCCGAAGATAATTTATCTTCAACGGGAAAAAGCAGAGAACAGTTACAACTTTTTACAGTAACTAAGAGCTGCGCAATAAATTGACTTAATTCTTGATCTGAGTTTGTTTGTTTTTCAGCAATGTCCAAAATAGTTTGTTTGGCCATATATATGTTTTTGTCTATCCAAAGAATTACTCTGTTCTGGGGTATCTTGTGGCTCTATTTGTCTAGAAAGGCCAAAATAAATAAATAATAAATAAACTTACAATTATTACTCTGGTGAATATAATTAAATAGACAAACAACCAATTAGTCTGTCCTCTTTTTCAGTCAAAAAAAAAAAAAAAAAAAAGGGCTGGGGAGGGGTATTTCCCAGATAGACAATTTTTGTTAAAAAGAATTGCTGTAAAACTCAAAATCACATTTAGCAGATAGTTGAGTGATGCATCTTGTACTTTATTGCTATTGTTTATTTTTGCTAATTAGCCATGTAGCGTGTTTTAATGGAGCCTTTTTTGCACCTTTTAATGGCATCTTCTGTTATAAATAGTTCCTGCAGAGAGAGAAAATTGATGGACAATCACCATAAACATGCAGGACAGGGAAAAAGCTCCAGAAGTAGCTCCAGTCACAGCACTTAAAAGGTGTCTAAAAGGTGTCTAACATAAACTGCCAAATTTTCAATGCACTTTGTCCTTTTCAATTGTTGCAAATTGCACTAACATTCATTGTTTTGGGTTGTGGATAGACAGGAATGAAATAGCTTTAATTGTACAAAACCTTCATTTGAATTAACTTCATTTGTGGTCATATAGAAAGGGCAAAATAACCTTAAGAATTAGAGGTCATAATATTTTCCATATAGCTAATTCTTAGATGGACTAAAATAATTAAATGTAGCTTTATTAAGATGATCAATCACTGAAAAATAGATGTCTTTGTCAGTTTAGAACCATTCATTATAGGTAGCTATATATTTCTATGTAATGTCTACATTCCCGCAAAGATGCATAAATGTTGTGGGTTATGCTGGCTGCAGGCGACCTAAATGCATCCACGCTTCTAGAAAAGCCACAAGCACAAAACCAGCTACCTTCAGATCAGAAATAGCCCGTTCCAATGTAAACTAAGCATAATGACTGTCTCTCAGCACAAAACTGACAACACAAATCCTTCTGATGCGTTGAACATCTCTACATTGACTTGTGTCATTAATAACTGATCTTTAAGTCTTCCAAAGTGGTTTGAGTAATGGCCGTCCGCAGGCTCTATTTCTGTGACGCCAAATATTTGGAGATATCATGGTCAATGATGGATGCAGGCTAAATTTAAAAGCAAACTATAATACAGATATATACAGTGTACTTTCTGTACTTAAATATTGTGTCCCCACTCTGTGATTTGTTTCCAAACCCAATGCATTAAACCATGTTGACAAAGTCTGTTTTTGTTCATCACACCAACTTAGAGAATGTTAACTTTAGATACTGAAATTAGAAGGCATGTTTAAAATAGGTCATAGCCATAGTCATATAGGGTTATACGTTGAATATAGCTTATCCTCCTGAGACCCTAGAGGGAAAAAGGTGTTTTTCTTACAGTACATAAAATAAGGCAGCTTTAACATCTTTTAAAGGAGGAGAAATAAAAATAAATAAATAAATAAATGAGACAACAGTGAGACACAAGTGTCCACAATCCAAAGGAAAGATAAAGTACCAAAATAAATGGATATCAAAAAATATGTTGCAAAGAGATGGAATTTCATGAAGCATTTGTAGTTTTTGGAGACCATTTACAGCACACATGTCAAACTCAAGGCCCGGGGGCCAAATGCGGCCCTTTGCATTGTTTTATGTGGCCCTTCAATACATTTAGCAGGTGATATTTCTGGCACTAGGTTTTAATTGGATTTGAATAGGTTTGATTTTTGCGACAAAGATAGATCAAATCTGTAAAAATCCACCCAAAACCTGCTCAAATCCATCTAAAACCTGTTAAAAATCCAACTAAAACTTGTTCAAATCAAAGTAAAACCTGTTCAAATCCATCTAAAACCGGTTCAGATCCAACTAAAACCAGTTTCTATAAAAAGAGGTAATTAATGTTAAAGCTAACTTTTTTAAAACTCAAATTAAGATGAAAGCTCAATTCAAAATGTAATAAAAGCGTCCAAATGTCACCATCTTCGGCCCCTGAAAGGATTCTTATCAGCTATCGTGGCCCCTCACCACTTTGAATTTGACACCTCTGATTTACAGCATCTCGGAATATACGGTATATATATTGTTTCTAACCACCCTATTCACTTTAATGGAGCTCTACTAAAACATGAAAAGAGCAGCAGAACATTGTCCATGAATCTACCACAGAGGACACAGATTCAGTCAGATTAAAAAAAAAATAATGATAATAAAAGGTTTGACAAAAAAATCTCAGTCGTTGCAACATGGCAAGCAGTGTTGAAGCCACAGATTAATGCAACAGATTATTTGTCAAAGTTATCACAGGCGGACTTTAAGAACATCTTTAATTTGTAAAGCGCTATAACTAGAGCAAGTCTTCTTTCATGAAACCTTCAGAGTAGAGTGCACAGTGAACTGATCTGGCCTTAGGGCGACTGATTGGGAGCCTAATTAAACTAGTGACAAAGGAAGAAAAATCAGAGGCATGCTGTGTGCAGAAGCTTGGACCTGTTGCCAGAGGTAAATTAACACATCCACATTTGGAAAATCCATGAAAAGGAGGCAAGCAAGATACAAAGAAGGTTTATTGTGAAGTTTTCCCATCTATTCTAGATGTACTAGACTATGCAACTACAAAGCACGCCAATACCCGTTGTAAATTTAGACTGGAAAAAAAAAAGAATGAAAGAGTTGGAGGTGGGGTTTAAACCATCATTATAAAGCCTATCTAACTGCAGTTCCACCACATTCCTCTAGGAGAGGCTCCACAGCCTGGCAAACCCTCAATGACCCACAATTCTTTCCAGTTTTATTTCCATTTAGTTAAAAAGAAGCTGCATTTTTTCTTGTATTTGAGGAAAACAGTTTTATCACTTTATAGTATATTGTAACTTTGAAAGGTCTCAACATCTCACCTAAGCTTTATTATTAAGGATTTTGATAGAGTAAATGTTCAGTGCAAACCGAAAGCTTTGACCAATCACATGCTCTAGTTATGCTTCTATGGCCCATTAGCACAACTACACTTTTTGGGAAACCAGGGTCTAGCTTTCATCAGCTTTTGTCCCATCAGTGTTCATCTGTGGGATAGAAAACTCAGCTCTTCTACCAGTTGAATTTAGAATAAAGTCCCTTGGATGAGGCATGGAACGTCTTCACCTTCAAACCTAAGTCCAGATGCCTTCCATAAGGGAGTAAATAATTAAATCACATGTAACTGCATTTATATCTAAGTATACTAGTCTGTTAACAGTTTGGAGTATGTGAATAATCCAGTGACAGAACAAACCAAACAGACCAAACATGGCCTGGTTGTGCCAACACATTTTATTGAAATGTAGATGAGTGCTAATCAGAATTTTGTAAATGTTTAAAATAACTTCAACCATGTTTTAAGTTAAGCAGTGTCAAGTGCCATTTTGATTAACCTCAGTTTGGTAAATTAGAGTAGTAAAATGAAGAAACTATTACCGCAATTACTCTAATAAAATGCATGTTTTGTGCGCCCTGAAGCAAGTTAAAAACACTACCTTGTATCCCAGTTATGGTACAGTAAACTTTAACTTACTTTACTTATGTGTTAGTCAAGCTCATCTCAATAGACAGCCTACTGTCAGCGGCCAGATCCCTCACAGTCACAGCAGCAGTAGAGCTACAGCTACATTTCTTAGCCTTTGGCTCATCATCATCCTGTTCACAGTGAGCACTGTCTAAAGAGATGTTCAGCAGCATTATATAACAATACTAATAACATAGCATTATCCTAAATTCATCAAAAAGGCAGCCATTAAAAAGGTATAATAAATAGGTATAAATAGGTATAAAGTTAAACCTAGGTGATGGTTTGGAATTTGGTGCATCAGGATCACATTTAATCTGGGTTTAAAGGTTAACTAAGTTGAATTAATAGTATGTAAACTGTATGTAGAATGTAAACCTTGTTTTGTGCAACCAGGGCCTATGAGTCAACTGTATTTTATTGCCAATGGTCCAATGTAATAGTGAAGTTAACACAGAGGTAAAAAAAAAACAGGAGCCAGATAGTCCACAGAAAGTGTGCGTTCGAAGGAGGGAGAGTGAGGGTTAATTTTGTCTGTGTACCTTCAATGTCTCAAGTAGCTGAAGACCCTTAACCTTACAACCTCAACACTCACTATAGCACACTCACACTCTCCCCCCTCTTATGTAATCGGCGTGTATACGTTTTAAGAGCCTGCTTTGCCCGGTTGTGTGTTTGCAACTGGCTGTGTGTATGTGGCTTGGCTCGCTTATATATGTGCATATTCTTGCACATGGGAGCCATAAAAACAGCAATAGGCTCACCCCCTGCCTCCCCATCCACCTTTTACCACATGTTATTTATGCCTGCATGGGATCTCTGTGGCTACGTTAAACTTATTTACATTCACTCTAACGGCACTTTAAGAAAAGAAGCAATGAATTACAGGCAGACTTTTGTAAAGGTACAGCAGTGCGCTGTAAAAATCAGAGCAGGAGAAACATAACACACTTGTGCCGCGCGCTTTCATTCTGAGTTGCCCTCAGGTCTTGTGAATGTAAGGAATCCACAGCGAGGGGTAAGGGGGGAAAAAAAAGAAAAAAAAGCTGTTTGGGAGTGCTGCGTCTGCTGTTGTGCAGATGGGAGATCAGGAACACACATTCAATCACAAACACCATACATGTACAGCTGGAGGAGGCTGGTTAATGAAATTCACACACATAACACGTGTGCAGAGAAAACAATGGACTTTTGCACATAAATACAAAAAAGAAGCAGAAAGTTTAAATGAAAACTCACCGAAATACCTTTTAAGTGAACTCATAATCGCCTTGTTTAACTGTGACTCACAATAACAGTGTAAATACGCATTTCTGCTCTGTTTTTAAAGACCAGCTTAAACAACTAACTTAACTCCCCAAAACTATGGTGAATGAGCAGATACATCACATTAAAACTCATTTTTCATTTAATTAAGAAATCTAGTGTATGTTGGATCTGATTAAAGGCCCTGAATAATGAGGTGGAAATGTGAAGGACAGCTGACAAGTAGTCATCAGTAAATGAACATCTATATTTGGATTTGTTACACTTCATGACTGAGAAAGTAGAACCAAAAAGAACCAAGATATCTCCTGAGCATGCCTCCTCATGTGTGGAAAATGTTCCTCTCTGAGAGAAGAATAAAAAGTCCAGCAGTGAAAATGACTTAAAGTTCTCAGTCAGAAGGCTCAGACTACAGGTCAATGCGTTTAATCTGAACATCACTTGCGAGAAAATGATGAAGAAACCATGTGTATTTCAGTTAGCGGTAGCGTTAAAGTCTGCAAATCGTTTTCGAAACTCAACATGTAGGGGTATTTGTGGAGCTGTACATCTGATGGTGAGGCTTCTTCAAGTGCTGGCATGTGGGTAAGAATGCTGCCCTCCAATTGGCTTGAAAGGTACTGCAGTTTTTTCATAAAAGCCTTTGGTGTTTTGTTCATTTAAAAAGGCAGTTACATCAACAAAAATCGCCAGGTCTCTCTTGTGTCTCTTTCCTCAGGTTCCATACCCTTTTAAAAAATTTGCCTAGAGTAAGTCACTCCCGTTGCGCCCCTGCCAGCTCCTTCGTAGTCGTAAAGTCTTTATTTATCCTGCGCACAAAGACAAGCAATGGAGCAGTGTCACAGACGTCGCAGCTGTCCGGTGCAATGGAAAAGAAATCAAATGTGTCCAAAACTGTGCGCAACTGAAGCTCCACAAACCCTGCGTTGTCTTCGGCAGGTAATGGTGCACCTGCAGAGTTCCGTGCCAGTCAAATGCTTGTATTTGTCGGCGTGGTCTCGTAATGGCAGTGTGAATCGTAATCCTTAAACACTCTCCCCACAGACTAAGCACACAGCAGAATTGTTTGATGGAGAATTTCAGTCTTTCCTTTACTTATGGCCTAATTGTGAAGTTGTCACAGACTGGTCCGGTCAACTCCTCCATCAAGGCCACACAGATAACTTAGCTCCAAGTCTAGACTCAATCAGGTAACCACCATTCCTTCGATATGGCATTATGTGCACATTGACCTACTATTAGGCTTATCTCAGTTCACGGAAGCATGGGCAGAGTTGTATGTTCAATACTACGCTGTTTTTTTATTGTTCACTGTCTCTGTGTCCTATATTGTTGGTCAATAAACTTCCAGACATCCAGAAAGTCTCCAGCCTGTTCTCTCAAGTGACTCCTCTCAGCTCCAAGGGCAACTCGAATATTTTCAAACACTGTTGACTTCAGTTAATAAATACTTAGAAGTTCATGACTTGTTAAAAATTCTGCGTTCTACATCAATCTTTTTAATTAATGGCATCGTTTTACGTTAACTGTATTGCTACAGTGCATTTACTGTGTTCACCAACCAGTCAACAACGACGTGCCTTCAAAATAAAAGTATGGAAAAAAAACATAGTTGTATTATGTACTGTACTGTGCACATGGTATACCCTCTTGGATTAATTCCTTTTTTAACACAAGCCTCCTGCACTACCTTAAAGTGTATTCCGTATTTTCATTGCCACTTCATATCAAAAAAGGCATGATGAGCCAGTGACTGTACATTTTATTAAACCTCATCAATAAGAAAACTCATCTTTCTCATCAGGAACAGAATGGTTTGTCTATGACTAATGACAAGCATTTATTTTTTGTAAAAAAGTAGATATCAAGGTTCCATTTACAGCGTTACTCGTGCCCAGCTGACCTCCAAGGGCATTTGAAAGTGGAACAAAGGAAAATCATTTTCCTGTAGGGATCAATAATGTATTGCACAATCTAATTTTTGGGTGGAAAACATGGAGTTCCTGGCCTACTTGTTTCCATGAGTGCTGGCTTGTGTTCACTCACGGGAGACGCAGTGTCGTGGAAAATCAAGTAAAAACACTAGCTTCTTTCATGCAGCACCTCGGGAAGTTTACTTTTCCTGCGAGTTTGAACGTGTGGGACCAAAAGGGAGAGCTGTGTCTTCATACATGTGTGGCAGTGGGTAAAAGTCTCAGTAGGCACTAGACACATATACAGACTCCTGTGGGGGGTCAAAGGAACGGGGCGCTTTACGTAATAAATCTCATCTGGTCGACACACTACTCAAATGACCTTACAGACATTTGCTACTGCTGAGCGGAGTCACGTTTAAATGTACAACTTTACCCAATAATAACTTTTTTAGGGCATTCAGATGTTATGTACTGTATGTACAAAAACATTAGGTAGTCATAAATCTAGCTCAGGGGTGCATTACCTAACGGGGCAAATGACAGATTAATAATGTTATCCTTAAAGGGACAGTTAAGTGGTTCTTAAGGCAGTTACTTAAGGCAAGCTAATTTTCTTATTAGATTGTACAGAGACAAAACCATGTACTGCTGTAAATTAGGGAAATTAATTATGATGTTAAAAACACATGTAAAGCAATAAACTACTTAAATGTGTGTTCCATAGAGGATACTTTCACAATATATGTTGTTAAAGTAGCCAAGAGTATATATGTCTATAAAAAAGATTGTAGAAGTAGTAGAAGTATGTTGTCACTGGACCTATTGCGGCCAAAGTATTCACATTCTGTCAGTAGTAGTACAAATACCTGTGTTAAAAACGACTCAGGTAAAAGTAGAAGTACTGATTTAACTTTAAATTTCCCTCCGTTGTTAGTTCTTGTTGTTAGTCTTTTACGTCATCATCTGTGGAGGTTGTAAAAGTAACAAGGCTGTTTTGTCAATGTAAGGAGTAGAAAGTACAGATGTTTGTGTTCAAAAGTGGGGAGTAAAAGTAAAAAGTCACCAGGTAAATTCTCAAGTAAAGTACAGATACCTGAAAAATCTACTTGTGCAGTAACAAAGTACAAATACTTGTTACTGTTTCTTCCCGCCTCTGTATTTTAGTCTTAATGATTTTAATTTTGGATGTCTGGCTCTTGATAACTGTTGTATGTCTGTTGATTAAAATGTAAGGCAGTCAGCTATAGTGTCAGATTTATTTATTTATTTATTTTTTATCTGAACCTCATTTGATTTGAAAGTGTGGAGAGGACAACAAACCAGTATGTTTACCTGTACATCTGAAATTCATCGTTTTCACACCCATTTTTCAATGTCCCTGCATCTATTTGCTGGCTTGTATTTGAAGATTTTTTTTTTTTTTTGGTCAAAATGCAATACGCTGTTTGAAGATTGACATTTTGCTTGGTGCTTTATTAAGTTACAGCCTTTGTAAACTGGTCCTAATCTGAAAAACCAGTAACTTAATCTGGAAACTGAATTATCTCATTTCTAAGCATTAAGATAAAAGTGGCCACAATTACATTTAGTCATGGCCATTGTCCATGAATTTTTTTAATCCGTCAAATGTCGCCAGTAGGGCTCCTTAGTTTTGTCAATAAACTTGAGGCGGCTGCATAGGAAAAAATGCATTGAGCCTAAATGATCTAAATGTCCTAATGTAATGTTCTGGACCTGCTGACGCCTGTGGGAAACTGTTAAATCTTACATCAATGATACGCTCTCTCACTGTGAAAACACTGTAAAAGCCCTTTTGGCCGTTTCCGTGTCCTAACGTTTAGGAAAGGATGACATGGAGTTCTGCTGAGCAAAACATGAATATCATTATAATTCTGGTTGACATTCCAGACAATGTTATAATATAGTTATCATTATGTCACACACACTTAGATTAGGTGCATCATTCCTAATTATTTTGGGATTTTTGACAAGAAAATGTGAAAACTACGTGTGAAGTCATATGGCATATTCAGCCATTTTATTCACATTATGTGAACTTATTTTGTGGAGCAGCTGGATTCTCATGAGATTTTTAAGCTCACAAACTCACAAAAATCCATCTTGTACAGCTCCAGGCAAAGTGTCTGTTTATAAATCGGACTAATATGACCAACGTGGTTTGACTCATGCCATGCCCTTTGCAAACACAATCTTTTGCACCATGCAAGTAAAATCAAACTTTGAATGTCTGCATCACAAAACATTAAGTCACATGTGTCCATATTCATTCAGCTCTCTGTGGAGGTGTGACTTCATTTTGTCAGTACAAATAAAGAGGCAACATAATGTGTTATTATTAATGAAGCATTATACACAAGTGAAAACATATGGGAAATTTGTACAGTGAACTTTTAATGTTTAACTGTGGGTTGATGGTAAATCACACAACAGGAAGTGAAGCACTTTCTGTACATCTTAACAGTTATGGAGGCTTATACATTATACATATATAAAAAACTCTAATGTGCTAAAAGTGGTAGAAGTACACGGTCAAAAAAGTGCTGCTTAACAAAACTAAAGCCAGGGCAAAAAGGAATATGAAAACCAATCTAATATGGACTAAGGAAGATTCAGGTAAATACCAGGTTTGACTACAACCATTTGAGGTGGCCACATGTGTCTGGATACAGAGAAGATGGATAGATATGTAAGGTCTGAGGAGGGTAATAGCCATAACCCATTAATGAAGTAAGTTACTAAATAAAGCAATGTGCCTGTCAAGTTTCCCTCCGGGAAAGAGGCCTGGTAAACAGGACATTGGTCATTAACTTTGGATGAGTGATGATTCCCTTCTGCCATTTTTGAATCTGCAAGTAAACATAGTTTACTTCAACAGTGCCTTTCACTGTGCGTTATGTAACATGGCCATGTTAAAACTCAAACTATGATCTAAGCAATCATTACCCCCAGAGCCAGTGGTGCAGTTCTTCAAAGATTCCACTCTAAGCATATTTGAGCGAAAGTAAAGATTGAAAGGAGGTGAATAACTTGTATTTATGTCCATCAGTGTGACAAATTTATACCAAGATTATGTGGCATCCTAAATCAACAGAACACACCATAATTGAGATGTTTATTAGTAGCAATAGGCCCCTGAAATTGGCTGAATTATTTAAAATTACAATAATGGATGTCATTAGCCAGAGCTTATAGGCTGTCAGTTTATATAACTCAGGAAATCACTCTCACTGATACAGACACAGATTATTTGCAAAGACTTGACTAAATAAAGTAAATAAATTGGTTTTGAAAATACATGTGAAAATACTTGGTCTTTGGGTGATCATGTCTGGTTCAGAACACACTGGTGTTTAAAAGAAGGTTACTTCTTCTGGTGTTTCAGCATAAATAAGATGCACTTACTGCTAAATAATAAAACAAGTGTGACAAATGACTCATGGTTATGTCTCCACATTTGTGGTTTACAAATAATGATGTAATGTATTCTAATAAAATCTAATTTCATGCTGTGTGATTTAGAAATAAACGGTTACTAATGGTAACCTGTCTTGCCAGATGGTTTTTCTGTGTTTGTTGCGCAGTACCATCTGGGAGGGCTTTCATAGAAAGCGTTTGCACAGGGCAAGTACTTTTAATGAATAAAGTAAATTATTTTATCAGTGAGGTTTGCTTGGCCTTTATTCTTGGGTTGCTTCCAGTGGTCAGTGATGTGAATAAATGCCAGTGAGGTGATGGTGACATGACAGACTGTTGGCTTTCGCTGGGGCAGTCATCTGACCATCTCTGCAGAGGAGGTTGGCAGGCTCAGCGATGTTTCCACCAGCTCAGTGACACTATGAACTGGGCAGGACTGACACCAGTCAAAGAAACAATGAACCAGTCTCTAACCAAACCAAGGAAACGCCATATTACATCTGTCGAACTGCCAATCTAAACAGAGAAGAAATTATATTTAAGCTACAGGTATTTACAAGTCATAAATGTGACAGCTCCCACAAACTAAGAGAGAGATATGAGGTTGTACCTTAGAGGCTCACAGTGTAAAATATTGGAATACATAGCTGAACAAAGTGGTAGACATCAGTCAAAAAGTATTTATAATTACATCAAAATAACATTTTGTATTTGTCTGTCTCAGAAAAAACAAGACATTTAAAGCTCCATAGAAGCCAGAGTAAGTTTCTTCAATTTCTTCTGGCTCCTAAAGCTGCACTAGAACCATGCTATGCACTAGGTTGTAATACTAACAAACAAAAGTTTCCACATATATATATATATATATTTATTTTGTATTTTTATTAGTTTTTGGCATTCAGGTTGCCAGTGTAGCCTAAATGCTTGTATGTATAGGGTAACTAAAATTGAGCGTGTTCTCTACCCACTTACTGACTGCATACACATGTCATGTCATTTGCCAGTTGCCATAACCATCTTTGCTTTTGTGCTTTTGTCCATTTAAAAACATATTGCAGTCCTCTTAATTCCGCTGTCAATGTCTGTTTCTAATGTTGTCAACAAACAGTAAAAGGTTCTATAGTCTAACTGGATATTAGGATAATCAGTAAAAGTCAGTAAAAATATACACTTGAAGCCTGCTGTTTTAAATGCTGCATGGACTCATTACACCTAAACATTTACTGCTGGTTACCATCACACGGGCTCCATAAAAACAGGAAACACAACGGGAGCTAGTGTTTAGAGGAAGATATTATTTTTGGACTATCAGCCTTATAGTGGAATAAGCTCCTGTGCTGAGGTAAGAGTGGCACATCCAACAGGCTGGTAAAGGTCAGCTTACTAAATTACACACAGATTTGGAAATAGTTCCATGGCCCTAGCTTGTGGAAATAGTTTTTACTGGGACAAAAGTGGACTGTTGAGTTATTGTTGCTCAAGACGTTCGGGGCCAATTTCACAAGATAGACCGTAACTAAGGCTAAGATCTCAACATTCATTTATTTCTTTACTGCTTAGCCTTTAGCAGTAGATGCAGCTGGAGCCTACCCCAGCTGCTTTGGTACACCGTGGGCAATCCCCAGCTAATCACAGAGCTAAAAATTAGGCACTAACAAACAGTTCAGATTCATTCACTTTGGGCAATTTACTTTACCTCTATTTTTTTTTTTTTAGATTGAGAGTCACCAGTTCAGTGTGTGTGGAGATTCTCTGTTCTCTAAGATATTATAGTTTTTTAATGATAGAATAAATGTCTAAATTGTTCAGTAAAGTGGAAATATCTTCAACTTTCCACCACTGTCCAGATGCTTTTTTATTAGATGCCTGAAGATCCTCCAGAGCAGCACCAGGATCAGGTGTGTTGCTGATGTGTTTTTATATATACCTAGTAAATGGTGCTAGTGAAGTGTGCACATTGGAGCCTCTTACTCTACACAGCTTGTTTGGACATTACTTTCCACTCTTTGGAGATGGTGTGTATATTCATATTAACTTCTGATAATCACGCATTAACCACTTCCCTATAAGGGAGTGAGCCTTTTTTTCCCCCCCCAAAAAAACAGAACTTTTTTTTTTTTTTCCCCCAAACCCCAAAAAATATTTAAAAAAAAAAAAAAAAAGAAAAAAAAAAAACCCCCCCCAAAAAAAAAAAAAAAAAAATTCATTTTTTTTTTTTTTTTTTTTTTTTTTTTTTTTTTTTTTTTTTTTTTTTATAAAAAAAACCCCCTCCCTCTTTTTTTCATATCCAATTTTCCCTTTTTTTTTTTTTTTTTTTTTTTTCTCTTTTTTTCTTTTTTTCTTCCCCCCCCTCTCCTCTCCCCGCCCCCCCCCCCCCCCCCCCCCCCCCGGAGAAAAACCCCCCCCCACCCCCACACCCCCCCACACCCACCCCCCCCCCTTCTCCCCCCCCCCTCCCCGGCGCCCCCCCCCCCCCTCTCCCCCCCCCACACTTTTTTTTTTTTTTTTTTTTTTTTTCCCCCTCTTTTTTTCTCTCCCCTTCTTCCCCCCTCCCCCCTCCTTCTCCTCTCACCCCCCCCCCCCCCCCACCAAAAAAAAAAAAATTTTTATTTATTATTTTTTTTTTTCCCCCCCCCCCCCCCAAAGGTGGTACTTGGAAAGACAAATATTTTCTGGTGTGGTAGTTAATGTGAAGAGTTTGAGAACCACTGGACTTCTCATTACTGAGCTACAGACCTGAGGAACACTGTTCTTTTTCAATTGGTTAATACTGCCGTCACCATGGTAACTCTGTGATTGACACACAGACAGTATACAGATAAATGAGTTTAAAGCACAATGCGCTACTTTGGCTTAAACAGTGGGTAAAGGGACAGGAAGAGGGCAAAATCAGGACATTTTAGTCTTTTTAAAGATATCCGCCAAGACACAGGACAGGGGGCTTAAAATTGTCAATCAGGCACAACATTATGAGCACTTACAGGTGAAGTGAAGAACATTGATTATCTCTTCATCATGGCACATTTTAGTGATTGGGATATACAGTGTGCAGGTGGACATTTGGGAAAATGGGCAAGTGTAAGGATTTGAGCGAGTTTGACAAGGGCCAGCTTGTGATGGCTAGACAAGCGGGTCTATAAAAGTTGAACTCTTGTGGTCAGTATCTATCAAAAGTGGTCCAAAGAAGGAACAGTGGTAAACAATGGAAGAAGGTGGCCTGGTCTGAGGTGAGGTGTTGATTTGGCTCCAAATTCCCCAAATCTCAATCCAATGGAGCATCTGTGGGATCTGCTGAACAAACAAGTCCCATCCATGGAGGCCCCACCTCACAACTTACAGGACTTAAAGGATCTGCTGCAAACATCTCTGTCCCAGATACCAAAGCACATCTTCAGGGATCTATTAGAGTCATGGCAAACGGACACCAACGCCATATTAGCCAGATGGTTATAATGCTATACCTGATCGGTGTAGGATCACTTTTTCTGTTGAAATTCCCTTGACATGAGCTACATGTTGGAACTCAAAAGTCAGGAGAAAGATTTTTCTGACATCTTCCGGATAAATTTATGAAAGAGGACATGCAGACGCCACACCGAAATGTCTGACACCTTCAAACTGTGAAAAAACAGTGTCAAACATTGTGCACCACAGTCAAACTCAACAACAACAAATTCATTCTTGGTCACCTTAAAGTCAAAGAAAAGACTGCTATGCTAACTGTTCTACCCAGTTTATGCCAGCTAAAAATGTTTCTCCACCACAGTGGGTCCTCTATTGTAAAGACATTATAATGTAATATTGATCCATCAACTTTTAACGTAGGCAGAGACCATTGTTGTGCTACCTTTTATTGTTTGGTACATTTTGCCACACGCTAGGGCCTGGAATAGTTTCCTTTGGCAAACAAAATGCATTGATAACTCCCTCGGAAATAATTAAGAAACCACAAATTATAAGCTATTTCCTCCTATTTTGTTGTTGGCAATCGGCTAACATGAAATACTGTTTGTATTTCGTGAGTTAGCTTGGGGGCCTGGAAGTTAACCTTTTAGCTTCGATTTTTTGCAAGGCTGTCTGACTCTGTTAAACTTTTGTGAAACATAGAATTGATACAGATGTGTTCTTGTGGATATGCTATTTTCATTTCAACGCAATAAATTTAGCATTGTCCCGTTAAACTTGTTGCTGCTGTCATGCAAACTTTCTAACCTGGCACATGTGAACGCCGTGTGGTTTGTGCGGATGAATGAGACTGCAAACGGGCAGCAGCACAAAGGAACGTTTTACACAGAAACTCTGTGGCTTTGAGTCCATTATCATTGTTTTTATTGCGACCAAAGGAGACTCTTGGGTCTACTGTAAAACTCTGAAGTACGCTCATTTATAATTAGTGTCTCAGCTTTTATTTAGCCACTGGAATGTTGCGTGTGGAAGGAGTCAAATGTATGAATGAGAGAGAACGAACGTTAGCATTTTTAGCATTTGCCAAAGATGATTTTTTTTGCTGAAGTAAGCGAAGATACCTGGAGGGAACGGACATAGTGGAAAATCTAATATCTGTGCCACAAAACTCCACTGTGTTTGCTGTGGTTAAAATCCAGTCATAAAGCTCCACATCACACATGCTACAGCCAGCAGTGTTATTGCCCACAGTGCTAAAAAACGTGGGGTCTTAGCGTGTGGCAAACTTAGCGGTAATCCTGTTAGGATTTGTGGATATTGTGCGTTATATGGAATTGCGTGTGTGTTTGTGTGATGTGTTATGACTCTATCATTTCACAATGTCGCCAATGTCCCGCAGTGACCCATAAAATCCCCAACAGGATTTGGACTCTTTGCTCAAATTTAGGTTATTAGTTGACTTTTGGGAGGTTTACAGCTGAGGGCCTCCCAGGTTGACTTTAACAGGCACATTTTGACATTTGGCCAAACAACTCCACCCTGCATTTTAAGGTGTTAAAGCCGCCATACCACACATGATGCTGCACAATTACAGTCAAGACTCTGTAATGTAGCCCCGAGCATTAATAAAGAACTGTAAGTGGTGGTGGTGGTCTTTGTAGGTGCATAAAAAAGAAGAACAAACTATTTACAGTAAATGATGTATTAAATGTGTGGTATTTTACAGTACACCTCATGCATGCTCATCAGACACTATTGTATTTCAGTCAAAGGTTGTGGCTTTTGTACCTTAGTCTTTCAGGAGATTCTTTTTCTCCCCGTGTTACTTTTCAAAGGCTTTGTACAAAGAAACACTAATGAAAATGAAACTGATCATGACGTTGTGTAATAAGCCATAAGTCTGTGGAGGTTCTCAGTTATCCAGGACATATTCTGGATGAAGGCTCCAGGGGTTTTCGCCTTCAAACCTACATCCAGATGCCTTGGAAAAACCTTTTCTTAATACGCCTTAACTACACTCTGTCACAACTGTCCTGACACCACTGTGCAATAGATTTAGGACAGTGTTCGGCTTTTATGTAGTGTTCATTTTAGATAACTAAGCAGCCTGCAGAGCATCGCCTCACACGACAACACGTGCTTGTAATCCTCTCATTCTTTCGTTCTTGATCACTTTCTGTTTTTAATCAAAAGAACCATTTATTAAAGACAGACATAACCCCAGTTATCGCTGTATTTCATGTACGCATTTTATATTCATTCACATCCTGTTGTTCCTTTTTCTTTTTCTTTTCTTTTTTTTTACTTTTTTGGCCGTTATTGATAGATGACAGTAGCTGGACAGGATAATAGGGAATGACACTGGCCCGAGACTCAAGCTAGACTCTACCTGAGCTGCCACAGGCTTAAAGACTGAAGCTCCAACTAGGTCATTGTTGGGAGGAGTTAATAACTTAATTCAGCAAATTTAAAAACATCTATATAATATATATTCATGTTGGAATATTCAGTTACTGAAGTACTTGATTTTGCTTTTGCCGTCCCTGCTTCTTTTATTTTTATTTGCTTTTTTTTTTTTTTTTAAACAATTTTTTACCACAAAATACTAAAACATTGCATTAAATCTTTGGAGTTTACCGTTGTAGACTGTGATCCGTTTAATCTGCGGTCTGTTTCTCTATTTTTAACGTTTAAAGAAATAAATAATAAATAGGTATACATGTCCCCTTGACATTTTTTTACCTTTGCTCTGCCCATATCACTTGACTGTCTTTGGTCTGTGCTTTTTTCACTCTTTCTTTCCATTTTTTTTTCTCCGATGCTTATTACGTATTTTTGGAACTCTCTGCAGGTGTGTTTGGCTCCAGTGCTGGATGTTTTTGATGTGAGCTCACATGCCCCACCACCTGCCTGTTTTTATTATCTTAAGCTGTCTTTATTCTCCTCTCCTCTGTGCACTCTGCCCAAATGGTCAATACCGTTTTTGTTGTGTTTTGGCTTTTCCTTGTTAAATGACTCGAGATTACTTTTGTTTAAGTAAAACTGAATGAAAATGAAGTTGGCCCAGACATATCTTTTTGGAAATCCATAGACTGTAATATAGAGGTGGTAGTGGCCCACACGGCGTCACCACATAACTTACGGACTTCTTTTTCTATCCTTGAGGTTAGCTTTTGGCTTTCACCTCCATGCCTTTCTTTATCCAGAAGTGACCACATTTGGACAAAGGGATAGAGCTAAGTACAAGAGGTGACACTTCATAAAAACTACCAGAAAATGTTATGTTAAAGTTAGCATTGCAAGAGGATACATTTTAGTTTGTGGAAAGTGCTGGTTTTGAAAGTGACAGTACTAACATTAGCTACAATGGCAATGGTAAGTATGGCAAGAATATGGAAGAAAAGAACAGAAGTTGAATTAAATTGTCATTGCTCCAACCTTTAAATTGAATATATAGTTCAAACAGAAACCACACACCAAATGGCTCCAGTCTGATTTTAACCATATTTATGATCTGATGGCAATAAAATTCTGGGGTCTTTCAGAGTCTTATGGATAGGCAACTTTTTTTCAGGAGCAAGTCATTGTCAGCAGACCCCCAGTTTGGAGAGGCAGACAGGAGCAATGCCAAAGGCTTTGTGTTATGTAAGGCTCAGTGATATTTTGTAAATAACAAACAAGGCCTTTAAGACTTTAAAATCCGTTTTACAAAAGTTTTTGTAACACTGACGTTATTTAAATTGATCAAGAGACTGACCTTTATTCTGTTACTTATAATTACAACTACAGCACCAAAATGTGAGCCATTTCTCCACATTGAAGCAGTCCAATCCAATTTTACTAACCGTATTGTCTTTACTGTAGTACATGGATTAGTTTGACCAATTCAAGTTTTTAATATTGAACGTTAAAATGGCTTTATTGGGGGGAAAAAACAGCTCAGTTTAGTTTCCTAACCCCTCTGTTGTACACTGTCTGGAGACTTTTTGCAGTGAGCAGCTGAAATAATAAAAGGACGTAATGACTTTGTAGGCGCTAAGGTCAACTAATGATTATCAAGAAAGCTGGTCACGTTTCCATTTAATGCCTTGGTCCAGAGAAGTGGAAGGTACTTGAATAGGAACAAAGAGCACACAGAGAACTTTTTGCACATTTTACAAGACGTACGACATGTAAATTTATTCTTGACCTCGTCGATGGAGACTGAGAGAGCCACAGCCAGTTTTTTTTACAACCTATTTTTACTGTGAGGGTAACAAACACCGCTGCTGCTGCTGCTGCTGCTGCTGCTGCTATTGTTGTTTATTTTGCTGGCATCAAGCATTAAAAGAAAGAAGATATTTAAAATTTTGTCAGATAGGCCGAGAAAATGAATCAATTAAGTTGTAAATCACCTAAAAATTGAAATAAAAATTGAGATTTTATGTTTTTGCATTGGTAACGTATCAATTTAGCCCCAAACCTTGCACATTTTATGGAAATATGCCACTAAATAGGCCATTCCCTTCCAAATAATCCCTAATTAACACAAAATTCTGCAGCACAGTAAATGTAGGCATTACTGGCCTCATTTTCAGTTGTATTTAGTTTGGTCTCTGGCCTGGGATATCTCAAATCTGGAACACCGAATATATTACACAGAATACTGAACAATCCATTTAAATGTATTCATTATTTTTTAGGCTACTCTTCGTAAGCTATATCTGCCATGTAGTACAATTCCAATCACCCATTTGGAATTAAACTAGAGCTCGAGCTGTTTACAAAGCCATCACCCTCTCGTTGTGCACTCACTTTGGGCTTAATTACAACAGCCAAGCTCTTCAGGCCATTAAAAGAAAGCTACAGTAAATTACACTTCTGTAAGGCTGCCATAGCTAAAACACACATTTTCCCTCTGTTTTTTGTTTTTTTATATAAACATCCTACCATTATTATACTATATACATCCAGCATCTGGTTTCTATTTGGGTTGTGTGCACAAAATGGTGATTGTGGCTGCTGTATATGCCAAGCATTTTCCGTCTTTGTTTTCTACAATTTTTATTTGTTACCCAACATAGCCCAGAAATTGTATAGCCATATAGTGTGCTGAGTGTGCTACTGATGAGGAATGACAGCTTAATGCCTGATCCTATGTTGGCACCACACAGAAGTTACAACAGCCCCAAACACCATGAATACAGAATGAAAGATGTTTATTATTAATGTCTCAGCAGCATGTCTTCGTCGGAGGATTAATGCCTTACAGTTGCATACATTAATGCCCAGAATACAGCATAATCTCTTTGTTAGCCCCTTTAGGACAATCACTGTGGCTCGTCCTGAACTGAACCTGATCTCTGCCCAGATTATCATGAAGTGTGTTTGGAGTCTGCTCGGAGACACACCAAGTCCACATTTGTGTCAGCTATTTTTAAAACAGACAAGGCGCAGTAAGGATGCAATAAGTCTTCGGGTTTAAGATAATACTTTATTAATCCCAAGCTACAACAGCTTAATCTGCTAAAACATACTGTAATTAAAGCACATCTATTCCGTTAAGTGGAAAATTGTCCTGTCTAACTTCAGCATCATTATTCTGTTTAGCATCGTAATTTATCCAGTGAATTTAGAAAAGTTTAGTAGAACAACCTACTCAATTCTCAACTTATGCAAACTGTGCCAATAAAATAAAATAAAATAAAATAAAATAAATTGAAATGAAATGAAATGAAATGAATGAATGAATGAATGAATGAATGAATGAATAAATAAATAAATAAATAAATAAATAAAAATAAAATAAAATAAAATAAAATAAAACAAAACAAAACAAAACAAAACAAAACAAAATAGTAAAAATAGAAGTTCATTGTTTTTTTTGGTCTCCACAGTGAAAATGAGAGTCTTCTCACAGGCCACAAGAACAAACATATGAGTATATATCTGTCCCAATAATGCCCCTCTGCAGTACTCACACTTCTTAATATATTTTATTGCAAAAGTATGTCACTGATTTTGGTCATGTGATCCAAGCAGAAGCGATGGCTCTCATGTAGAGTGTTGAGCACAGGGCTGTCCTAATTCTTCTATTTAACAGCTTTGGACCCTTGTGCACTTTCAACAATTGTGCACTCCAGGAAGTGGCTAAGGCATAGTGCAATGTTGTAACATCTTAAAAGTCGATTACCTGATTTTTGCATTTAATCAAATATTATTGTAATAGGAACCATCTGTGAAAAAAAATAGATTTTAAGATGTGATCTAGGCTTTACTATTAAGGATTTTAATTGATGAGAATGACTAGCTCACAGCGGGACTTTGGCCAATCACAGCTCTCTTCAGGTAAAAAGGAGCACTTCCATTGATGAACACTGATGTCAACTATGTACCAAAGAAGCAAATCTAGGAAATGTGTTATTCTGTTGCAAAATACACTTTATTTTACAGTGAAACGACTCAAAAAAGATAAAATAGAGAAACAGGCAGCGAATTAAACATGGATTAATGTTGGCAATGCTTTGACACATCGTTTAACAAAATGGAGATAATTACAGGATCGCTACAGTCTACAACAGTAAACTCCAAAGATAAAAGTTTCAGGTAAGCGATAAACTTGGATTTAATGTAACATATTAGTATTTTGTGGTGAAAAATTGGTCCAGTTTTACCTTTTTTTTAAATAAAATAAGCTACGCTGCTGTTAGGGGAGAGTGGTAGGACTGAGACAAGGACAGAAAAAACTATATCGAGTAGTGCAGCTTTAAAATATCAGAGCTGTCTTCAAAAGCTACATTTTTAAGTTAAGAAACAGTCACATTAGAGCAGGACTACAAAATTGAAAAGTTTATATTCATACTGGAACGAAAGGGTCTGTCATAAAAGTAGTTAAAATGGCCTTATACTATACTCTATCATAAATATGTTACTTGCAGAGCAGCAACAAACACGAACACAAGGCATTAATAAAAGACGAACACAGACCTCTGACTTTGTATTTAACTGTGCCACCATTAATAGCTGTCAGAGGTCATTTTACCGTAAAGTGTGTTCCATGAGAAGCAGTGAAAGATGATCACTGTCCACTTCTCGATCCCTGCTGGCAGGTTTTAACATTATGCGGTCGGCGGGATTTCAACATTCACCACTATCTGTTACAGTTTAACAGATGTGCAGACCGGTTATAGTCCAAGCTCACAGAGGCAGACCTGCATATGTCTGTGTACAATGTATCTGAACCACGTCCAACTTTCAGACTGAAAAGATGGTAAAAGACAGATCGTGATTGTGTATAATCATTTGCGCTTTGATGTCCAAAAGCATATCTCTCTTTGCATGTGCCTGGAATGGATATTAAAAGAAGAAACACTTGTACTTTTGCATGCAATGTTCATGGATGCAGACCAACATCAATTTAAATTCTTAGTAGAGTTCCAACTGTGGCTTTGTTCTGGGTTGTCTCTGTCACATCTAAAAATACAATTTGTTACAACTGCGAATGACAGTTGAAGAAAATCTAATAAAATATAAATAAAAAAAAACCAATTTGTTGATGATTGAGAGTTTCATCAGTGCTTTTCCTCGAACTCGATTTCAGTGTTTAGCAGCAGAGACACTTGCCAAATTTATTCAACAAGACAATTGAGACCCACGGTGTATATGGGTGCTACTTTACCTTATATGTCTTCACATCAATAATTCTATGCATTTTACCTTCATGTAGATTTTGAGGTTCCCTTCAGCTTAACAGTTTTTGATGAAGAAGCACAGGTCCTAAAACAATCTTGGTATAACCATAACAAGTCTTTTATATGGTGTTATTTTGCATTCTGTACATCCAGCGTCCATATTTCTAAGAATCTAGTGACTTCTATCTTGTTGCCTCTAGTGGGTGTAGCCTTAATGTTTGTATAAGAAGTACAGTTAAATGTCGAGGCACTCTCTGATGTTCTCTACCCACTCACTGACAGCACACATTCATAGTCAGTTGTTTGTCATTTGCAAAAAAACCCATCTTTTTTGATGCAGAATTTAGAATTTTTGGTGACTGATGCTTTTTCCGGGCTTGGACTGAGACCATGGATACATGTAAAATTGACAATGACTCTCTAGCTGCAAAAACACTGGTCGACTGCAGAAATAGTGAGATGTAGGTTTTGCATAAAAATACAAAAGGTCATAAGGTGAAAAGGGCCAGGGTAATATGTTATACAGTGGTCCCTCGTTACATTCTAAAAATAACCCGCAATAGGCAAAATCCGCGAAGTAGTCAGCTTTATTTTTTACAATTATTATATATGTTTTAAGGCTGTAAAACCCCTCATCACACACTTTATACACTTTTCTCAGACAGGCATTAACATTTTCTCACATTTCTCTCTTGTTTAAACACTCTCAAAGTTCAAACCTTAGCATCTTCCTCTGTCTTTTGGGTGTGACTGCAGGTGCCTTTGTCGGTGCAGAACGTTTCGTCGACATTGTGGGTTTTGTCGGGAGAAAACTTGTAAACATACAGCACTTCAGAGTCACACTGCTAGCGATCGAACATTTATGTAAATTTGGCCGAACGCATTCTGTACTGTACAGGAGACATGGCACGGAGGAGATTGATTGACAATGGTCTACATACCCTTAGCCAATCAGGACGCAGAACACAATGCGCGTTCAGACAGGACGCTGAAAATGGTTTTAAACAAAAAAAAAAAGTTCAGCATGCAAATTGCCTGTAAAAAAAAGTGCAAAATAACGAAAAAAAAGGTGAACGGCGTTATAGTGAGGGACTACTGTACAGAGTTAAAAGGAGGATTTGGTGTTAATAGCATCTGTCCATTTACCTTATACAGTAGATGTATTCCCAGTCGATTTGTGAGTTCACAAATTCATGGCAATCCATCTTGAACTCCTCCAAGCAAAGTTTCTGCTCTGGAACTGCTGCTGGTTCATCCAATCATGTGGCAGCACTTAAAACAGGAAGCTGAGGCACTCAAAATAGTGAAAAGACTTGCCTTATTGAAACATGGCTTTTTTTCATTAAAATCATGCCAACGCATTTTGGCCTCATGAGGACAAGGTCAAAATGGTTGGAACAGAAAAGAACAGTTTCCCAAAAAGCCCTTTTTGGAAGAGGCAGCACTGACAGATCTGGGCGTGTTTTAGGTTTGACTACGAAGCAACCTTTTTTTTTTTCTTTAACTAAAATAAACATGGCCTGTCCGTATGTAGCCTTAGCCACCTTACTCAAAAACTAGTCCAGTGTATTAAATGGTCAGGGATGGGTAACTTATTCCCTCCACAGAGTTTGGTTTCTGTGGCTTTAGTCCTGTCTGCAAACTGGAAGTGTGCTGACAGCTCTATCCTGTAGAGAATAAATTAGCTCTAGTACGTAAGTAAACTTTATTTATAACCAGAATATTCTACACTCAGAAAAATCTGAACTGTCCGTTGAAGGCCTTTATCGCCAAGAGGAAATAGAATAGTCTCTCTGAGTGAGTTAACAATATAATATGTGGTTATCATGGGGTTTTGGTCCAGTGAAAGACAAACATTCTCTAATTTACAGTGTCTATCGTTGAGAAAGAGCAGACGGAGACAGTAAATGACTTTATGTAACTACAGCTATAATCTGCACCTACAGCATGTCTGTGTCTGTCTAGACGAGGCACACACACCACGCTCGCTGGCATTAAAAGCAGCAGAATGTTGCAAAACTGTTGACTGCTTTTTGCCTTTGTTTATCCATGCTGTGTCTGCAAGAAGGAGATTTTATGTTTCACTAGTCGAGGTTTCATCAATCATTCATCAGCGCTTTGTTTTGTAACACACACCATGAAGGCAACATCGCAGAGAGTAATAAGATGTGTTATTTTCAGGGCTGTCAGTTGATGATAGAGGGATGGCTGCCGGGTTAAAGCAAACATGGCAACAGCATTTCCTCACTTGAGTTTGTCTTTGATTCGCTCACACACAGTCGGTTGGGTTTTATCTGCGCTTGTGATTTCTGCAAGCATCATATAATTTGCCGTGGAATGTGAGAAATGCACAACTGGAAGTCTGAGGGGTGAGCGGGGTCGGATTGTGGCTGGAGGAGACGAAATGAAGGAGGCTAAACAAACAAGAAGAAGAAGAAGAAGAAGAGCAGGCCTTCACAATGAGAGCTCATAAACAGAGGCATTCATAAAGTGCTGCGGAAACACGTTCAGCCTCAAGTCTGTGCTGTTTATAGGGCTGTTCTTATGAAGGGCTGTTCTTATTTGAGTAGAATGCTTCTGTCTTCATCCAAAAAGTCATGTTCTGTAGTTTGCAGTTTCACTCTGTGGTGGTGGTTTACAGTGTTAGTGGAGGTCTTTTTAAAGCTAAATGCAATTTTTGCTAAAGGGTCCTTGAGCTGGGTAACATGGGTGAAAACAAACACCATTTTTTTTTTTTTTTTTTTTCATTAATAATTTTTTCCAAAAATCTTTTAAATCATAAAAAATAGTATTTTTTTTCTGTCTTGTATGTTCTGGTGGTAAATAATAATTACTATTATTATATAACTATTATTACCACTATTACTAATTCAATATAGTGATATGGCTGTTTTTGACATTGTCGCTCACCTCTAATGGGTGCCATATTTACAGTGTTACTAATGATCTACAAATATTATTAAAATTAAACTGGAGTTTATTGAGGGTTTAGCTTGTCAAAGGCTGCATGTGTAATCTTCTTTTTACTTGTGTGATGTGTAAGCCTCATACGCCCTAAGAGGACATGCATTCTTAACTATTTTTTCACCATTTTCTCATTAACGTCATTATTTTTTTATCCAAGAAAACAAAACAATTGTTCTTTCATGAAAACAAAATTCTTGTGAGAAAACAATAATGGTTTTTATGAGACATGAAAAAGTTGAATAGTTGGAAAAAGAAGGCGGAGACTATTGAACATGCATATTTATTATTATTTTATTTGTTCCCAAATCCCAAATCTTGTAAGAATCCAGCTGCGGTGCAAGGTAATCAATAAGGGGTTTAACATCACAGATGGCATACACATTAGAGTGCATCAGCTCATGTAACAGAAATCTTAAATTGTTTTCTTGGGAAAGCGATAGTTGTTTTCTCAGGAGAACCAGAAAATTATGAGATTATCTGGGAAAATGATCTCATTATGCTCAGAAAACACAGTACATAGAATTATAGTTTGTAGTGGCCTCTTCTACAGAAAGTCAGATTTAAATCATTTTTATTTTCTTTCCAATCCATCCAGTTCTCTGTAGCTCATGTCTTTAAAATCTGGGGTGTAATGAACGACTGGCTGCTGTTCTGCCACTGGGACTAAGTCATATCCTGCCACACAGTTTTCTATTACTACTTCATATTACCTCTTCATGCATGATGTGTTTCATTTGTTACAATACAACAGACATAACATACACTGTAGATTCTTGTAATGTTTCCATAACAGCCGTTGTTATGCAAGTAGGAATCAGCTTCATGTATTCACGCTGTACAGTACTTTATTGAGATATGTCTCTGACAGGCTCTGGGACGTCCCACCGTGCCTCTTGTCTTTGTTTCACACAGAACATGCTCTCATGCTGCCTTTTCACTCTGATCTGATTAGATCTGTGTGCTAGAGTCTCGTCTCTGAGGACTGCTGGTGGAGGCACCCTGCAGGGCACGTCTAAGGCCGTCTGGGACCGAGAGTTTGACCGCAGCAGAGTCCTGCCAAGCCATTGTAATGTTAAAACAACCACTGCATTCCTTGCACGGCAGCACAAGCAGCGAGCCAGGCCTGGAAAGTTACCGACTTGGGGCCCCTGATTTCCCAAAAGCTTCAATAATAGCTACTCGGCTGTAAAACCAACAGATAACAATAATCCTTGAATGAATGGGACTTTGTGAAGAGAGAATTGTGGAGAAGTCTTAAAATAGCACACAAGCGAGCATTAGATTAAGCACAAACTACAGTTCTGACACAGGGCTGGCAAGAAGCTCATGTATTCTGTGACTGAGTATGCATATCCCAGCATCTATTTTTATGATCCACCGGAGCAGTGGCCAACAAAGACATCAGCCAACAAGATCAGAGGACGGCCCGAGGTGACTGTGTGTCTAAGCCACGAGAGAATGGTTTTAGTTCTGCTCTCTTTTAATTACACAGCAGTGCAAATATTCTGGATAGCTTTATTAAAGTGTTGTGGTCTTGGTATGGTTTACAATTACAATTCCATCATAGTAGAAAGAGGTTTTAGTGGGGGAACAGGATTGTTGTAGTCCGCTGCTTTGTGTTCATGCGTTTTAGGCCAGAGACATACATGCTGTTTGAATGTGCATAGACAGGCACGTGACATCACTTCTTATATCATAGAATCAATGTGGTGCATGCTCAATATGCAACCAAATAGAATAAAACATAGTGTTTTGTTATGCAGCAGTTGCATAGTCGTGTCAACTCGCCAGCTCAGAATGATTTGAAACCATCTGGGAACATTTGAGTATTGAAGATTTGATTTAAGATGCATCTCATCTTTAAAGAGGGCATCTGTGCCGCTTGAATGCCCTCTAAAAACATTGCTGGTGAGATGTAAGCGGCATTTCAAAATCCCCAAATGGCAGAGTCAAGACGCTCGCTGGCAGAAGAGCCGTGTTTCCGTGTGTGTTCTCCATCATACAAGCTCCTCATTAACCTGAACCGTGAACCCGTGACCTTCTCCGTCACATTTCCAGCGGCCGGTGCCAGCCTGCTCCGTTTGGTGCCCGCTTGGCTAACAACCTCAAGCTGATTCATTATAGCTGCAGCTGGCACCGACTCCTGCACCACTTAAGACCTGGAAACCAAAGCTCTCAAGCCGTAACTGTTTTGCGTACAGAGCGATGTTTATAAGCCACTGGTGAAGCTTTTTACTGTCGTTCCTCGATTCTGTTTTGAATCATATGTTCTGTACGGGGCTATTTATTGTCCTGTAGTAAAAAGGTCAGGCCCCTGTGAATGTGGGCTCAAGATGCTGTACTCGACAACTACGGTACAGTGTCAACAACAGTTTCAAATGTGTGAAATAAAATATTTATTTGTCAATTTTATAATGCATTGATACAAACGAATATCATACACTGAGTTACCTCGTCCAGAGATTCTCATATGTTGTGCTTTTTCTCAACGTATTCCCACTTTCTCCCATGTCAAGTGAATTGGTGGATCTAAATGAAACTGAGGCCCAAAGCTGCTGGGATAGGTTCCAGCCCCCGCGACCCCTAAAAGGATAAAGCAGTAGAAAATGAATGAAAAAAAAATCACATGGCTAATTTGCAAAAATTGCGTGCAACTGTGACATTTATTTACGCAATTATATTATGTATGTTTATGGGTTTTTTTTGTTTACTTGTAAAAAATGCAGCTACTTTTTAGGACTTTTTGTGTCCATGTCTTTAAAAAAAAAAAAAAAAAAAGATGTATCTATGATTTACTTTACTTATAGCCACCCTGTGAGACAGTAGAAACATGCCATTTCACTGACACAGTACCCCCAGCTGGACAGAAACCTCCAAAAAACTCCACATGACGCATACAATAAGAAAATAGACCAACATACTGGACCCTATCGGAGTCGTATTTGTACAAAACACACTAAAATGACCCTACTTTCTCAGATCACACACAATCTTTCCTGCAAACTTGCCATCTTGAACGTCTCTACTTGTAGATAAAGATAGTGCTGCTGTTGCTACAGAGCAAAGAGAGAGATGGGCGCCCTCTGCTGGCTAAAATCTTACACAGGGTGGCTTTAGCAGGTATGCAACCTACCAAGTCCAGATGAATCTTTTTCCACTATCATTGTTCCTTCTAAAAACATTTTATAAGTACAGTCCAGAAAGTGATATTAGCAATTAGCTACACATTTTAACGTGCCAGCCTTTGGTGAAATCAATACCAGTCATAACAGTTCGTGCAACTCTATAAAATTTTCCTGTTTACTTGGTTAAAGGCAATTTACACTGAGCCTCTACTGGCCTGGCAGATATACTCCAGTGTCCTAAACAGCTGAGCGCATTCGTATGAACTCAGATCGTTTTGATTACACTACAGACCAGCATTTGGATTTTGACATCTTGTAATTAGTTCCTTAGACTACTTATGTAGAAATGAACCAGTTGTGTCTTTGGCTAGTTTTGATTAAAAATGATTATGTGTCTGTGACAAGACAAAGCCTTTTCACAAGAAAAAGCATGATTTCATCACTTTAACTGCCTTAAAGCGTGGTAGAAAAAAAAAAAAGTCTGGTCCAGATGAGTCTTTTTCCATTACCTTCTAAAAAACATGTTACAACTACACTCTGGAAAGTCATGTTAGCAATTAGCTCCACTTTCTACAGTGTTCAATCTATAACATGGCTAATTAACTAGCTACCAAAACACAATCTGGTTTTACAACAACATTTAAGTTAAAATAAGGTATGAATAAATCAACCCAGTCAAACCTGTGATATTTTTACTTCCAGTTATCATACCATCAGAATCTCGCCTAGCCCATGCCTTGTTTGCATCCAGCATGATACCTATAAAAAAAAAAACAACAACAATGTGAATGAGTGTGGATTGTGATAAGGCCACTCTTATCTCTCTAATTGGCCTTCGTTTTCTGCACGATTTCCAAAGCAGACAGAGTGAGTCTGACATTACAAGCACAACGTGGCTCTGGCGGACTCACAGTGGGACTCTGTGCCTGTGAGAAACCTGGACCAATAAGTGTTCGGGTATCAGTTTGGGTCTCCTGCCGTCTCAAACACTGCACTCTTCAGGATCAAGTATATTCGATAGATGTATCTTTGTGTCCGGTATATTGACACTCACAGATATTCTCACCTCTCACTTTGTTTCTCTTCTCTCTACTGCCCATTATATTCCCGTCACTTTAGCCGGGGGCCCTCGTTTGGGCCACACACTCGGCCCATTCACAACATCCAGTTCAGTCTTGCTCTTGTAATTGCCGCGGCGCTGTGTACTGCCAAGTGTTTGTTTGAATTGGAGGAACTTTTGGTACATTTACTGTAACAGATAGCCTCCTGGTGTCTTCTATTCCTGACTTTCTTCAAGAAAAGGTGCCAGTGAACACAGTTTAGATTCACACAAACATCAAACAGATACAGATTAATTTTACATCTGAAAATTCTACTTAGTGAAAGCTTGTGAGGGGAGAGCTAGGCCTCAGTGCAATATTTAGTGTTGTCAACTCCGACTGTGGCTGGTTCCCTTCAGAGTTCTGGCTTCTGGATAAATCAGTCTGATTAAAAGGAACAGAAAGGCACAGGCCTCCTGACTCTGAGTACAGCTTTAAGACTTATCTGGACCATCAATCTGGGCCCATTAGTTTCTGATTCCAGCAGACAGACTCTTATTCAACTCAGATTTTAACAAGGTGTAGAGTTCTCTTCTGGCATAGAGCGAGGCAAAGAAACAGTTTAACGTAACTTTATTTTTTTATTTTTTTTATTTTTGACTCTGTGCGCCCTGTCATTGCATCCAACAAATTATTCATCCATTCTTCTGCACATCAAGGACAATGTCATGGGCAGCAGTCTAAGCAGAGATGCCCAGACTTCCCTCTCCCCAGACACTTCCTATAGCGCTTCTGTGTTCCCAGGCCAGCTGAGAGAGATGGTTCATCCAGTGAGTACTCAATCCTCTCTATAGGAGTGTCCAGCGACTGTGCAGAGAAACTCACTTTGCCTGGTTGTGACTCATAAGTAATGACATGTTAAACATTGTGTCAAAGCATTGCCAACATTTATTCATGTTTAATTTGCTTCCTGTTTCTCTGTTTTTATCTTTTTTGAGCTGTTTCACGGTAAAAAATGAGACGTATTTTGCAACATTAACCAATCCCTTTGTTTATTTCCTTGGTCGTTTGTTGTTGACAAGAGTGCAAACCAATGAGAGTGCTCCTTTTTACCAGAAGCGAGCTGTCATCTATTAAAATCCTTAATCATAAAGCCTAGATCAGGTCTTAAGGTCTCATTTTTTCACAGATGATTCCTGTTACAATAAGCTTTAGTTGATTAAACTGTCAAACTGAATGCAGCAGTAAAAAAAAAAATCAGCTAATCACTTTGATCACACACGATATTATATGAGTACACTTATGCTCTAATATTTTAGTAGTCTGGCCATCCATTCTAATTTCGATCCAAGTTTGATTTCCAAGGGCAGGACAAATGGATGCTGATTAAAGCAATGAATGACTTGACGTAAAAAAATGCAACAAACAAAACAAATCTGATTTAGACAACTACTACTACTTGACTTCGCTAAGGAAGTCAGTTGGTCCGGCTCGTCAGCCTAATATTCTAGTATACTTTAACTGAAAAAGACATGTACATTTCCACTTATACAAACTACTCCAATTCATGTGCATTTTAGTAAAGATGAGACAAAAGGGCATTAGCTCCTAAAATTCTGCGTAAAAAAAATGTTTAAGATGGGAACCAATTGAGTGCTGTAAATGATAAATTCAGTATTTAATCTCTATTAAACAGAGCTCTATTTATACAAGCATTTAGGCTACACAAACTAAAGGCTACAAAACTCAGTGTATGCCTAGGACTATTGGTCCATACTTGGAGTATCTGAGTCAGGAAGTTCTTCTGACTTTGATGTGTTCAAGTGATTTCAGCTCGAAAAGTTGGAACACTCTAAACCATAACAAAAAGAAAATGGATGATGGACGACACTAAGACAAAAATGTGTTGATGTTATTTTTAAATGAGTTAATGCAATCAAAGTAGCAGTAACTATTAGTAATGGTTCAAGAAAAGGTATTCAGCCCTAAATACGGCATGAAAAAAAAACAAAAAACTTTGTATATAGTCTAAATAAGCATATATACATATATACTCAGACTCTTGGGTGAGTCGGGGCCTGAGAATCTGTGTTGAAGATATTTTACTAATTTAACTCATTTACAAATAGTCATTCATCTGCATTTTTCAACTCGGAAAAAAATGTTTTCCTGAGAACCACATGAATGCACCGTATGTTATATTGGACTTTTACAGAGCACCAAATAACCACCACAAAGTCAGAGTTACACATGGATGACTCAAAGTGAAATCTGAGGGACGTGAGCGTACTAACTAGGGTATTAAGATAAAATAAACATAGACAAAACCCAAAAGAAATGCATATTGTAAGCTAAATTGAAACGTGTAAATGGCTTGAGTGCTGTGCGAAAATATGTAAAGGCTAATACTTCTTAGCCTTTTTTCTCCATCTGTTATTGTTGAGAAATGAAGTCCATCAGTCGAATACTTCCTCTGTCAGTTTGTTTGAGTTTGTGTTGTAAAAAAAAAAACTAATGTGGATGTATACATGACTGCAACCCCTATAATGGATACAACAATTAAAATGGATAAAATAAGATGATTTAATATGTCAAAAACAGGTAAGAAAAGAAACTAACAGAAATTACCCAAACCAACAACTCAAATGAATAAACCAGTTAACATAATATTTTAATAAAAAATAAAAAATAAAAGAAATGCAGACCATGTGACAATAATTTGTGCTGTGCTTAAAAACAGAAGCTTGTACTGTTATGTCAAACGTATTGGCATGTGTTAAAAATGACAGAGATAAATCCCAAACAGAGCCGTGTTTGACTTGTTGCTGCACATTAAGTTACATAATTTTGTGATTTCTTTTCCCTCTGATGCTTTAGTTCTTTAAACCTGATCCAGAGCCCCACGTTCTGCTGCTTTAATTCAACCTTGACTGAAAATGTGTCGTGGGCCACTCCAGATCATCTTTCTCCCAAGGCCGGGGCCCAGAGCAGCTGCCCAAATCCTCAAAATACTACCATTTGCAAAGGAGGAAGTTTCTGCGAATGTGTGTAATTGAGAAACTAATCTTCATTGGATGAACTCTGGTCAGTGATGAGGAGCAGATTGGTCCCTTTGATGCCTGGGTTTGGCAAGAGTCACATGTAAGGAACAGAATCCCAACTTAAGGTCATCATGGCCTATTATCTGGATTGGTGTATTCAGACTCAGTTTTCTGTCGTAGTGTGTGGCCTGCGAACTATAGAGGACCTTTGTGCATTCACTTGCTTTCTAAAAGATATTACATTTGTGAAAAAATACTCCCTATGCACTCAAGCTCAGGCCTGTCCTCCTTGTTTCTTCAATGGCTGCAAGGACGTTACGGTGGAAGATGTCAAAATGAGGTGAACCATCTGGATTAATCGTCTGTTAAAGTCAGCAGCATGGGAACATTTTTAGTAGCGTTGCACCATCTACGGAACACCTTTCAAAACTGTGCCAAACTAGCATCAACTGTTAGTGCTAGTTAATGGTGCATTGTGTAAAATGCTGCATCTGGTTAAACAAAATAAGGGATATCAGTCAAAACTATATTTTCAATAGTGTGTAATCACATCCAGATAACACTCTTTGCATTTGTCTATCATGGAAAAATCAGCCCTCTTTTAAACACTGAAGGAGATGTACAACAACTATACCATTTGAGCTGAATTTATTTGAGTTATATTTTGCTGTATTGTATTGTAAATACAATGCATGTGCTGTATAATGTATAAAAATCTGACACTTCAAAAGGGCTTGATTTTGTGACTGTGATGTGTTGTTGTTGTGGCCACAAGCACATGTACATACAGGGTTCAAATGCATTCCAAAAAATGAAAATTAGAGAGCAGTTGTCCGCTTACTGGAATTCTTTAAAATTCCAAATGTCCTGGAAATCAGTTCAATTCAGCTTTATTAACCCCCCAATGTATATATATGTATTTGAATGCCATTATAAACTTCAGAATTCTCCATTCATAACAAATATTCATGAATTTTCTTCTGAATTTTCCCTTTAAATGCCAGTTTTAGCAATTAAAGTCGAATTTATTTGAGGGGGGACATTTTATCCAAGTCTGGGAATGTCAAAAAAACATTAATTCTGATCTATTTTAATTTTTTGTGTCACTTGTAAATAAATTGCTCCACCTGGGTCCCTAGGACACAAAAAATTTTTTTAATAGTTGTCATGGAAACATTAAGGAATTTTAACACCAGGTAATGAAAATAAACAGATAAATTAATAACAGAAAACACACTGCAATTGTAGTGCTTTGAAAAAATTTATTTTCAATGGGAGTCAATGGCAGATATAGACAAAGATGGCACCATTTAGTTTTAAAGGCATATGAAAGACTTGACATACAGCCATTCACTCACTTTCGTCCCCCATGGGCAACTTATAATATCCAAGTCACATGACCAGAAATATGTGGACAATGACGCATGTTATTACGATATATAAAATAAGACAACTGACCTCTGCCCATTAAGATTATTTCTTGAAACTAAAGGACGAACACAAACACACACCAAAGGAAAATGACATGTATTTATATAATCAGTCTCAATGAACCAGTTACAAAAGCATTTGATGATACCTAGATAAAAAATGGAACATTGTTAAAATATGATTCAGAGCCAAAGAGTAAAAATATTCTAGAACATAGTATGAAACCCCAGGATCCATCGGTGTCATTTTGTCGACACTTAGAAGAATCAGAGAAGGATGTAAACACTTTGTACCTATGTGCATCCCGCCGTCTGTTATTCCACAGACGTTCTTCCATCTGGCTTTATATGGTTTTTCAATGGGAGCGGCTGCGCTTGAATATCGCCGCCTGGGATAGTGTTTGTTATAAAACAGCACGTCTCCGGGGATCTCCACTTTCTCTGTTCCATCGGAATGTACAGAAACTGAAGAAGAAGAAGAAGAAACCGGGGGAAGAGGAGGAGGAGGCTGCAGTTGTGACTTAAAGACAGAACTTTAAACGTTCCCACATGGATCCAGCAGTATGATAGAGGCGCGTTGTTTGCGAGTGCTTATGTAATGCCCTGTTTGTGTTATGGTAACGTGTGCAAGAACGGCGAGTCGCCCGGTTTTATTATCCGCCGTCGGTGCCTCGGACCAATTACAGGAGTGATTAAACGTACTTGGCAGCAAACTCCGGGCTCTGCTTAAAGTCAAGACAGGGGGGAAAAAATAGCCAGAAAGTGTAAAGTCAATCACTCTCCCTCTGTATGATGCTCATTACAATGCACAATAGTTCTGCTGCGGTATTATGTAAGATGGCCAGTTTAAAAATGTGTTTTCCAGAAACGAAATCGCTGCGAGCCAACATTTCCTGGTCAGCTCTTCTTTTCGGTGCCCTTTGTGTGTGTAGTCGCCGCTTCATTTTTCCCCCCCAAGCTTTTATATGAATGTCAGAGCAGGCCCTGGACAGTTCCAAGAGAAACCATTCATTGAGTAAAACGATCCCACATCACGATCCCCAACCACAATGGGATGAGAAAATCACATCCAGCACATCGCGCAGGCAAGAGAGGTTTCTTTATGTGAGAGCAGCAGAAAGAAATATCAGTTTTTGTCTCTATTCAAGACCAGAAACCATCAAAAAATGTCAGTGAATTTGCTTTAATGATATTCAGGAGGAAAAACTTACCTGGTGTTTCATGGCACCTTTCCTTTCCTTTGAGTTTTTACTAGGGCTGGTAAAATTAGCGCATTAGCTTTTCGCGTAAATTTTTTCTGTTCACTGCATTAATCAAAAATAATGCTATTGTTAATTTGACATAACACCCCCTCCACCCCGCGGCTCCTCATTTCCATTTCCTTTGACTAATGCGACTGCACAAAACACAAAAAAAATACACGACGCTAAATGGACAATTTTGCTTTAAGAGATTACCAGGTGGTTTCCTCAAAAAGAGTAAAGTAATAAATGTGATTTGCAAAAGTGAATTTAATTATCACCGTAGTAATTATTCATTCATTCATTCATTCATTTTCTACCGCTTGTCCCACTTTGTGGGGTCGCGGGTGGCTGGAGCCTATCCCAGCAGCTTTGGGCCTTAGGCGGTGTACACCCTGGACAGTGGCCAGTTCGTCGCAGGGCTGACACTTAGACGTACATTGACAGACAACCATTCACTCTCACATTCATCCACTAGGGGCACTTTAGAGTCACCAATTCACCTACACATGCATGTCTTTGGGCGGTGGGAGGAAGCCGGAGATCCCGGAGAGAACCCACGGTGACACGGGGAGGACATGCAGACTCCTCACAGAAAGACCAGAGTTAGCCAATGCCAAGTTAATGTATTGGTAATGCACTTTAAGTTATTTTTAAGTTATTTGTGAAACCATTTTTGCGTTCATGCACTGGGCTGTCATGGTGACCAAGTTTTGAAGTCTGAACAATCCAATTTTAACTTTTATATAAAAAAAAAAACTATTACAATTTACATTCTATACAAAAGTTAAAGCATGGCAAAGTTAAATGATTCAAAGTGAAGTTATTTACCTTCTGTAAATTGAAGTTTCAGTGTGTTTATTAAAAGTGGACAAGTTGTGTCATTAATTGCGATTAATGATTAATAATTACAGCCTGATTTGAGTTTAATTTGTTAATTTCTTTTAACTGATTCACATCCCTAGTTTTTATAATACAAGAGAAATGCTATTTACCTCTGTACAGTATTTAACCTTTAACAGCCCGGTACATTATCTAAAGCTATGTTAAATTTCATAGCATTCACCTATAAACTGGAAGGAAAATCTTAAAAAACTAAACTTCTAAAACTAAACTTCTAAGCCCTGTTAAACTCTAAATAATATTTCTTTAACTGAGTCTGTCTGTGAATAGAAACTAATATCCTGACTTTTTGAGCATGTGAATGCATATAAAACTTAGTTGAAGTTGCAGCATTTGGCCAGTAGATGTCACCATAAAGGCTATGTTCACACTCCAACTTTAAATAAGGTGTGTATTTTATTTATTTTAAAAGTACTCTTATCTTCTGTGACATGTTTTCTGTGTAGGTTCTCAGTCATCCAGGCAGTCATAATGTAAAAGAAGATCCCTCATCCTTTGTCAATGCAGAATTGACAAAGTCCTTGGTTCCCAGTCCAAGTTTCTTGGATGAGGGACAAAATGTCTTCTGTTTCTTAACTATGTATGACCAGTGGCCTTCTTCTTAACCCTCTCAACCTAATCTGTGACATGTTGTAATTACTTTTAAAAAATCTTGGGAAAGCCTTGTTATTAACAGATTTCTGACGGTTACCATAGAAACACACAAAACAAAACAAAAAACAACAAAACTGCTGCTGTACACATTCTGATAAACCATTTTACCACTAAATTGTGGTACTGTTTAATTTATCCCTGATCCCATTTAAAGACTTACCAATGGAGGTCAATCTGCAAGAGAAGGGCACAGAGACACAGAGCTCATCAGCAGAGGTAAGTGCATGCAAAGTGTTGTTCTAAAATGAAAATGTTTCAGCCTGGTCAGAGCCCAAGTTGCACTTAACATTTTGGAAAATAGGGAGCCTATTGTCAAACTAACAAACATTGTCAAACTGACTAACATTGTGAAATAAAGCCCTTGTCACACTGTGTGACTTCTCATATCATGGTTCTAAAGGCATCCAACCGCTTAAAACTGGATTTGGGCAAGTTTAAAGTGGTTTAACTTGAACTGTAAGTAGATTTTAGTGGCTCTAAACAGGTTGTAGATGGATTCACTGACTTTAAGTTAGTGGTTGTAGGTTGCACACTGTAACAGGGCAGTACAGTAAGAAAATTTGCCATTGGCTGGCTCTAAAGTTGCTAGAAGTCACTAAAAGATGTCATTGCCTAATTTGCATAATTTACCATGTGCATGTAAGCACTTCACTAGCCTTTTGAAAATGATTTTGAGTTTCCATGTGTTTTTGTTTGTTTTACAAGGATTTGATTCCCACTTAAGTCCCACTGTGTTTTATTTGAAGGTCATCGACAGACCTCATACTGGGGCAGAGGAGAATTCCATCAGACCAGATTCATGTGAAAATGTCCGAGACCACCTGCACACTCACACTGGAGAAAGACCTTTTCTCTGTGAATTCTGTGGAAAAATGTTTAAGAAATATATACTCTTGAAATATCACCAGCGGACTCACACCAGGGAAAAGCCATATGCTTGTGACCAGTGTGACAAGTGCTTTACTCAATCTTCACATCTAAAGAGTCACCAGCGGACTCACACCAGGGAAAAGCCATATGCTTGTGACCAGTGTGACAAGTGCTTTACTCAATCTTCACATCTAAAGAGTCACCAGCGGACTCACACCGGAGAAAAGCCATATGCTTGTGACCAGTGTGGCAAGTGCTTTACTCAATCTTCAACTCTAAAGGTACACCAGAGGACTCACACCAGGGAAAAGCCATATGCTTGTGACCAGTGTGACAAGTGCTTTACTCAATCTTCAGTTCTAATAAAACACCAGCGGACTCACACCGGGGAAAAGCCATATGCTTGTGACCAGTGTGGCAAGTGCTTTACTCAATCTTCAACTCTAAAGAGTCACCAGCGGACTCACACCAGGGAAAAGCCATATGCTTGTGACCAGTGTGACAAGTGCTTTACTCACTCTTCAAATCTAAAGAGACACCAGCGGACTCACACCGGGGAAAAGCCATATGCTTGTGACCAGTGTGACAAGTGCTTTACTCACTCTTCAAATCTAAAGAGTCACCAGCAGACTCACACCGGGGAAAAGCCATATGCTTGTGACCAGTGTGGCAAGTGCTTTACTCACTCTTCAACTCTAAAGACACACCAGCAGACTCACACCGGGGAAAAGCCATATGCTTGTGACCAGTGTGGCAAGTGCTTTACTCACTCTTCAACTCTAAAGACACACCAGCAGACTCACACCGGGGAAAAGCCATATGCTTGTGACCAGTGTGACAAGTGCTTTACTCAATCTTCAACTCTAAAGACACACCAGCAGACTCACACCGGGGAAAAGCCATATGCTTGTGACCAGTGTGACAAGTGCTTTACTCACTCTTCAAATCTAAAGAGTCACCAGCAGACTCACACCGGGGAAAAGCCATATGCTTGTGACCAGTGTGACAAGTGCTTTGCACGATCTTCAACTCTAAAGACACACCAGTGGACTCACACCGGGGAAGTCCCATCAGGTCACAGCCTTACTCATGTCTACATGCTAGCCATCACCAGAGCTTATGCCCCTCAGGAAGAGCTTCTACAGACTGCTCCGGCCACAGATGATGACATCATTCAGATACAATAAAAGTTCATGAGCATTCATCAAGTCAGTGTTTGTTGCTATTTGACTTTGTAAAGTACTGTAAAGCAGTTCTACTGTGCAAAGTACACCTGATTGATTAACCTGTTAATAGCATGGCCATTTGCCAACAATATAGTATATAAGTCCCTTACTGCATTAGAGTACTTATGCTTTACTAAAATCTCTGTTTATTGCAGCTATTGCCGCTTGTGAGAGGCTTCACAATGCTTTTACAAGCTGGGAAAACTGTAAAAAAAACAAAACAAAAAACAAAAACCTATAGTATACTAAATGAAAGCATATTTAATACACTAAAAATATGTCATAGCATAGCATAACTTAAGATTTACTGTGCTTTTTTGGCATGTCATTAATACCCACAGGTAAGTATATTTATCTGAATTTATTGAAGTTACAATTTGATTCTACTTTAAGTATGTTTATAATAAAACATCGTGTAGCGCACCAATATTGTATGTTAATATTATTAAAAAAAAATTGGAATGCCCCTTTTACAATTAATAACATAGTCCTTTGTGCTCCCAGTGAAGTGTACGTTACATGTTTTGTTCAAAATATGTCATTGTTTAGGTTATACAGGGCCCTTGAAAACCCTCTCTAAATCTTTCCTCAGAAAGGCTTGGTTTTGGCCTCTGGCCCTTTAACGGAACAGAGTTCCGGTCCATTTACGTTCTCAGTCGCCATTTTCTGTAGTCTTTACTGGGTTGCGCTCATACAAAATAACAAGATGTTATCTCGGGATTTTAAACATGATGTGATAAAATGAAAAAGCACCTCACCGATTCGAACTTGGATTATACATTTGAGCCAGACTCTGTCCGCAAGCACTAGGAGTCTCAGGAAGAGACTGGAGAGTTTGCCCTATTTTTGACGTCATTGCAAGGTACAGCTCTTGGAGTGGACTATAGCTCAACATAATTAATTACTCAAACACATGAGAATGAAACAAAACACAACTTTGGATTTGTGTTTGAGGTAGAAACAACATTAAAACATGGTTAAAAGCTCAGAAAAGACCATTTAGCAAAATACAGGACCTTTAAGTGATAAACTGACATGATAGCTAACTAATGTTGTTACTCTGTAATGAAGAAAACAATATGGCTCTTCACTCGAGTCATCGCTCTGCGGCCTGTAAAATGACATTGTTTCGTCACAGTCAAGCTTTTTAAGTAACTACGCATTTTTGCCCTAGTGGAGGGACTCTGACCTAGAGAGATCCAACAGTTGTTTTATTTCACACTTTGTGAGTTAGTAGAGAGCCCAAACACACTTGTAGGCGCTGAAAGTATGTAAAAGTGGTTTTTGCATGGAATGTCCCCTTTAAGTCTAACTTTAAGTATTTATTTCAAATAGTATGGGTAGTGTGTAATATGTTTTTCTTAAGTATACTTAACACAATCCATTACACTTAAAGTATTAGTACAAATAAGTGCACTTGCTTTGAACACACTCAAGCACTATTAAAGGATAAATGTTAAGTGTAAAGATAGCACATGCAAAGTAAGTGTGCTACTTCTGTACAGTACATTTATTGTACTCTTTTTTTCACCTAGGTGCCCCAAAACAGCCAACCTAGCAGCTAATGCTAGCCACCTGTATTTCAAAGTTAACACACCTAACATATAATTATGCACAAATCTCAATTTTAACAAAGTGCAAAAAGACAACATTAAGAATTCAGAACAATAAAGCCAGAGCTAACTTTTACACCATGTTGTATACAAGAGTTTTACAGTGTATTCCACTTCTGAAACCTGCCATCTGGTGGACCATGAATACAATAGAGCCATAGACAGAGCAAAAAACACATAGAAAAATACATTGACTGCTGATCAGACAGATCTGCTCCTAGTCATTCATCAGCTGGCCTACTAGAACCTACACACCACCACACACCACACCGATTACTCTGTCTTGTTTGGTAGTGCTACTTGTGTGCTCTCCACACTTAACTGTTTTGGAACATTTTTTTCCTCAGATAACTTTGTACTTAACTGTTCTTCTATCGTTTGTCCATGAACACCTCCAGAGCCTTTGTTCCACCATCTGCACGTCGTCCTGCTGCCAGCCTCCACAATCTGTTCACCTTTATTTAATAAACTGTTGGACTAAACTCTTGTCTTCTCTTTGCTTGGGGTCCTGTAGCAAAAAACATGACAGAATTATCTGGCCAACTTGGACCCCGTAGAAGCTGAGAGCTTCAAGCAGGCCTTATCTTCTCAAGGTGTTCGTGTTTGGCAGCACGAGAAGGCTCCTCAGTAAACAATGGCTTCACTTCAAAATCTTACCACCAGTGAAGACCAGCTTAATGGTCGCTTGGATCAAGTTGCCACCTCTCTCACCACTCTAACTCATCCAAACCTCCAGCGCAAACTACAGCTGCCCCTGTATCCGCTCCTTCTGACTCCCAGTCCACACAGCTCTGTGAACCCTTCATTCCCACAGCTTTTTAGGAGAGATTTCAATTTATTAATCAGTGCAAAATTTAGTTTGTCAGAAATGCACAAAATTTGGCACACACAAACATGATGTCACAACAATCAAAAAAGTCTCTTGGATCCATGCCCTAAATTCAACCACGTTGCCAAATGCCGAAGGGCCAAAAAATAAATAAATAAAAAATAAGATGTTTTTTTTTGAGAATTTGAAATTTGGCACAGATGTTCATCCTAGCTTAAGGAACAAAAAAGTTAATTGGATCCATGCCCTATCGGCTACGGCATTTCCATGGCTATGACCAAAACCTGCCATTTAAATCAGTAGGAACAATAAGGTGCAATAAGCCCCTATTCATTAATCCTGAGATCAGGCCTTAGGGACGCCAGAGACTATTTTATCGTAAATAAATTTAATTTGTTGCACAAGTTCAGATTCAGTGATGAATGCAACTGTCTCTAGAGATCATTAGCTAGGTTTCACACAGAATCAGATAAAGGTCGGGATAGCACCCTCCACAAGCAAACAATGAGACCGCCCCGTGGAAAAGCATCAGTCTTTTATTTTCTAACAGTTTTGTGAGGCTTTGTGTAAATGACTCATTTAAAAAAGTCTGTAGGAACAATGATATATGTAACAATTATGTATTTGCATAGACAGAAAAAAAACATTTAAAACAAAAACATTTATTTCACAACAATTTTGTGAGCCATTATTAATGGGCTCTCTTTGAGATTGTTAGCAATGCTTTTGAAAATCCGCAAGAGCACCGAGTTTAAACAATCAAAGCAACCGTAAACCGTGCTAAACAACATATTCTCACTTTACCAGTTGGCTTCATCAATAAATTCCTGCCCCACATTTGAGTTTCTCGTCAAAGTGACATCAAGTGTAACAGTATTGGCGGAAAACAAGTACATACTGTAAATAGACTTAAAAAAGACAGACAAGCATATCGTTAGCCTAATAGCATTCATTCATTCATTCATCTTCTACCGCTTATCCCACTTTGTGGGGTCGCGGGTGGCTGGAGCCTATCCCAGCTGCTTTGGGCCTTAGGCGGGGTACACCCTGGACAGTGGCCAGTTCGTCGCAGGGCTGACACTTAGACGTACATTGACAGACAACCATTCACTCTCACATTCATCCACTAGGGGCACTTTAGAGTCACCAATTCACCTATACATGCATGTCTTTGGGCGGTGGGAGGAAGCCGGAGATCCCGGAGAGAACCCACGGTGACACGGGGAGGACATGCAGACTCCTCACAGAAAGACCAGAGTTAGCCAATGATGTTTTTTTGAGTTGGCTACAATCGGCCAACGATGTTTTTTGGGTCGGCCGGGATTCGTACTCACGACCTTCTTGCTGTGAAGCGGGAGCGCTAACCACTCCGCTACCGTGCACCCCTAATAGCATAATTGCCTAAATAATATTTTAAGGTTTTGGGAAAAAATGTAAAAATTTTTTTAGCACATACATAAAAACTTTTTATTTATACTTTAATAGAAAAGAAAAAATCATAATTAAAAGCTCTCTGATAGGCTGAGGACACAGCCAATGATACATAGTGAAGCAGTAGTGTTAGGAGAGTAGCGTAAGGTAGATATCTCAACTTGGCCAAAAAATGACTTAGGCAATTATGCTATTAGGCTGACAATATGGCTTTTCCCTGGTGTGAGTCCGCTGGTGTATCTTTAGGCAAAAAGTGTCATAGTCACACACACAACACCTACAGATTTTTCCTCAGGCTTCTGCATAATCAAACTAAATGATCTAGTGCTTGAACAGGAAATGCACAACTTTTGTTTTTTTTACTTTTGCAATATTTCAACTTTGACACTTCAGATTTGCTTTACAGTTGATGACTTGTGTGCGTCTGTTTTTTACATATATATTGGAAATTCTGCCACTGACATCTAACACTTAACAGATCAGATGAACACATTGGATAAAGTGTGCCATGTCGTGAGTCCTCTCTTTTCTAACCTTTCAACAACCCGTCTGAAATCCATTTTCAAAATAGGAAACACTTTGAAGAGCATTCCTCAAAAGTGCCTTAAATTACTTCTAACCCATTCCACTTAGCTTAGCAATTTTCCCACTGAGTTCCTGTCACACAGGATGGAATTCCATTCAAATGACAGCTAAGTGGTTCCCTCTTTCTGTGGGATAAGTTACAGTACAAAAACGAAATACCACTTAGACGGTCTGGATCTTTTCACAGAGCTGACACTGGACAACGACAAAAGTATCTTTTCATTTCACACTGAGACCAAGGAGCTATATGAAAAAAAACTTTAGCTTTAGGTTTTTAGAGACTAGATTCAAGCACTTAATTACAAAAGTTAAGCGAACCATAATACATTTTCAATCGATGTGGACGCAACCAAAAATCACTAATTCTTCTTAAACAAGATGATTTTGGCAAATGGCAGCCAACATTCTATGTCTCGACAGTGAGTGTTTTAGCATAAACATTAGTAAGTAGATCGATATTTAGCTGCTCTATTTATATGAGGATTTAGGCAACAAAGCTACAAATCACTGGATACCTATCACTATGTTGTGCCAGACTTGTACAGAACTCCAAATTACAACAGGTGGTGGAGCCAGAGGTATATATTTTACTTATTTTGACTGTTTTAGGACCTATGCTTCCTCATCAAAGACTGACAGAAAACTGAGATCTGCCTGACACAACCTACATTAAGGTAAAAAGTACACTGCCATTTCAGATATAGACATATGTATTACTTCACATAATAGTAGTAAGAAGTAATACACACATATAGCTTGAGGGCTATGCAAAACTGAAGTACATCTGTAAAATATGGACTTGACTTAAACAAACCTGTGTTGGCAAGTTTTACTTTGCTGCCTCTGTCCTGTATATTTAAGGGATTCTGACTTGTCCACTCGTACAAATCAATAGGAAAAACTTGTGTTGTCACGTTGAGAATTAACTTGTTATTTATTGATATAGTATGTGAAAGGGTCTATAAGAAGTTGGTGTCTATGCTGTAGTGTCAATCAATCGAAATAATGCAGTTGTTTGGGCTACAGTGTAGAGGATGTGGACAAATAAACCATATGCATATCAATCATTAGTTGGGCTTAAAGTAAACAATGTACTTACATTTTGTTTGGAAACCAATTCTTCTTCTTCTTACATAATAGAAGATTCATTCAGTCTGAATAAACCTCTGTGTCTTTGTTCTCTTCATTAGTGCATTAGTTAGCCTAGTAACTTTGTTGTTGTTGGGGGCCAGGTCAGGTGCAAGGATAGGCCAACTCATCCCATAGTACTCACTATGTGTACTTATACAGTCGGTCATCATTTATGCAGACCTTTTTGACTTTTAGTCTTGGGTCAGATAAGTCCCATATACACCTCCATGCTGTTAACTGTTCCAAAGTTGAGGCTGAAGACTAAAGGTGACGGGCTTCAGTAAAAGCCCCTCGACTTTGGAATGATCTGCCTGAGGAGATAAGGCTGGCAGAATCAGGAATATCTTTTAACTCACTTCCAAAGCTGCTGGGATAGGCTCCAGCCACCTGTGACCCCAAACGGGATTAAGCGGTAGAAAATAAATGAATGAATGAATGACTTTTTAAAACCCATTTTTAGAGACTGGCTTTTTTATGATATTTAACACACTATTTCTTTATTTTTAGTCATTAGTCATATATACTTATTGATTATATTTCTAATAGTGATGTCGTCTTTTAAAACATTTGCCCAACTTTTAAGTGAGTTATTCTAATTTTATATCTTGTGTTCCTAAAATTTGAAAATGGATTTGTTTGCCTTTTGCCTCCTCTCTCTTATGTCCCCGATTTTGCACAAACTCACCCCTGTCTGATTGTCGATTAATTGCTGTTGCTGTTTTGTTGTTTTACTGTACATGTTGTTTTTATTGTTAACCACTTTGTAAACGTGCTATATAAAGATTATGATGATTATTATGATTTTGGTGATTATTATTATAACTATTATTATTATTTAATTAATTTCAAATACATGGCTTGCTTTTATTCAATTTTAAACTGTTACAACAAAGAAAAGAAACAGTCTGGCTGAGTTTCATATTGTGGAAATTGCAACGTTAATATTAGGCAACCCAGGAAAAAAGCATGTAAATCATATAGAATTTACTAATGGCATTTTGAAAAGCAGACAAATGCTGAACCTAAAACCCCCAAAAAACAAAATGCACATTCCCATTAAATTTAATGCCACATATGCTTTAGTAAAGCAAAAAAAAAAAAAAAAAAACGTGAGAAAGGGGCGCATTATATGAAAAAACATTCATTTTTAATTATGTACATATGTTTATGTTTTTTTCTTTGATGTTCAAGGTCTACCAGGTTAGAAACAACAGAGTAGAAAGACGACCACCTGAGTCCTGTGTTGTCTACAGTAAATGAATAAAAATGATGCGACTGTTATGAAATGTGTGGCCAAGGTTTCATTACAAAAGTGTGTGCAACAGCTTTTGAACACATTGAGAAAATATCAAAAATAATACGCTTTGAAAGGCACTTGGTTATGACATAAAACAAAGAGCTCCTTGGTCGTGTGCACAATGAGAAACACACTTCTCTCTTCGTTGGTTGCACTTTGATAGTTTTCCAAAATGTGAGTCACTGTTGGAAAAGAGAAAAAAAAAAAAAAAAAAGAAAGAAAAAAAGACACAGTGATACTCTTTTGCGTCATCGTGTGTACTCTGTGTGTACTTACGCCTGGACTCAAACAAACAGAAAACAGCCGATGTGGTCAGCGAACTCCATTCAAGGTTACAGCGCTTCTCTGGCACCACTGATGTGTCTCGGCTGGATGTTCTGCTGAAAAAAAAACGCTCCTTTGTATTAACAGACTCTTTTAACTGTGGCTTGTTACTTGAAGTCCAGGTTTATGCAGAACTCTTGCAAATGTAGGGTCTGCAGTGAGGTGGATGATATGATAACTGGCAAGATAACAGCAGGGTTACACAGCTAGATCTACTAATGGACCGGAAATTACGCCATTGGTGATTGTTGTTGGACGATTATATCAGAGATTTGCCTTTAGATGCTATAATTCCATGTGCAATATTTTTGTGCAGTAACTTGACATTTTATTCTTTTCCAGAATAGTTTTAATATTTAAAGATTCAGCCACCACAAACAACATGGCTACGTTTTAATTTTAGTGAAGGTAAAAATGAACCTATTAGCTACTGTACAATACTACTGCTAATTCATTCAACATGAGAATCACACATTTGATTGACTTCACATGCTCTCAGGCCACACCCCTGATTTCACATGATGAAGTTAGTGAAGCGACGAATGGTCATTATCAAATCTGTTCTGGAAAATCCTCCATTGGTACAGATCCTGTCCGTGTTTTTCCTTGCACCCTGAGCTTACTCAAGACGGAATGCCAGTTTTTAGTAATCCAGTCTGTGTTTTCACATTAAACTCGTGTCAGGTATGTACCCCCAGGTGACCAATAATGGTTATTTCTGTTTATTTCGTTGGGTGAGGATTATAATTTGTGGAAGTCACTTGTTTTGTCTTTAGAATCTCAGTGGTCCCAGTGGAGCACATTGGTACCCCATGTTAAGGTATAAACTGAATCAAATGACCTGTATGGTACACACTCAGATGGACCCTGGACCTGACATTGAGAAATACTAATATGATAAATGGTATAAAAATGTTTTTGCTGTACGGTATGATGCTCAATGGGACAGAAATTCACAGTGTTTGCAAAAAATGTTGGTTGGCCCCACTGAATCTCACTCCAAGGTTTTTTGGAAAAGTTGGCAGCCTTGTCAATTCAAACCAAAGTTTTAGAGCTTACCTTAAACTTCCAGCTCCAAGTTCAGCAACTGATGCAGTAGCACAGTTGTCTCCATCTTGTTAATGATCTTGTAAATCAATATTTATTCAAGCTTCCCTATTCTCTATTCATTCATTCATCTTCTACAGCATGTGGACTGTCCACCGCTGTTGATTCAGTGTTGACAGACAGCAAATTGGAGCGCCCTTAACTTGATGGCTTTCATCCGTTAAAATCTTTAGCCTGGTTTGGTTCAGTATGAGTTTGATTCAGGTAGCCCATAAGAGGCTCACATTTACACTGTGCTGTGTCCAGGGGAGCAGTAAAATCACACAAGTGCAACAATAGGAGTGTTTCTATATGAGATTTAACTTGAAGAAGACATTCAAAACTTGGATGCATTGCCAAGAGCTGAGCCAATTTTCTGCTAATTAATGTCACGAGTTCTTTGTGTGTTTAATGCAATGTAGACCAAAAAAAAAAATGTTTCAAGTCATGAAGTAATTATACAACAATTAGCTTTTTTTGTTTGTTTCTGAAAGAAGGACATGCTTCATGTAAAAAATAAATTGTTTGGGTTTTTTTTCCATTTGCTGTTTTCACTTGTGCATTAGGGTTACTTATTATCTAATCAATAGACTGTGGACCACTCTGGAACCAAAGGCCAAAGCGATACCAAAATAATACACCCACACCATACCACTTCAGTAGAAACCAGGTTTTTGATAATAAAGCACAGCTGAGGTTGTTTTTTTTTTACAGATCTGTCATATTGTTATATGCAATTATGGGATAACACACATACAGGCACACACACTGCATGTTTAATGAAGTACTACAGTTTTTATGGTTGTTTTTGTCTTTGTTATTGGCTACTTTTTAAATTGTATCTATAAGTAGGACTACTGATTTAGTTTTGCTGCTGTACAATGACAACAAAGCATTCTATTGTATTCTAATTCCCAAACCCAGACCCAAAACCAGGAAGGAATTGTTCCATCTGCCGAGGCAAAAGGAGAGCGCACAATAGTGATGTCATATGGAAGTGATTTCCGTCTGATGCATGAACTATAAAATCATCCCGGAGTTTCCCCCACGTAGGAAGTTCAGGTAATGGTACTGACATTTCAACAACGTGAAAATACTAAACACGGCGGAGGAGCAGCTGTTGTGGGGATTGTTTTGTTAAAGCCGGGCGACGGAGAAGCGTTTGCGCTCGGAGGCCTGTGTTTTACGACCTCTGCTGCTCTCTGGCCCTCTTCCCTTTGCTCACAGCAGGCCACTGGGTCTGCCAGAGGTATCAAAGCCCCAGCGCACTTCATTATATAAGAGCACTGCTGCTTGTTATCAACAGTCCAACCCTCTTTCGGGGAGAATTCACAAGCTGCCAAAGCGTCGACTGAGCTCACGGGCCTGCGCTGTTATTGTGGGGCATATCATACACACACTTTTTTAATGAACAGACCTGATGGCCATTAGTAAAGAATATTATTATGTGTCAAATTCCACATACAGTACAAACAGCATTCAACAGTTTGTACAGGGTTTGATGTTTGGAAATGTCAACAGTGGTGGTCCTGATTAAGTTTTTAATATAGACTATGTAGACATTGCATTATTTATAGAAATGATTAAAGACAAGCCACACTTTTAGGGTCAGATGCTGTAGCTGTGTTTGTTAATCCAAAAGTGTACTTACAAGTTCAATGAAATAATGTGAGTTAGATAAGGTGTACATAACCTGGAGTTGAACTGAATGAAGCCAACAACAAAGATTCTGTTGCATTTTGGCTGTTTACATGAGTACGCCGCTCTCACTCAAATCGGTCACACAAAACTGCAGACCTTTGAATACAATTTTTATTTTTTTTATTTTTTTTGCCTTTTTAAGCTGTTCCTAAGGGGTGGCAACATCAAATCATCTGCCCCCACCCTCTGCATGCTTTTGTCTCATACTACCTAACTTCATGTGCTGCTTCACTTGCTGCGTTGTTGTGCAAATGTATTAAGGGCGTCCCCAGTGAAAACAATGACATCCCAGCAGGTCCAAGAAAGCAACAGGCTGCTGGCAACACACAGCGAGTAGAACAACAATGATTCAATGTTTTTGTTCTTTATAAACAAATGTTCTGACATCTTATACTTATATATGATCGCATGTCCAGATCATTATTATGGCTTCAGAGTTTATCTGCGCTGCTCCATAAAAGGCCAATGACTTCTGCTTTTACTTAATCTTGTGTGTAATGACTGCAGTGTTAGCAGCTGCAAGCCTGGTTTTACTACAGTCGGCAGTGTTTGTGTGTAAAAGTGGATTGTTCTGTTTTGACGTCATGAAAAAGGCATGACCAAGTACTTCTTGCTTGCGGCTTCATAGTTTTTAGAAAGGTCTCTGTTTGGGGTTGTAAAAGCAGGAAAAAGCCATCTCGAACAGGTGAGGATGTCATAGACTGTCATGGTTTTATGTCAGGATTCATTTCCATGTTCATCATCTTCTTTAAAGGATCATAGACACAACGATCAATTTACAAATGCAGTGATTGGACTTTGAGGAGAACTATTTCATTTTTTTACAAATAAAATAGAGGAACTTTTGTGTGCTTTGTAAAAGGTTTGCCCCTGGACACCCCTCTCCTGGCGTCATGGCACCAACATGATGTCTGCACAGTTGTGATCTTGCTAGTGTCCATATTTCAACTATCATTTCAACTTCTCATTGACCTCTCCAAACCTCATGAAAAACCTCCCAACATTTGGCCTGTCTGGGGACTAGCTAGTTGTTAGTGCACTTTGGACAGACAGAATTTGATGGGTCCAAATTAAGCCTGAAATCCAGTCATATTCTGCTATGACTCAGGATGTGTGCAGTTATTTTCCACTGCCAAATAGTATGCAGGAATAAGAGTGTGAGCATATATCGAAATGACTTACCTTACCTTTAAATAATAAATGCCCTCTAATTGGTCAAACTCTTACAACTTAACAATGTGACATCACAAGATCTTATCATGAATGTTGTGCATATTTTCCAACATGAGTCATTTTTCATGTGACAATGGTGGCATAAAGATGTCCTCATTCTAATTGTAAAATACAGTAACAGTTATAAATACAGTATTAGCAATCTCAAAGAAACTTTCCTGGTTAAATAATGGTAAAACCAAAATAACAGCAAGAAGTTATCTGTACATTTGTGCTTTTGTCACTGCTAAATAAAACTACAACGCAGATCTAAATTATTGTTTTGTTGCTGTCGTTACTGAATTAGACTGAATTTCTACTGAATCTAAGAGGCTGAAAACAATGCATTTTGCCGAAACCGAAGTTATTCTGTTGCAGATTGGCCTCGTTATAGGAGCGTTTACTTTTTTCATCAAATAATATCTTTCCAGTCACTCTAATGTCAAGATGTCCTATTCTACTTTCCTTTACACCACCAGATGGAGTCATGAGTTACTTCTGTGCTTATTAACTATGATTTAACAAAAAGGGACTTCAGTAATGTACTTGAATAAACTATAAAAGCTGCCAACCAATACATCTCCTCCAGGCGCCTGAGAAAAACCACATTTATTCAGAGCACACAAACCGACTCTTCACCAGGGTCTGAACATGTCTGAATGGAGGCTCTCATTATGTCTGACTTCACTTATGCCTCTTCACCTGGGAGCGTACTCCACTGACAGACGTGAGCCCTCATCTGTCAACTCAACAAATAAAGAATTCTCTCTACAGGTGTTTACAAAATGTTACGATGATGTGCGACTAATTACAGTTTTTGTCATGTGAATAAAGTGCTTGTTACCTAAACAGTAGTTGTGCTGTAAGTGGTGTTTATTAAAGTATTTGTGAATGAATCATCGTTTTACTGACTGAAAGGGAATCTCCTGTAGGTGCAGTAATAATGAATATCCGACAGTTTTGGTTTGGCAAGCTGGAGTGATAATTAGCCTGCTGTAAGTGTTTATAGCTAATGGATCAGTCGGTTTTTAATCCTGGAGCTTTTCGGTTTTCTGGAGCAGTGCTAATGAACTCTGAAGCATCATAGATATTTCCATATAGTCCAATACTAACAATCAGAAGATGCATTTTTGGAGCACAAACAAAACAAATTTCCTCCAATGCTGTTCTACTTGCTCTGCGTAGCTAGCAACCAATCATTTTATGGGACACAGCTGTTTCATCATTGTTTTCACAGAGGATGCCACAACAAAGCAAGAGCCAAAAATTTTCGTGAAGCAAGAAACAAACAGCCAAAGCACAATAGGATCCATGAACAATCTTGAACAAAATGCATTTATTGTGAGCCAGGACTCAACACGTACACACCTCCACAAAGGTCTGAAAACATCCAAAGAGATGACACACTGGACACCTCCAAATGATCCTAAGAAACAAAAAAATAAATAAATAAAGATGTTAGGATTTGCTGGTGTAAAGCTTTTTTTTTAATTTTTATACACATATTATAATAACCAATTATTGAGCGAGTGAGATGGGGCTTGTGGTAGATCAGTCAATCTGAGTTTAGACTCATTACTGGCCACCCATTCTTGTCAGAACCGGGAAAGGAGGAGAAAGCCCAGTGATGGCAATGGACCAACTCAGATAAACTGTACTGGCCTCTCTAAACAACGTTTGTCTAATGATAGGTACCAAATCTTCATAGGCCCCAAATGATAACATGGATGATGGTTCCATTTTGTATGCTTAGGGTGACCATATTATAATTTTTATTGTAATGATTGCACTGATTAATTAACATCATTTTTATCAATTTCACTTCAAAGAAATACAGGTTTTCTACCATGTTTAACAGAAAATTCACTCTTATAAAGTCTGCAAAATGCAGCATTTTCATTACCCTGTACTTTTCTTGGACAGTTTAGTTTTTCTTGGAGCTTGTTTGTAAATCACAACTTTCTTTTCAGCTGATGACAGGTCAAACTGTGAACGCTGGAGAAGGACTTAGCAATAGCCTCACACTTAAGAACCAATTATTATTGAGCTGCAGACCTGAGGAACACTGTTGATCTTTTTCATTTGGTTAATATTGCCATCGCCATGGTAACTCTGTGATTGACACACAGACAGTCTACAGATTAATGAGTTTTAAAGCACAATGCGCTGCTTTGCCTCTTTAACTGGGTAAAAAATGTGAACATTCAGGACAGAAAGAGGGCAAAATCGAGACATCTTAGTGTTTTTGAAGATATTTGTTGAGGCACGGCACAGGGGGCTTAAAATCAGGTCATGTATGGTCACACCATGTATGCCCCAACATTTGTGCAAAGTTTCTTCAAATAGCAAACACTGGGACAACTATTCAGTTTACCCCAGCTAAAGTCACAATTCAGGACTTCTAAGTCAACAAACTTGAGTTAGAAATCAAATTTAAGCTAATAGTGACTTTGCAAAAAATAAATAAATAAATCAGTGTGGGGGTAGTCAGTAACCTTGTAATTAACATTTCAATTCATAATGTAAAGTGGCTGTAGCTTCTGTGCAATCAGTGTAACATTAGTAGCAACAGCAGCAAGCCGTATGACAGTATCTATAACACTTCGCATGCAACATTAGCTGTTGCTCCTGCACCTGTGTAAGCCAGCATGTGCTAGACATACTGAGATTTACACTGACAGTGATCAGAAATCTTTCAGGCAGACATGTTACTGCACAGCAAGGTCTGTCTAATACGTGTGGTTCAGTCAGGAGAGCTAAAGTGAGATTAGGCTAAAACAGGAAAAGTCAGTATTTTCTTGCTGTTTTCCGTCTGCTTTGGTGCAGGCCAGACACACCAGTTGACCCCTATCACACAAACCAGCTGACCCGAGACTAGACACGGGTGCACTGAGCACCTTTAGCCTGGCCCCTACCCTTACATAAGTTCACAAAATGCCAGGAACAAGACTCACTAACCCTGACAGAAGAAGCTAACTGGAATCACTGTCACTGGATTTTCAGGAGCCAGGTTGTCAAGAAGAGGTCAGCTGTCAGCACTCAGCGGTTATTTGGATGATGTTTCTTGACTTACTTGAAAAGGTGCCTTTAAAATGGGAAACATTTTTATTTTATTTTTATTTATTTTTTTGAGAATATTTTTTTCTTCCTTACATTTTGCCTCATTCTATAAACTGTGGTATACATGAGCCATGTAAAGTGGTTCTATGTTTATCCAACAATAAGAGGTGGTAACAGAGGAGAGACAAGACAACAACATGGCGTTTCCTGCGGCCATGTAAAACCTATGGACCCTTATAGCAACTGTACAAAAACATAAGCTGGGACTAGATTTGGATATGCTAGTTAAATCAATCACATTACACTTTCAATGGATGAATTAGCATTAGCTTCCAAATAAGCAAAATTTACATTTACCCCCTAATTAGCCGACTTAGCAATACCTACCAAATTAGCCAGCATGCTGTTAGGCTCCAAGTTAACCGAATTGGCATTAGCCCTCAATTTAGCCGACTTAGCCACCAAATTAGCTTAATGAGCCTTAGCCACCAAATTAGCTAACTTAGCATTATCCACCATATTAGCATTAGCCACCAACTACGCCAATGTAGCCTTAGTCACCAAAGTAGCTTAATTTGCATTTGCCACCAAATTAGCCAAATTAGCATTAGCCACCAGATTAGCTGAATTAGCATTAGACATCAGAAGTCACAAATCATGCACGGACAAGATGATTTTGGCAAATGACCACTGGGCAGATATTTGCAACTGGATCAATATTTAATTGTTTTATTAAATAGGCAATAGCAATGCGCTACTTATGTTACATTGACAAGCACAGATTGCACACCACCATTATTTGGAAATGTAGGCTCAGGTTTTAGTCGTAATCGATTACAAACCTACTTTTAATAAGTTCACTTTGGCTGATGGAAACCAACTCCCATTTGTGTGCTCTTAGTGGGTGGGTAATAGATATGGGCAAGTAGCTCAGTATTAGGTGGCGTAATTTATTAGAACAGAAGGGGGGTTTATACATTACCTATCCAAGTTAATACAATATTATATAATATGCAAATTAGCCATGTGCTTTTAAGTTCTGATTAAGAAAGATCTGTCTTCACCAAGTTTAAAGATTTTGCCCTGTTGTGATTAGGGCTTGTGTGGACTGTACAGGCCACTCCACAGTTCATGACCCTGCATGAAATGGGACAGTGGCTTAACCTTTTTGCAGTGTCGCTATTGGAGCATATATTGCGTAATTTATCACCCTAAAAACATCCTTGGTAACATGAAGTATAAGATTGGCTAGGATGTGCAGAGTAAGCAGTGTTTGCCAGTCATATGTGAACTTGCATGTTTGCTTTTTGTGCCAAATCCTGCCGTACACTTCGCTGCATGTACATGTGATAACAGAGCCATCGGTGTGTGACAGATTATCCTTGAGGTGCTGGAACACAAAGAAAGTATGCAAGGAACAGTCGTACATCAAAAACATTGGCAAGGTTATGCAACCCGTTCTCCTTCAACAGATGGCTTGTCTACACTCATTCAGAAGAAACTGACACAAGCTTGGGCGGCGCACATGCACATAGTGTTCAGAAAACACATGAGGACTGTACATCTGATATAGGATAGCACTGAGAGCCAACAAGCAGCTGTGTGGTAAAAATCATCTGGGGCACGGTGCAATCAATGACACATTTATTTCTACTTGCACTTAGTACCCAGACAATCAGGCCTAGTTATACATTTCTGAGCGTGATTGGTGTAAAATTAAGATACATTGATTCAGTCTCAAATGGACAGTCTTCTTCTCGTCAGTTTGGACAATGCATGGGTCGCTCTGCAGAGTCTTCCACAGCAGTTCCTGGTCTGGTTCTGGAGACTCAAAACCTTGCTCTCAACTGGTCTGTGTTCACACCAATTTGAGCAGAACCAACTTTCCACAGCTGTATGTAAGTCATCAACGGAAGGTGCTGCTGAATTCTCAGTGGATATTAAGAACAGCTGGTAAAATAGCACATAGATGACTTGCAAGTACCAGCCATTCTGGGCCCAAGCATCGGCTTTACTAGTACTACATACTACTACTAACAATGGTTTGGGCAAAATATACAAAAATACAGTTGAATGAATGATGAATAGCTCTGTCTTTGGGTCTGCAGTCACCACAAGAAGGAAAAATACACATTTTCAATTTTCAATCTTCGTTAACAGAGTTGAACGGGGTATTCTTGATGTGTGAGGTAATTTTTATATTCATTCATTTTAATTTTCTACTGCTTAGTCCCATTGGGGGTCCCGGGTGGCTAGAGCCTATCCCAGCAGCTTTTGGGACTTGAGTTTTAATTTTTATAATTAACTATAATATCTGTGTATATGTTTCTTCTTTTCACTTCTTTTCATTTTTGCACTTAAGAGACGGTCCCCAGACAGCTGTCTTCCTCTTGGTGGCTGGTGTCCATAAAGATCAATATACCCTTTACAGTCCAGAGGAGGCATTTATGAATGAAAATAGTAGCTTATTGTACACATGACAGTGATGGGACAGGGGCATTTCTTTGTTTTTAAACTGTTGTGCTTCTAACTTTACCTCAGTTAACTGTAGCAAGCTACTGTCTATGTGTAAACAGCTGAAATATTAACTAAATCTCGTAATTACAACATCTTTTCCCGTAATTACAAAATCCTTTCTTGAAATCTTTTGGTGAACGTGATGTGCTTCTGTAGGAATCCACTCCTGTCAGTCTTTTGTGATAGGGCACTAACAACTGTATTTGCCATGTAAAAGCAGTCTCATCCGCAAACACTGGTTTTATAACCTGTGTTTGCGGATGTATATTTGCTGGTTCTATAATGTCTTACTGTGACGCTACAGTTTTACAATGAAGAAGGAATAACTATAGTCAAATTCCAAACCAAAAGTTATTTTTGTTTGTTTTGGAATATGGTTTTAGAGCCAGAACCCTCACAAAGTCTGGCCAGTATATAAAGGGGCAATGTAGCACAAAGATATAGTATAGATAAACCAGCTAAAATACTTTCCACCCTCTAAATGAAAAAAATGCCAATGTACTTGCTCTTATCCAAGTGCACCTCAACCACCACATTAGCACCTCAGGATGAAATGTTTCAGCGTAGAATCTGAGTTGCATCAACAGCAGGCCTCTACTAGTTCTGTGATGGGACTTTCAAGTGAGGCCCGATCTTTAAACTGATTTATGAATTGCTCCGAGTGCAGACCGTAAAAAGACTTCTCAAAGGAGTCGTGTCCTCTCAAAGCCAAGCTCAACCTTAAATATTCCCAGTCGGTTTTATTCCTTGAAAGAATCAACACTGAAATATCAGAGAGCAGACAAAAGATTTCCAAGACACAATGTTTTGTTTTAAAAAATGAAAAAGCTGTGTTTGACCCAAATAAAACAGACATTTGTGTTTCAGCTCATAGCCGTTGACATGTTATTAACCACTGCACTGTGGAAATATGCTTCTGTGCAATTTCAACCACCTTCACAAAATACACTTAGTGGAACCTGTTATTACATTTATGGTGGATATTAAGGGTTGTACAGGAGCCAAAATATCTGTGGCACCTCCTTGTTTTCACAAATGGTTAATGACATTGAAGAGATACATCATAATCTGTAACATAAAATGAAGTATTAAAAAAGTTGCTCCACTTAAAGCTGTATTGTGAGCAGCCCACACACATGAAAGTAGACTAAAATCTGAAATCACTTGATAACTTTCTGAGGGTAAAAAAAACAATATTTGATAAAATAAAACATGAAAAGCAAAGGCCACACTTGGATTGACTAAACTAATAAAACAATTCCATTCAATGTCACTGCCGACATTGTTTTGGTGCCTTCACAAAGTTAACGTCAGGACAGCAACACCAATATGACTAATATAACTATAGGTGAATCTCGACACACTTTTCAATTGAAACTCAATTGTGGTCACATGCAATTCATACGTTGTATTTACTTTTTAAAACTATGATACATGCTATATGTGTTAATCATATCAGCTCCACCTCCTGATGCTTTATGGTATTGTGATGATAGAGAATACAGATGGGATGGACATTTGACTTGTTTTTTCTTTTCGTTCTGTTTTTCTGTATTAGCCGTTCGCATTATTTGTACAAGCCTTATCATTTGCATCCACCATTGCCAAATACAGCTCAAAAGCATCACGTCTAAGCATTATAAGCCTCATGGAAAGGTTGGGAAGTTCACGTTAGCCAAAGGTATTGTCCCGTAAACACATGGCGGCTCGTGACGTGTGTTCATGTGTGCACAGGGTCAAGTGCGCGGATCACAAGGCCAACAGCTGCTGGTGTGAGTGACAACAGGTGCTCCAAGGTAAACCAGGGTATGTGTACCGGAGACAGAGGGGCAGCAGAGGTACACAAACACATACATTACAGCTTCTGTTTGTGTCCTCGTACTCAGACATGCACTGTTTCAGCGCACTTTACTTATAAACATCAGCTGTTTTTTGTTTAAGCCGCACTGAACGTTACCAAAATAACACACTGGGCATGTCTGTGTCTTGGAAAAACTGACAAATAAAGTGCTATAGAACCAAGTGAAAGAAGTCATTTTAGTGTAGGCCTCAACTGTGATTGGTTATTTCAACAATTAGAGAGGGTACGATATATTAACTGCTGTGTTTTCTTGCCAATGTCAATAACCTTATGACACTCCTTTAAATATGATAAGTATAAGCTGTCTGGAACGTCATTGGTTTGTAACAACAGAATGTCTGTCTGGCCTCTACCTTCTAGCATCAACCCTTTGAGTTTCATTACATCCTCTTACAACTGCCCTGAGTGGACAGACTGAGCACTGCTGAAGGGGAAGCACATGTTTCTTTTTGAGCACTCCTTCTTGCATTAAAATTGAGGGGGATTATAAAGTAGAAATAGATTTGGTTTCAATTTATTTATTTATTTTTTTTATCAAATTGTCATTAGACACATTTTTACTGGGTTTGTTTGCCTCAAGGGCTTCTATAGAGGTTCATATGCTACATGCTATCCCCTGTTCATCCTGCCCCAGTGCTGTGTTCCATGCTGTATAAAAAGATCCAAATGTAAAAAAATAAAATAAAATAATGAGGTTTGAATCATCCATTTTCATCCAACTTAAAGTAGAAAGAAAATAGTCGCAGTTATCTTAAAATAATTTTCTTATTTTGTAACTGACATTTCACTTTGTGCTTTTAGATAAAAATAAAGTTGAGTTATCAGATTCATTCATGCCTCTGTGCTTGTTTTGTTTGGCTGGAGTCGTAATGGAAAAGCAGTTGAAGATGAATGAATGCGTACAGCTCTACAGCGTCATTCTCTTACTGTTAACATCTTGTCATTAGCACCTCTTACGTCTGATAAAAACCACACATAACACATCCTCTCTGACATGGAGCCTGATAACAGCAGAGGGGGTGACACACGAGCTACGCTGTCACGTCATATTCATGTAATGCTCTGATGATCTCTTACAAAAATGACCAGGGAGTTGGATTTTTATTTCTGTTTATGACCAAAGTTATAGCGTTCTTGTTTTTCATTCATTTATTTGGAAGGAAATGTGTGTAAAATGTTTTGTTTACAGTTGAATGCTATAAGCACATTTGCTACACTATCTTGTCAGTAGTCTATGTTCTTTTCAAATGAATTCTTCGCATAGAAATAGACCTGTAATGCTCCATAGAACCCAGTGGAAGTTCAATTGCTTCCTGTTCTTTTTACTACAGCTGCCCAGAGAGGACAAACTAAGGAAGGATCAAGTATATTCTTGCATAGAAGTTTATCACAATTCTAGCTGAACTGATTTTGTTTTTAAAAATTAACTGAAATTATCATGAGACCAAGGTCCACCGGGTTTGTTTTTTCACCACCACCACCCCCCCCAAGACCCCCAAACCGGTTCCCCACTTTTAAAAAAAAAAAGGGGGGGGTTTCCCCCCCCCCCCCCCCCCAAAAAAAAAAAAAAAAAAAAAAATAATTTTTTTATTTTTTTCTTTTTTTCCCCCTCTTTTTCCTTTTTCCCCCCCCCCCCCCCCCCCCGGGGCCGCCCCCCCCCCCCCCCCCCCCCCGCCGCCGGCCCCCCCCCCCCCCCCCCCCTCGCGCCCCCCCAGGGCTGACACTTAGACGCAGACATTGACAGACAACCATTCACTCTCACATTCATCCACTAGGGGCACTTTAGAGTCACCAATTCACCTATACATGCATGTCTTTGGACGGTGGGAGGAAGCCAGAGATCCCGGAGAGAACCCACGGTGACACGGGGAGGACATGCAGACTCCTCACAGAAAGACCAGAGTTAGCCAATGATGTTTTGAGTTGGGTACAATCAGCCAACGATGTTTTGGGTCGGCCGGGATTCGAACTCACGACCTTCTTGCTGTGAAGCAGGAGCGCTAACCACTCTGTACCCCTAATTTAACTTTGGTGGTTACTATGGTTTACTAATAAGGTTAGGAAATATCTTGCTAATGCACCTCAACTTGAGTAGTGAGTAAACAGTTTTATGCATGACCTTTTTTGACTGTCATTACTAAAGCATTAGCTAATAGTAAATAAGTCAACCAGCTCAACTGATTGTGTTTTCAAGCTTATACTTGGACACAGCTCGGATGTCACATGACGTCAGGCTCATCGACCAGAGAGGGCTCCCCTCAACAGGTGCAGCAAATGCTTCCACTTCTTTACGTCGCAATTTAACAATTTAACAGCAATTTCTTTTTTTTACATATGACGTCTCAAATGTCGTCAAATGTAACCTTTTATTTTAATAGAAGCAGGCGATATTTGTCTGATTAGGTCCCTCCAAGTGCGCAAAGTTTGTTCTGCCTCTGTCTGAAAATAATTCTTTTTATTAAATAGAAAAAAAATATTGCAATGACGACCAGACCTTAATTAAGGGAACAAACGGAAAAAACACAAAAAATAATTCCTGTTCCAGTGTTCCAGACCTAATGATGATACAACGCAGAGCTCACATTTAAATAATATCTCACATTAGCATAAAAAACAGACAGGAAACAGTGCAGTCAGAGTAAGCGATACAAAGAGAGCGGCTGACATCAGGATTGGCATGGCAGCAACGCTGGCAACAGGGCAGACAGGACGGGTATTTATAGCAACATTACAAGTTTCCACGATAGTTTCCACCACGCAGCCTGGAAACACATGGCTATCTATCAACGACAGCACTTATCATCGCACAGGACTGCTCTGTCATCAGCAGCTTATGATACAAAACCGTCAAATTGATTTTGTTCTGTATTCTGTATTCAAATGTAATGTTGCTGTTCCTATGTAATGCTGAGAGTATGTATGGACATCACACATCTATTCCAAACTTGGAGTAGAATAGAAAGAATAAGTTTGGTACTGATACCTCCTGTGGTACTCTGGCTCTCTCTGGTGGTACGTGGGGAGTCTTTGAATTTCTTCCTGTGTTACAGAGGATTTTCATGTTTAAAGTTAAAGTAAAAGTAAAGTTATTGCTGCCAAAAGTTTAAAATGTAGGGTTTGTTTTGTTGTGTTTTGTTATTTAAAACATATGTATATACATTATTGGCCAATTGGACATCAATATACAAGTCCAAACAGCACTCTGATACGTGGTAGAAAATTCATGAATAAGAATATTCATACTACAATAAAAAAAAATATGGGCCTATTCAGCTTTACTATAGCTTTACTAAACTATAAAGTTTTGAGCCTTAAAAAAAGCTGAGTTGGATCCAAGTATGACTTTAAACAATAGCCTTGTAATAGTTTCTGCCTGCATGCTGTTCAGATTATGAACACTCATGAACACTTGTGACTTGAGCTGCAACATCAGTGTGTTGATCAAGTGGATGTCCTTCTTGACCACTGTGAAGGAGAGGCCACACACCACAGATTAGTAGAAGATCTCCAGCACCTTGTTGCACACATTGAAAGACCTGGACTTCCTCATGCCATCATTGTACAGATCTTCACTGTTATGCCGCCAATTTGGATCTGTCTTGCTCCGATTCGTGTTCTTCAAGCATAAAAGCTAGATGTTAACGTGATTCAAGTCTACAATCAAGGTTTCTTTCTAGAATTAATGGTCATCATCCCCTCACACAAATTGCTTCAAGTGTAAATTTTTCTAACGTCGAGCTCAGGCCATGCAGCTGCAATTATATTTGTTCAATAATTTATTTACTCACCAATGCACAGAATAAAAGTTTTGTGCCAGTGTCTAATATAGGCTTTTCTTTTTTATTATTTAATACATGTGTCTAATAATTGTTAAAATGGCCAGAATACTGAAACACTGTCTGCAGTATTGGCCGTCAAAATAAAAGTCCTGATAACTAACAAGTGGAAGAAAATGAAAGAATGCAAATACTAATCATAGATCATTTTTTATATAGGAATACTATTGTCTGCTGTATAAACCAGTTAACCAAAGCTGGTGCTTACACTAAATGACCAAATGGCAGCTTGACCTGTAAAGGATCGTCTCATTTCATTTCAAAGATGCTCAAGAAAGCAGTACCTGGTTGTGAACACTTGAGGGCAGCAAAGTAATCAAATTGTAAAAAAGTATTTAAAGTAATTTGGCAACACCAGTAGTCATTTGGAAGACATAAACACCTCAAAAGCTGTGACATAAATGAAATATGTTTTAAGAAATATATAATTCTTCCATTTTTATATGTGTCATTTTCTTGCAGAAAAAAAGGCTTTAATTTCACTTACTTCTGAGCATGTGCATGTCCTTGTATCTGTATGGGTATTAATGAGGTGCTGTGAATACCGAAGCTTGCATAAGAGCACACACATTAAGAATATCAAAAATCTATAGGAAAACACATGGAGAGGTAATCACAGTCTGGATTCGATTATGGTTAACAGCGGTTGAGAATAAACAATGGAGAACCGTAAACCAGATTTCCATACCCTCCAGGGGCTTTCCGCTTTTGAATATGGGGATTTAAAAAAAACAAACATCCTTACTATAACAGAGATTGGGTTTGTATAAACTGCAACTTACTGCCCCCAGCCACTGTGAAACTGTAGAAATGTGAAGAGTTCCTGTTTATTTTTGATGAAGTTAAGCTGAACATCTCAGACACTTTTAAAGGAGTCCTTGTTTCGATCACAGCAGTTAGTAGCAGATCTGTCACACTCCTCTAACTGGAATATTTGTTTCCAGGTTGTGTTTTTTTCTGAAAGCCAGAATGAATTGTACTGATTTGATCTTTTGACCTCTGCTGACACCTAGTGGAGAACACTCTCACTCAAAGCTACTGTATATGAGGCTAAAGAAGTGAGTGAATGAAGTGTTCCCTCCAGTATTTTTTTGGCCTGGACATTGCATTATGATTTTTTATGGTTTTTTTTTTCTTCCTCAGAGCTGTATAAATTCCAAACAGAGTATTTGGTTGTGTCTATAATGGAAATGTGCAATTTACCTTAATGTTGTTGTTGTTTGCTTCATCAATGTCTGAGCTAATCAAGTCTTAAAAGCATATGTACTTTTTAACCCGATTAATATCTGTGTTCACCTAATTCCCTACTGTGTTCTTCTTTGTGTGTTTTACTGTCTACCACCTCCTGCATTTGGTCCAAGCTTTTGCTTAACACTCTTTCACACCTTATACGAACCAGACCTTGGTCTAGTTTGGTTCAGAGTAAGACTAAAAAGCAGTAGTTTGGTCTGAACTATGGTCTGCTGGAAATTCTCATCTGACAATTCAGTTGGGACCAAACGGAACAGAAACAAAGTCCAGACCGAACAGTGAAGGGGTGAAAGTCCCCTGAGAGACACCACTACTGAACAACCACAAGATGGCACTGTAAACCATGATGATATAAAAAAACAAACCAAATGTTCTATAACAGAGGGCAGAATAATTATGAAACAATTTAGAATTTGATCTCTTGATACTGATACATTCAAAACTCAATTCCTCTATAGGACTGAGGAGACTGATCACTTCTTTACAAATAAAATTCAAGTAAATGTTATGCACACCCAAATGCATATGACACGGTGACATAACTTCTAAATGTCAGGTATGTAGCATGTGCACAGTACGGCATCAGGTTACTCACTTCTAGAAAGAAATAGGCCAAGTTCATTCAAGTGGGACTAGTTAATAAAATGAAACCCTGCAAAAAGAAATATCTCCTCAAAGAATATCAATAATTACTGTGACAAATACTTTATTAGCACTACTTGCTTACATTTTCGAGTAAAACAACACTAAACTCTAAACAAAACCTCAAAACATCAACACCAAAAAACAAGTTTTCAAAAATGGGGTTATTGTTTTTATTTGTTTAAGTTAGAAATTACAGCTGTCAACCATCTAGGAAAGATGGAAGCAGACAGCAGAGGGATATCCTTAACTGCCAATGCTATGAAATTCAAGCTGCTGCCCCCAGATACATGCGCACTAGCTCATGCTGTTGGCCTACTCTACACCGTGCTAACATAGGGCACAGGAAAATGCATGGGTAAAAAGACAGAGGAATAAACACGTAGATTTACACTCTTAGACGTCGAAGGCTGACACGAAACACTGGTGGCATTCGCAAGGACACTCACTGGAAGACACCAGATATCTGTGGTCAGCTCCGTGCAACAAACTACAGGCAAAGGTAAGGCCTTTAAAAGAAAAAAATGTGAGATGTATGATTGTAAAACACATTTCAGTCCAGTTTTTTAACTATTAAAAAAAAGTAATGTGATAGGAAAAACACAAATGTTCTTGCTGTTGGAGAAAAACTCATAACTGGTTACTGTAATACTGTAATTTTTGTTAGGGAAAAAAATGGGTGGTGTTTTACGGTAAAAGTGCCAAGCATACCAACAGATGTATTAAGAAAGTGAAATTTCATCAAAAATTGAAATAATTTTATTTAGAATTATCAACAACAATGACATGATGTGACATGGTTAAACCAAATGAAGAATGGGGTAAGAATGTAATGACTTTAATGTTATTAATGGTGTATTGTAATATATTGCTAGTATACGTCAATGTAAAGTCTTTATTGCAAATTGATAAAATCAATTTACTTTTAAATTTGCTTTTTAAATTTTGTACTTTACATTGTTACAACTTACTCTTAAAAATAAAATATTTGTTTATACAATAGTTTATATTTATGTACAAGGTTTAATAAGTAATTTTGCTTATGTGCATATTGGTGACCCAAAGTACATCCTTCCTAGGGCCCCCATTTTTACTAGAATTCCCTTCCTTACAGCAAATTGCTCATTTTTTCCACAAATATCTGCAGTTATTTATATCTTTGGCATTATTGAATTGGTCGTCACGTGGTCCACACAGTCAAGTTTATACAATATTACCACAGATCACTTTAAATAATTAGTAAGTATCATTATTGGGTTTAAATGTGGCTCCTTTCTAACTTTAGCAGGGATTCCCTCCGCAGCTGCTCACTCACGCGCTCTGTTTAAAAAGGGGCGGGGTTACACTTCGACGCCATATTGCTCTGTCCAATCAGAACGCGCCCAGTTGGGTAACCCCTGGATACCGGGGCAGGGAGGAAGTGGGGGAATGTAGCCAGCGTATGACACCAAAGTGATTTTTAATGTAGCTTTTAGCCTTACCTCGCACTAATGAGAGGATAATGGACCGTCGGATACAGCTTGTGAGATAACCCGGGCTTATACCAGGGTAAAGTGTGTATCTACTTGTGCATTTTCCTTTCAATACTGTGTTTAATTTGTGTTGAGCATCTGCAGGCTACTCTACGCTGTGGTCCGTTGGATAAACAAAGATAGGGCTAAATACAGATGTTTGTTGGCGCCAATATCTTATCATAGCAAAAAAGATTTAAACATTATGGTTGCAGTTTAGCCACTTAGCCTTTTGGATGAGTTTAGAACAGTATATTTTTTAGAAGTTCATTATTACTTTTCCCTTACATTAGCCCCAGCTTAGGAAAGCTTTCCTCAGATTTAAACTTCATTCAACAATTTATTACTTATAATAAACTGATTTTGGTTTCACAAAAGAAAAAAATTACAAAACACTTCATAACTGTACAAATCCAAATGTAATACAGTTATATTAAATAAAATTATCTCAAAGCTAAGTAATGTGTATGTTAAATGTGTATTTGTTTGAGTATGTGTGCTTATGGTAAGTCTGTATTCTTCACAGGCACCATGGCAGGAGAAGACAAGCCTCCGAACCAAACTCGACAGCGGAAAAAGGGCAAAAAGTCCCGCCCCAAAGGGAAGAGCCCTGGTGGTAGCCCCGGTGCACACCTTCAAGATGAACAAGATGACCTCCTCACACCTCCGGTTCTCCAGCCTCCTCCTCAGAAAAAACAAGAGGAGAAGCCCAAAGTGGCGGTGGCCAAAGTGGAAGAAGAGTCGTCAATAGCCATCTGTCTCCAGGTGCTGTTCCCCTACCTGCTGGCTGGGATGGGTATGGTGATGGCCGGCATGGTGCTGGACAGTGTACAGGTGAGACATGTTCTCTCATTGTAATACAGGTGCTCAAGAATGTTTCAGTGAAGTTTAAAAGTTTTTGATGAAGAAGCACAGGTTTTAAAACCATCCGTGTATAATTGAGTTGACTCCATGTGGTGTCATTTGTTGTTGTGCATCCAGCGTTAACACAGTCTTAAGATCCAGTGACTTGTAGCTTGTTGCCTTTATCTGCTGTAGCCTAAATGCTCAAGACTCTTGCTAATGTTCTCTAATTGACATTTTGGTTCAAATAAAGTAAAATGACATTGAATAATAAAATCCAATACTTGTTACTTAGAACTGCTGTTTAAGCCTGTGGTTATTATCTTATATTGTAGCTAAATTCTTCTATTAGAGAGAAGTCAACAAAATACTAAGTCAAACATAAGCTATATTGTATATATTATTAAATACACATATGCATTTGCTGATGCTCTGGACTCTGTCCAAATTGTTGTATTTTTGTATTCTCTACAGTATACTTCAGAATCAAAGCATTAACATGGGGTTATATTTTACTAAGAAGAGTTCAGAGTACTTTTCTTTACAAGAAAGACTTTTCTCTGGGAGTGTCATGCCCTGAAATAGGACAATGCCATTACATAAGGTAAAGCTCTCACAGTGGGAAAATTGCATGGTGGCAGCATTTCTGAGCAACAGTAAGAGCTAGAGCCTGGTTCAAGGGACCATAGCACTGCAGTAGCTTTGCTTTTTCCACATGTCCTGGAAAACCAGTACATTTAGAGTTATTTTAATGGAATGACCTTGAAAAGTTTTGTATTTTTTTATTTATATAAATAAGACTATAAACCTAATGGGATTTTGAAGCTTGAGTTCTGACCCTCTGAGGCTTGCATTATTGTTATATTGTAAAGGCTCCTGTTCTGTGAGTGGAAAATTGCCATTTGACTCAAATCTTTTAAGCATTTGAAGTAAAATAAATAGATTGACATCACACTTTTCCACTCCTAATATACATTTGTGCTTTGCTTATAATTTCTATTCACATACAAAATTCTAAGACACAACATAGTTCAATTAGATCTGAATATGTGAACATAATGAAACTATAAGTAAAAATTGCTTGATAAAAGATAATTTGCTGACATTTTCCGACCCTGCTTCATAAGCTAAAAACACTACATTTAAGGTGGGAAATGTTTGGTGTGTTACCTTTAGCAGTATTTAGTATTTATGTGATATTCCTCACTTCCTATTCTTAAAAGCTCCTGTATATGGCTAAAATGCTTCTTCATCCTGTGCCTGAAGTTGATGGCGTTTTGCTCCCGACCATCTGGGCTCGGTCAATCAGACACTCTGCTGTCTGCCTTTTCATGAGCTGATACCTCTGTCTTCCTCTCCATCCTGCTCTGATAAAAACGTCTGTCCACATACAACTTTCTCCCTTTACTCCATCTGTCGCTTATCAGTATTCCTTTCACTCTTCATTGTACACTATCTGTCGGCCATCTGAGGGAGGACAATTAGTCATAAGTTTGGCTCTGTGCTCTGTCCCGAAACAGTGGGGACACTGAAGGACGTAGAATGAGGTGTCTCACACAGAGAAGCAAGTAAATGCAGAAGCTTTACACTAACAGCCCTCTTTCACTAAATTGGTGTAGAGAAAAGGCTATGTGCTGATGTTATTATTACACTTTATGGACATATATAAAAATGGAGTGCATTTATTGATGTGACGTCAGTGCTAATGGATATATATAGCCAGATGAACAAAACAACCTCTTAAAAGTGACTCATGTACTTTCTCTGTTTGGGCATGTTTTGGTCAAACATGAAATTTCGTAACGTAAGTGAAGAGTCAGACTAGAGCTGGACCAGGTGCACTGAGCATGCTCAAGAGTTCCTCTGACAGCCAGCTTTTGTAACGGGAGACCTAATAGACATAATACATCATTTATGCTACTTTGCCACTTGCTAACCTGTTTGTTGGTAGTTGTGTTGGTAGAAGTTCTGTTGATATAAAAAAAAAAAAAAAAAAAAAAAAAAGGCTCTTCATGGAGTATCTTTCTTTACTGTTGTGCGTGTAAATTGATAAATGCCTTGTTTAGACAGAAATGTTTTTGAAGTTGTCCATGGTTAGCTGACATAAAACCCCATATGTCATGTGTAAACTCTGCAAAGACATAATCAAAAACCCTCGACTCAGTGCTGACACCAAGCAGATATCTAGCAAGCTAACCAGTCAATGATATATAGCTAAAGACAGTTGACTTTTTTTTTTTTGTTTTGTTTTGTTTTGTTTGTTTTTTTGTTTTCTTTTTTTTACAATACAAGAGAAATGGGATGGTTTGGGATTTAAATTTATTTGCATAGTAGTCTAAGAAAGGCTTCCATGATTCTTGAAACCTTTTGTTTGAGCTCTGGACACCAGAGTTTTTCTATTTGAAGGAATGACATCACCTCACAGACAATGTGAATGCAGAAAGTATCAGTCGACGGGCCAACAGTGAGGAGAATACTATCAAATGTGATTGCCCCTTAGAAACTCCACTTTTGGTAGGCACCACTCCGTAGTGCAGTAAACTGCAATAAACTGCAGTAGATGAGTCAGGGTCAATCCTTTTTTTCACACATGTGGAAGGAATCTCTGACCAAAATGTGCTTAAAATTGGACATAACCAAAAAATATGGCCTAAGGAGGCAGCAGCCTGATGACAATGCAACGTTGGTCTAAGTCTGGATAATTTTGTGCCGGTTTGGTTGTAGAAAGGCACAGACGCTTATATACCTTGAATTGTATCAATTTATGTCTAACACAAATAGAGGATGTGTGTATTTTATGTAAAGCCCGTTGCCAGATGTCTTCAGTGAGTTTAAATCCTCCTACCACTGTGTTTTATGTGAAGTCTCACTCTAACTTTCTCCTTTTATAATATCTGCTTACTGCTGCTCTGATGCTAGATCACTCAGAACTGACATGCGAATCAAAAGCAGTACCACTGACCTAAATTGTACTCTAAGAGTTAAAACTAAACCTGGTAAATGTACCACAAAACACCGTTTTACAGTAAAGACTATAGACTGTGAGAACAGTTTGGTTAGCAAGTTAGCAAAGTGGCTTATCTCTGCGCTCAGAAAGTCCTGGATGGAAAAGCCATAGCAGCAGAACAGATGAATGCAGTAATATTTGGGGAAAACTCATAAATAATGTAATGTTGTTTCGGTTAAAAAAGAAGTAAGTAAAAGGAATACATGTTCAAGTAATTGGGATTTCAATACAAACTGAAATGATTATTTTGGCCATACCCAGGCAGCTTTACCAGTGGTCCAATCAGAGTGAACGATTAATGTTTGATCCCCTGTCGCCGCTCAGTCTTGTGACTGACGAGACCACAAGACCCTTGATCCCAGATCAAATAGTTGTGCAGCCGGAACACTATAAACATGTGTATCAAAAAATGTTAGTTGTTGCAAAGTTTTCAGGCCAGATTATAAACCTAAAACCTGTTTCAGTAGATCTAAACAAACTGAATGAATCAACCTTTAAGAAATGCAGATTACTTGGCCCATGATAAAAATGCCCGTGCCAGGAAATCAGGTGGAACGGAGGTAGTGATGGAAAGCATGAAAGAATGAGTCACGACCAGGAGGAGGAGGGAGAGAGCGTAAATGACCAATGGGAAACGAGAGAGCAGGAAAGAAAAAAAGAAAAAGGTAGCACGATGAGAGGAAGCACGCAGCAAGAAATAGCACCGGCGTTAGTGTAAGCCAGAAGACCGGTCGTTCTGCTCCTGAGTTTTGTATGTCAGCCAGGGCAGACAGCATCTTTCTGTGCTACGTCACAGCAGACAGGACACCACTGATGCTGAGGAGAGAAAATATACTCATCTGCCGGTAAGAAGCAAGAAGAGAAAGCACACTTCAAGATTTCCTATTGACATTAAGCAGCTCTGTTTAACTCTTTGGATGTTGTAAAGCTGATCAAATATGAAGGCATTCTGAAAAGGACTTCGAGGCAGACTGCTACAACCTTTGGACACATTTTGGTATCTTTTTTTGAGTTTTTAAAGCTGTCATGACTACCGGGGAAAGTGAGCTAGTTAAGTTTACCTTCAATCTAGAAGATGGATAATATGTTCTGAGGTAAAAAACATTTACACAGCATTGCAAATGGACTGTCAAAAGAAGTCTAGCCATGTCGGACTACGGTCATCTATCACTATTTTATCAGATTTTATTTTCACTTTAAAGTTCAACAAGACTTTACAGTTTGCAGATGTGAGAAGTTCATGCCAGTGTGGAACGTCGTGACCTAGCAATTATACATTTTTGACTGTTCCCCAGTTGTGCTGACAAATGGACACCTCATCGATGCTGACTCACCACAGAACCACAGCTGCCACCCTCCATTGCTCTCAAATTCACCACTTTAATGTTTTGCAAAACAGAAACTGTAAAAACTCTTTGCTGACTGTTTTTCACTTCTAAACATTGAACATTTGGGCAGAACTAACTGGATTATGAAGATACATCAAGTGATTTGAGCGATATTTTTGTGCTGTAAATTCTACCATGGGATCGCTGTTTGTTAATATCAGGACTTAGATCATTCCTGTCTAAAAATGGCGGTGACCCGTTTGGAGTTGGAGCTACGCTACCAGGGCAAAAAGTTGCGGGGCGTCACGTGGAAGTTGACTCGATCGGAGCATGGTTTCCTTCCAGAGAGCTCCTGGCTCATCGCTGCACAGGTTATAGTACCACTGCTGGTCTCGGGGCTTGGGATGGTCTCCGCCGGCATTGTCATGGACCTCATACAAGTACGGAAATATGAAACACTCTTTTAAAATGTGAGAAATTGGTGGGTACGGATAGGTGTAAAAGTTTCAGGTAACTATTAATGCACATAAATCTAAAAGGTTCTCAATTTCTTTCAGTGGCAGTATTAGTACCAAAGAGTTATTTCTTTTTGCCCCCCTTCAGACCTTGCATTTTTATGTGCACGGAGCGATCAAATTTAATATGCTCAGCCCTAATGCAAGGGTTGAATGGGCTAAATGAATCCTGAATGCATCCTGAATGAGAAATTGGATTTTAGGAGGACTGGGTCACATGTATTTGGATATTTGTTGGATATTTAGTACAGTTACCTGCAGAGCTTTGTCAGTTGATGCGGAAAGCTTCATTAAAGTGTTTAATTAGATTTCTGTAGATTTCTGCAGAGCATAACACATGTATAAAAAACAAAAAAAAACCCAAAACATTAAGACCAGCAGAGATACATATTTTACCTCTATTTACCTGTATTACGTCTGACTAACTTCTTGAAACATTTAAAAAGATTAGCGAGTCTCCTTGTAGCCTAAGATGCATTCATGCGCTCATGTTTGTCATGTAAGTAATGCATCTTTTCTAGCTTTGTTGGGTTCATGTGCATTCAGCCCATTAAGTGTGAGTGTTTGTCGGAGCGCAATTGATTTGAATTGATCAGTGGGGCAGTGGTGTTTGCACTTATTATATGATCATTACTGAAAAGTAGAAAAAACATCACAGAAAGTTGAACCGCAGACATTTAAGAATTATTAAGTAGTTTATAATGGTAAATCACACACCATGAGGTTGGCTACTAAAAATGAAATTTGCTCTCTCTCAATATCATAAAGGTACCTGAAGTAAACAGTCCAATAAATGCCGTTTTAACCATTGAAAGCTACTGTATTTGACTATGAAGTGAAACCTAATCTAATGCGACCTCAGGAGAACACAGGTAAAAAATAGGTAACGATGCGAGTCAAGTTGGAGGCATGCTAGAAGATGAAATGAAATGCAAGGTTTGAAGGAGGCCCTAAAAATGTAAAAAAAATCACAGTGTATGAGTTCGTATGAGTACAAATTATTCATTTTTAGTTCATTTATAAAGTCATGGAAACTAATTTTGTTGCTGTCAGCTTGGCTTAATGACGGTGATGATGGTGCAGTCCTAATGTGCGCAGTGATATAGATTAGAATGTCTTTCCCTGTTCAACAGGTAGAGCCTTCTTTTTCAATCTTTCCAAATCACATTAGATGAAGAAGAGAGTGGAAAGTGAGTGAACAGTTAATATAATAAGTGGCTGCAGGATGAAAAAAAGGAAGAAGAAAAAAAATGTATGGATCATATGACAAAAAGCTGACTTTAGAATATACAGTACATTGTGCATTGTGAAAGTTGGAGTAAAGTTATCATTGCACATTAACCTTTCCTAAAATTGCTGAAATATTTTACTGCACTCTAACTCCTGACTTTTATTTTATCCTCAGATACCTTGAGTACACAGAAATTGGTTTCTTGGCTTCAGGCCCATCTCCTTTAGGCAGCAGTGGCAGTCTCACAGAAGTGGGCCATGTCCCAGGATAGCCTCGTAATATGACAGCCATCAGATAGAGCTTCCAGTCCGGATCCAAGTGTAAAAATAGACTCACAAGACAAGTGAAGACATTTATGCACAAGAAAGAAAAACTACTAGTCATTGCTTTTAGCAACACTAAGTGAGACACAAAAGTAATGTTGCTTATGTGATTGTAAGTGCGTAGGGAATACACAATGAATAGTAAGAATGAAGAGTAAATGGTAAGAAGGTTACTTTTGTGTAATAAGTGTGTTGCATTTATGAGCTTAACTTCCTGTGATTTACATGGATTTATGTTGATGAACTTTTGTTTTTAGAAAAAAAAGGAAAGATGTAAAGACTCCCCCACAAGTGTCATCACCAAAACGAACAACAAAAATAGTTTTTATATTCGTTTTATAATATTAATAATATTTTTATTTATATTTATTATATATATATATATATATATATATATATATATATATATATATATATATATATTTAATTTGCAAAATAAAACACCTGTTTGTGTTATTCGTCAAAGCAGGAGCTAAATCAATATAAAAGACCAAACCAGGACTAAATCAAGACTAAACAGGTCTAAATGTAAATATAAACAAGGTCTAAAGAAGGATTTTTTTATTTAGATGCATCACAGTTTGATTAAATGTTCTGTTTTGATGATGATTTTGAAGCAAAAAGCAAATGTCGTTATTGCAACACAAGTCAATGTTTATGATCAGTAATATTGCAGTAAACATCTGTGATACATTGTGCAGACCCAGTCATACTGACTCCTTCTACTATCTTTCATAGCTGTAAGCTAGATGGCTTTAAAAAGAAACTATGCTAACAAATTAACCTAAACTTCATATTCCAATCCTCCTGTTTTCTCTTTTTCATAAGCACATGAACGCCTCTGAAGTTGACATTTTTGGTTGTTGACTTTGGTTGAATTGTAGGCTACGACACTTGGCTTCTCTAAACAAGCATAACTAGTTTGCAACTTGTAGTTTTTAGCCAGTGTAGCCTAAATGCTCTCATAATTCTAGCAGCTAAATATTAAACCACTTGCTAATTTTCTACTCATGTTTTATACCCACTCACTGACTGCACTCACATAGTCAGTTGGTCACCATTTTCCCAAATCATCTTGCTTATGCAGAATTTATGCAGTCATCTTTGGAGGCTAATGCTTGGTTCTTTTTTTCTAATGGTGGTCAAAATGTGCATGAGCTCATGTTATTTACACACATTAAAAGATGATTAATTATGTGGTTTAGAGCTCTGTTTTTATGCAAAGATTAATCTAACCTTCACTAAATCAGTATTGTCAGGTTCACCCAAGGATATGTAGTAAGAAGGTTATAGAAATGCAGTGTGCATTTCTTGGCAAAAGCTTTTCAAGGTCTTTTGTCTATTTTATGCCCGACACAATGTTCTGTGCGTGCCTGGTTTCTTTTGGCAAACAATCACATCCGACTTGATAAACTGTTGAGTAAAAAACATTTCTCATTCCTCTGTTTGTGGTCTGTTCTGCCACTCTCTCCTCAGTTCAGTTCCTTCTCTGTCTCCCTTCGCTCTGCATCACTCCCAGCAATCACCTCTTGTTTTTTATGTGCATCTATTTGACATAAACCGTCTCGAAGCTGACAGTCAGAGAATATGTGACGGAGTGAACTGCACCCAGTGAACCTGTGAGACGCGTGGTGGTCCGAGGCGATGCTCAGAGATGCGGAAACTAGGCTACTGGGTTAGACTAGAATATGTGATGTGCTTATTTAACCGCCACAGTGTCAAGAAGTTCATATGTGTAGCTTACGATATTAATGTTGCTTTCTTTTGCGTAAGTTATGTTGAATTTTTGTACTATTGTTGGTTAACCTGTTGTCTTTGTGTGTGTGTTTTAGCACTGGGAGGTGTTTAAGGTAATCACAGAGGTGTTCATCCTGGTGCCGGCTCTAGTGGGACTCAAAGGAAACCTGGAGATGACCCTGGCTGCTCGCCTCTCCACTGCTGTAAGGACAAATTTACAACTTTACCGATGTAATGATGCTAAGAGGTTTTTTTTTTTTGGAGTAATTTAATATCGATTATACATTCCAAATGGCTCTTTTTCTCACTAATCCATGACTGTGTTTTTTGTCTCCAGGCAAACACAGGTCAAATGGATGACCCTGACAAACAGTGGCTTATGGTGTACAGCAATCTGGCACTTATTCAGGTAACAACTATGATGGAAATGATATCTACTATGGTTGCTTTTTGTTAGCATTTTTTTTTTCAGTAGTGTAATCACCTCAAAATTACACTCTCTGCATTTGCAAAGATGATTGAAGTTTCCTAAATCTAAGTGGAAGGAGTTTGTTACTTTCTCTTCGCATGCTTCTTTTTGAATACACAATCTTGCAGGAAGACATAGAAAAATTATGAATTAAACTGATTTTTTAAAAGCAAGATGCAAAATTGTGGCAAGTAAAACATAAGGGCTGCACAATATTATTAGCAGTACATCTTACACTGCAATCATAGACTAATCAGAGCATTAAAGGTGAGGTAAATGTGCCAACTGCGATCCCTCACCTCACAGCCCTTCTTTTAAGGGCATGTGAAAAGCTACGGTAGCCCTGCAGGGACATGCGGTTATCCACGATCAAACATAGAAATAGAGCTTCCCTTTAAAAATAAAAGTAATAAAATAATCAATGCTCTGAGACCTGATGTAAAAATGTTTACTTAGAACTCAGTTTATCCTCTCAGGGGCAGTTGTAGGAACAGGAAGAGAAGTAATGGAACTGTCTCTTGGCTCAATGGAGCTTTAAATGTCTGTTTTTCCAAGATACACAAATGCAGTTTGATATGATAAATACACAATTGAAAATATAGTTTTGACTGATGTGTCATATTTTGTTGTAAACTATGGACTAAATTTTACACAATGCAATTTGTAAAGTGAATACACAATATGACCTATTAACTATAGAATGTCCCTGCGTGGCTTCTGTAGATGCTCAGCTGTAGGTTTTAGAAAGGAAGGGTTCGAGGTGTGGATTTGCCTCTGCATCTGCAATGTCACCACTAGATGCTGCCAAAATACTTTTTTCACTGCTGGACATTGTATAATCATGCAGTTAAGGCTAAATCAGCTTTTGTTGGGGATCTTTTGGGCATGCAAAACTGTATGATGGTTTATCATTGAGAAGGTGAATGAATAGTGTCGTTTGGGACATGATGGCTGCTAAAATGAACTGTCCTTGGCACATGATGTTTAAAACTAATTCACTAATGTACTTGCAGGTTCAGGCCACAGTGGTAGGCTTTCTTGCTGCAGTGGCGGCCATTTGTTTAGGGGCCATATCCAGAGGAGGCGTGGAACTGGACCAGGCAGCAGTGTTGTGTGCCAGCAGCATCACCACCGCATTTGTGGCAGCTCTTTCCTTAGGTCAGACACATAGTCAGTGTGCATTTTTGTGGTGGAATGCCTTGAAATATATTGTTTATTTTCATTAAATCTAGTTCATTTTATGCTACGTCAAACTGGAAATGAGCATTTATTCCATACATTCTTTCAGCCTGTCACCTGTGTTGCATCCGTAGGTCTGGTCATGATCGGAGTGATCATCGGTTCCAGGAAGGTGGGGATCAACCCAGACAATGTTGCCACCCCCATTGCTGCCAGTCTGGGTGATTTGATTACTCTGTCCCTGCTGGCCGGGGTTAGCAGCACACTCTTTGAGTACATAGGTGAGTGTAAAGCACACAAGTAGTCGAGAAATACTGTGTACAGTACTGTGCGAAAGTTTTAGTCAAGTGTGATAATATGCAGTAAGGGAAGAATGCTGTAAATAATATACAATGTAATAAAAGAATCTATTTACAAAATGGAAAAGTGAGTGAAGAGATTAAATCAGCTTGTAGAGTGATCACAGAACAAGGAGTCCTCCTGATGTGAAAGTGTAACTCTTATCCCAACATCATGGAGTCTGGCCTAGTTCGACATGGGATTACATGGTCTGCCTTAACCTAAGTTCCTTCTGAGATTTGATGGTCTGGTTTAGTCCAGTTTGGCCTGCTTTTGTCTGGGATTCTACAAACGTTTGAACAGAAGTCACACCAAATGTTGTTTTTATTTAGAACTTTTTATATCCACACCTGTCATCTTAGGCCCTAGCTACAAATATTTTTAATACGTTTTTTTTTTTCAATATGTAAAAAGAAAACAAGTAAATAACACTGTGGTACAAGAGAACAACACGCTGAATTATTAGGTGTTTAATTCAAAACATCAATGGATAAACAAAGCCTTTAATGATCCTTCTAATTCTCTTTCTAAGTTTAGTTAAAGTTGAATTGAAATTAGTTAGCATATAGTGCTTTAGCAAAGACACATTTGAGTTTAGCAAGTCAGAATATGAACCGAATGTATTTATTGCTCCTGTTTTCTTCCAGATGTATGGTACCTGTCTCCCCTGGTGTGCCTGGTCTTCCTGGCTCTGATCCCTCTGTGGGTGATGGTGGCCCGACAAAGTCCTCAGATCAGAGAGGTGCTGCGCTCGGGGTGGCAGCCCGTCATAGTGGCCATGTCCATCAGCAGGTGTGTATTCCTGCACACTCCATTGCATTCCCTGAACATTATTTTGTTTATCTGGGTCTTAATTTGTAACTTTTGACAGTTTTGGAGGCCTTATACTGGACAAGACAGTCAGTGATCCGAACTTTGAGGGAATGGCTGTCTTCACTCCTGTCATAAACGGTGAGCAATTTGTTAAAGACGAACTTAGATAGACATTTTTTACACTGAGCTGATGCTGCTGTCAGGAGGCCGTCCGTCGTCTCACAGTAAATATAAATGAAAAATGGGGTTGCATTGATATGACAGGTTTGCGACAACACTGTGAGTGGATGCTGTTGGGTCAGACTGCGACGGAGCAAAAGCTGCTTTGCACACTATCCTCTACCGCCCCCATGTGGACATTTGTAGTAGCCCAACATATACTGAAGGTTGTACTTGTGACCAATATGTCCTGATGTAATATCTAAATTCATTATTCTCAGTGTGAGTGGGTGGAGATCCAAAAGTGTAGCATGGACACTGGGCTGAATAAAATATGGTTTAAAAAACATACTGTAGGCTAACAGTATTATTATTATCCATTATTTTAAGATATTTATTATGATAATCTAGCATGCCAAACACATATTTAACTGTGTTTGATGCAATTTTATTAGCATATATCGAAATGTGACAGAAAAAAATGAATAAACAGATTAGCTGGAGTCAGTAGAGACTTGCTATGAATAATGTTAAATTACTATCAACAGCAGCAGCAAACAGGTCATATGCACTGCTTAACACATCCTGTAATGCTTTTGGAAATAGTGATGACCTCAAGATGAGATCAGTTGAAAACCATTGGTATACCATAAATGACTTTATGTTTTACTTCTTTTGAGGTCCTCTGTGGTCCTTAAATCCATCAACACAACTCTCAAGGGCTTTATTGATGATTGCCTCATCACTCAGACTTAATGTAGATAGTGGAATATCTAGTGAGAGAAGTGCACTGTATCTATAGAAGACAAGTTTTGCTTCCTTTTCTATGTCAGAGACCCATCAAAACAGCTTAAAGGCTACACATTTAAATATTTGGAGGATCATGGGCAAAAGTTACAGTGTTAGTTTAACTATACAGCATCTACCATAGTCTATCAGTGGATTAGAAATAACTCAAACCATTTTCTTTAAAAATGAAAAAAACTGTCTTCAAACATCTGCTAAAATGTGGAAGGTATAATGTAATATATATGTAATTTGAACTAAATGGACTAAAAAGACTGGCAAGATGGTTTGTAAATGAAGCCTGAAATGTAGTGTTTTCAGAAGCAGTGAGAGCTATTTCAGGCAGAGCCACTGTGGGTAAAAAACACATTCATACTCAAAGTGAAAAAAAAAACAATGTGCGTCTTATACAGGGACTAACATTGTACATTCACTTCCCAGCTGGAGCTTAAGAAATAATGAGAAAAACACAAATTGCTTATGTTGACACAAACTTAATTCTCATGAAGAACTAATTTTTGCAGGATTACTCTGCAGGACAAATGCTGTATTGAGAAGCAGCAATTGAGACGTGAAGAGATTCCACCTTTTAGAAAAGCGGTTTGGCCGTGAGGTGATGCATGCTGCTTCTTGGAAAAACTGGAGATAAACCACTAATGGAGCACACCCTGCGTCCTGGCATCGTCAGGGCTGCAATGAGCTCAGACTTTAACTTTCACTGGTTTTTATTTGGTTTGTGCCCATCTTTTTCTGTCCTGAAGCATTTTCTTAATCTCAGTCTGGTTTGGGTTTCCCGTTTCCAAACTCCTAGTCGTTTTCATCTCACAATAGAACTTTTGTGCTGTTTTATAAGGGTAAATAACTGGACTGAACTATTTGTAAAATAAAAGTTGTTTTTAAAGTGATATTCTAGAATTGTTTAAGACCCTGTGCACTGTGATTGTCTGTAGCTTATACGGAATTATTAACCCGAGCACATTTAAACAGTTGACTGACTCGAGCAGTTTTTGACTAGATGGCGCTCGCTCTACCAATGTTACATTCTAGAAAATATACAGTACAGGATATACAAAGTAAACTATGAAGTATGTTTATTTGTATTAGTTTACAAAATGCAAAGTGAAATAACAGAAGACAATTCTAAATCAAATCAATATTTGGTGACTTTTCTTCAAAACAGCAACAGTTTGAGCAGATCCACTCTCAATATTGAAGTATTTTGTCTATTTACTCAATGTGCGTTTGGAAAAAAGGCTTTAAAAAAAAAAACTTAAATATGACAGGATTGAGAGTTCTAACATTTGATGGTCTGGTGTAGACCAGTTTGGCCTGGTTTTGTCTGGGATTCTCCAAATATTTGAACAGAATCTGCCCAGTGACAGTGGAGCTACAAGAAAATATTGATTTGATTTAGAATTGACTTCTGTTCTTTCACTTAGCATTTTGTAAACTAATAAACATAAACATACTTTCTAGTTTACTATTTATATCCACACCTGCCTAAAACGTTTGCACAGTACTGTATATGTATCAACTTAATGCATAAATAGATGTCAGTGGTCATGAAAATAAAAGAGTTTTCTGGTAGAACCTGAAAAAAGTACTTAATGGATTTAGCACAACCTGAATTACTGCTCACAATGAGAACCATATGACTTCTGTGAGGTTTAATGGTCTTTCCTTTGTATGTGTCACAGTTTGTATCTGTGAACTTTCTCAGGCAGTGAAAGTTTTTTTTTTTTTTTTTTTTTTTTTTTTATCATCTTTGTGAGACAGTCTCCTGTATAAACCCTAAATGGATCACAGCTGAGCCAGGCCTGCGTCAGTACTTAGATGTATTCATGAACAGGACAGCAAAGAGAGAAAGAGTTACTGATTTGAAGCAGTGCATTCAGTTTGTTGATCCTGAAAACCAGCTTTCAGATAATTAAAGAACAATACGTGGTTATTTCCTTTTTGTTTAAGACATTAATCAATTCTGAAGGATAAGATAAATAGATTTCAGTGCCTTAGGTTTTTTTGTTGTTTTTTTTTTTGGCCCTTGCTGAATCTATATTTTTTTTCTTTGTAGGAGTTGGTGGTAATTTGGTGGCGATCCAGGCCAGTAGGATATCAACTTACCTGCACTTTTGGAGCATTCCCGGAGTGCTCCCATACAAAATGAGACAACACTGGCCCAATCCATTCATCACATTCTTCTCCTCAGGTACGGTAACCATTTAATAACTAACAACACAGTAATTGTATGGAAAAGGTTTAGTGATTTTAAAACTGGTAATATTTCCCGTTATCTGTTAAAATGGTCTTCAATCTGGACTTTGGTCTGTTTCTACACTGCCCTGCTGGTCTTTTAAATGACCAAAAATGTGTCCTATAAAATATGTAAAAATGACTTTGAGCATTTATTCACACTTGCATTATATTTTAGATATTTTTTATATATATATTATTAAACGTTCTCTCCACCAGATGTCACTAAAGAGGCCAAAAACATCACATCTGAAGCTCTGATCCATCTTCTCAAAAATCCTTTAAAATTCAGACCTAGTGTCATAGTTTTTCAAATATCAAATGCTTTTAAATGTCAAAATTTAATGACACAGATTTGCTTCCATAGATTGCAGGCTTTAAAATTACACGTATCAATGTATCACTCTAGAACACACACGTCAAACTCAAAGCCCGAGGGCCAAATGCGGCCCTTTGCAATGTTTTATGTAACCCTCCAATGCATTGACTAGGTGATATTTTTGGCGCTACATTTTTACTGGGATCCAAATAAATCTTACAAAACAAACAAATCCATCTTAAAACCTGTTCGAATCCATCTAAAATGTACTCAAATCCCTCTAAAACCTATTCAATTCCTAATAAAACTTGTTCAAATTCAAATTAAACTTCGTAAAATCCAAATAAATCCTGGTCAGATTCATCTAAAACATATTTAAATCCAAATAAAACCAGTTCAAATCTATGTAAAACCAGTTTAAATGCATATAAAACCTGTTCAAAACTAACTAAAACTAGTTTCCATAAAAGGAGGAAATAAATGTTAAAGATAACTTTTGTAAAACTTAAATGAAAATGAAACCTTCCATTCAAAATTGAAAAAAGTGTCTCCATCTTCGACCCCTGAAAGGATTCTTATTAACTTTGATCACATTGAGTTTAACACCACTGTTCTAGAGGACTTTCCAAGGCAACAAAATCAGTGTTGATCAATGTTAACAAAATATAATTCTCTAGAATCCAGAAATTTAATTGAAAGATCTTTACAAATTTCAAAATGCTTTTAGATCCTCAAATTGATTGCAGATTTACTTTGATATACTGCAGCTTTTAAAATCAATTCTTAAAAGAGGACTTTAACCACAAAAAATTTAACATTCAAAAATTCATATACCCATTCTCAATTCTTCCCAAACGTCAGGTGCTTTCAAATGTCTTTTATTAATTATAATGGCACCCATTGGCCTCTTGTGTTTCCAGGGGTTAACTCGAGGTCGGCCCGGGTGCTGCTGATGCTAGTGGTCCCGGGTCACATGGTCTTCCTCTACGCCATCTCTTTGCTGCAAGGCGACGAGGCACCCATTTCTCTGGCCTTCGTCGTGTGCTACCTGTGTGCTGCTGTACTCCAGGTAAAACTGAGCGCTGACCTCTGCTGGTGGACTGAGGCACTGCATTTACACCTTTTATCATTTTGTGCTTCTCTTTTCAAATCTGACAGCTTCTTTTCAAATTCGGAGACTGATAAAGAGTCAGTTTTATCAAAGTCCAGATGTGGTTTTGTCTTTGAGCAGCTTTAGTGGGATAAAGTGTGGTTTAAAAGTCACTTTAAAAGAAACTCCGGCTGCGCTCACCCCTTAACCCAAGTCAGCTGTGAGGATATGAGCAAACCTGCCACGCATTACACACTACAAACAATCACTTTTATGAATTCCGCTCATTTTTATTTATTCTTTGGTGTCAGCTCAATAACTTTATGGCAGTTTGAACCCAATCTGGTGGTTTTAATAAGCCTTTCTTTGTGTTTGTACCGTCTGCCTCGTTGACTGTCAATATAAAAATGGTCTGATGAATCCCTCTTCTTCTCCTCTTAGGTGGGCATCCTCCTGTACGTGGCTGACCTCATCGTGCGTCTGATGTGGCGGCGCAGTCTGGACCCCGATAACTTCTCCATCCCTTACCTGACGGCTCTGGGAGACCTCCTGGGAACGGGTTTTCTGGCCCTGTGCTTCCGCTGCGTCTCCCTCGTTCACAGCCTCGGCCTCTGAATGTCTCCACTGTCTTTGTCTCGTCTCGCTCCATCATGTTTACACCGGGCCAGTAAATATGAAGTCTGACATTATACACTTATTTTAAAGTTGATCTAGAGACATTTTTACACACTAAGCACATTGTGTGAAGCCTAATATTTATTACAAAGCGTAATAGGTTTCAGAACTCCAGTACAAAATGATAAGCCTGGAGTCATTCCTTGTCATTACTTGTCTAATGGTGTTTTCAGCCGCAGTGATATGTCATCATGTCGGTTCAATTTGAAATCACATCTAGCTACACGGCACATTGTCAGAGTAAACGTGTTAGCTTTGTTTTTGGTCTTTGTGTAAAATGCCGGTTGATATCAAGGCATATTTCCATTGGAGCAGGGCAAGTTGGATCAGTATGGCCTGTTTTTAGAGACGTTTATATTTCCAAAAACAACCAAAACGTAATATAACAAAATAAAATAAAAAGTCCCTCAAATGCAGAGAAATAAAACTGAAAAAAAGCATTTTTTTTTTAAATTATTGCAGCATTACACTACACCTCTAGCTTACAAAGGATGATTATTTTAGATTTTAAGATGTATTTTTTTTTGTCCTCTTTAACAGAGTAGACAGTTGGTATCAAGATAAGGAGAAATAAGGAGTGAGGGATGATATGAAGAACTCAGACCCACGGCAGTAATTGAACCTGTGTCCCTTTGGTGACAAGGTGATCCACGAAGCGGTATTTAGTCACTTTTTTTTCCTAATGAATGACATCACATCTATCGTCAAATACAGTTTATCTCATATAAAAACACATTTTTTTATCGCCTGTATGACGTCACTGAATATCCTAAGCTTCTGTAAGGGTCACCCAGACCAAACCATGCCGTACTGCTGCAACCTGTACTCTTCAGTGGAGACGTGCCTTAAGTAAAAGACAGAAGTTGACATTTATCAGTCCAAGTCTGAACAGGCTGTTCTCTGCACTGTAGCTACAGGCTCTGAGAGTTTGGAATCTAACACTGACTGGAATCAGACTGGAATATTATCTGAATAGCTGTGGCAAACTTCACAGTAGCTTATGTTGTATGCTAGTTTCTAATTCCTCCATTGGCTCATACAGTACAAGTGTTTTGTGTAGCCTGTGGAAACGTAAATAGAGCTCAAAATAGAAGCAATTTTGCATTCGCACCAGCACTCGTTTATGTCTGTGCAACTTATATTTTGAAGGAAAATAGACGCCATGAGAGGTACAATAGTCAACTATAGAAAAGTGAACTATCCCCAATTTGTAAGAAAGAAGATATTGGATCTGTCATAATATTTCATAATGATAAAAAAAAAAAAGAAAATTGCATATTGATGAAGCTGTTTGTCACAAGTCACAGTGATACAACCGACCGAAGTACAGTGAGAAGAGCGGTGATAAAAGAGGAAATGTGGCTTTTAAAAATACACTACACTGGTTTTCCAAATGGTTCTTTAAACAGCAATACTACCTGATGTTCAACACATAGCTAAAGCTGCACAATCATCCAGGAGCTAGATTCATTGTTCTGATTGGATAAAATAACCTTGTGATAGACGGATATCAACAGGTGCTTCATCCATTCGCCTTGAAATACTCATTAGAGAGGACTGGTTCAACTATATGTATTTTATAAAGATTTGGAGACTCTGGTTGAAGCAGTGGAGCAACAGAAACACAACAGGACGGATGCTATACTGAGCAACATGGACCGAGAGCAGCCAGTAGCCATGAATGTAAACATCTCTGTGGCACAAATACCCAAACATGTACATACCTACGTAGAGCCTTCAACCACTGTCACAAAGCACTTTAAATCCATGAAGATGTTTGTTGTTGTGGAGCCGCGGTATCCCGTCACTACTTGACAATAACAGTCCCTTTAACCGAGGGGTCACATAGCCTTACTGCTCTAATTTCAGAACCATAAAACCTCACTTTTACTTGAGTGACTGCATATACATGACATATTTTAGCACTTGTGGGTGGTTAGCGTTGGGTTTGCACAGGTAATCGTTATAATATTTGTATTGTCAACAACTACTTGGTCACACTGTGCTTTTGAGGAAGTTACTGAGAATTGTTACGGCTAAGCTACAGTTTAATGTTGTGTCATAACAGCACAGAAATCAATCTTAATGGGTTTATGATGAACACTTTGAATGGTATGTGTACACTACTTGAACTAACATCTTTATCCTGAGTTCGTCTCACAAAACCCATGCCAGTGTCGGAGAACTTGTAGCTTTATTTAGGCTTTTCAAATGTACTGTAATTTGTGTCGACACTGCCACATAACATTAGGGAGGATGGAAACGCCTTGTTTCTCTTAACATTTTGGTTCATTTCGATCAGAGCTTCCACAAGTGTGTTATATCCATGTGATTGTAAAATAGGTGTGGTACCCAAATGTGAGTATTCCTGTGTTTTGTGGCATTGAAATATATTTTATTAAAAATTAACCGTTTTAAAAGCAGTCGTGTTTTGGACTACTTTACATCTAAAAACATACATAATGCTATGGTATTATATATTATTATATTATAGTAAATGCTAATTTCAATGTGAAAATGTGTAAAATGAACATTATGCTTACTCCTGAGTGCCTTTTCTCTTCGAATGAAAAACAAAAGTACCAGCGCAATTCACTTATAGCTCCAAGTATGTCAATGCATGAATGAGCATCTACGGTAGCCCTGCAGGGACATATTGTTGTCTAAGAGCAAACACAGTAAAATAGCTCTAATGGTGATACTTCTTTGATGACTATGATGAAAATCAGTTAAATTCATTCAAACTTCTCATGCAAGATGTAAGAGCAAAAATCGAGAAAAACATCTCCAGTGCTCAGTTTGTCCTATCTGGGCAGCTGTACAGGAACAGGAAGTAATGCAACTACTGGCTCCTTCCACTGGATTCTGTGGTTTCAAAAGTCAATTATTCCAACGTAGTCGCATGAAAATGGCTTTGATTTGTAATATTCATTGCAAGAGGAGAGATTGGTTTAATTACTTCTTGTTCTGCCAGAGAGGACAAACTGAGCACTGCAGGAACAGAAGCACATTTTCTTATTTGAACACACAATCTTGCAGGGAAGCTTGGAACATTGATTGATTAAATGATGGAAAGATAGATTCTGTATAATAACTTAAAAAATAAAATAATATAATAAAATAAAAAAATATAAAAAAATAAAATAATTCTATTGCACAGAAGCTCAACATCAATTATTGGGTAAAAACACATTAAAAACAGTTCTGAAAATACACACAATACTTAAAAATAAATAAAGAAAACATAACCATGATGAACTAAATGTTGTAAATAGAGAACCCACTATTTGACACACTTCTATGAGATTTGTTCGTGGCCAACAGTATGTCCCTCCAGGGCTACTGTAGGTGCCTACAGTCTACAAAAAGAGGGGTTGGAGATTTAAAGTTGCAACTTGAAATGTCACCACTGAGTCATGTCACTTTTTAGGGGCCCTTTTGGCAATGAAAACTCACCCATACTCACCTGACCCGTACTGTCCCACTTAAGAACGAGGCAAACGGATAACACACTGCACCGTTAAAGAAAGAAAAGTAGTTGGTCAGTGTTCCACTCAGCTGAAGTAAGTATTCTCAGATGTAGAAACTCTCAATAAAACTCTGCTTTGAGCAACGATCAGTTAGTGGTTTTGCGCTTGTCGTAGATTTGTATCGAGTGGAAATATTTACTGTCAACTATCAACTACTACAAAAATAAACCCCTCAATTCAAAAAATCAGTAACGTTCCTGAGTGAATAACAGTTTGTTGAATGTGAATTAACCCTGATGTGACTGTACTCACCCCGACAAGAGAGGCTCTGACCTGGGCCAGTCCTGAGCTGGACCCAGGCCCGACCACAGCTATGCGACTGTTTGTTCAGTTTACGGCGCAGTGACCACAGCTAAAACAGGCTCCGATGCACGGCAGAGTCAGGAATGTGGAAGTTTTCATTAGGATTCAGAGGATATGTGTGTGCGAGAAATGAAATAAAAGACACACAAAAACCGAGATTAAAAATATCCTGATTTTTTTTTTCTTTTTGGAATCATTACATGTGCAAAACCCCCAAAACGGCATATTCATGTAGCTGTGAAAAAGACAAACAACTCATTCTTTATCACAAGGTTCACAAAGAAAAAAAAAAGCCCTCGTCTGCTTAACAACACAAGCCCATACAAATAAATACTCTGCCACAACATGACATACATAAATAAGGCTTTCCATAGATATTAAAGATGGTTAGAAGAGTTGGTTGTATTCACAGTCTGTAGGTTTCACAAGAGAAGAGCCGGCTTCTCTGACATGAACTTAAGGCTTTAGGTTTGTCTGGGTAGAAATAATGAGAGGTGACTTTTACTGCAGTGGGTACTAGGGCTGCACAATGTATCGCAATATTATTTATTAAAAATGAATTGTATTGCAATAATTCTCAAACTGTGGTGCATCTAAATAAAAAAAACTCCTGGTTTAGACCTGGTTGATTTCTACATTAAGTCCTAGTTTAGACCTCTTTAGTCCTGGTTCAGTCTTTAATATTGATTTAGCTCCTGCTCTGACAAGTGAAAGTTAGTCCAGAGCCTTGTATTTTTTTTAAAATATTTTCCGAATCAGTTAAAGTTTTTACTGTGTCATAGAATAGCATTCAAATATCACAGCTTGTATCATCATTTCTCTAAGATCGTGCAGCCCTAGTGGGTACTACAGGGTCATGTAAGGCAACTGTCACTCTATCATTAATAACAAAAACAGCAATATGCACAATGGGATATGCCTAAATGCAATTCAGACACAAATTCTGAACCTGCTAATCAGGGCTGGGTAAAAAAAATAAAATTAACGTCAGTATTTTGAGTTAACCTTACAACACAAATGGCGGGCTACTAAGTTCTCTTAAGTTTGTGGGAAACACTGACGTGACAATGGCAGAAATAGATTAAAATTGTAAATGATCGGCTAAAGAAGGAAAAAATATACAGTATACCCAACTGCTTATGTTAAAGGACACATATTCACTATAACTGGATGCTTAAAAGTACGGCTTCACAATATATTGCAAATCTATCTTTATTTCAATATTATCGACCGCAATATGCATATCGAACTTGTTTCACAATAACGTTATGGTCTTCTATGTTGAATATCCTCAAAATATAAAAAAAAGTAAAAAGTAAATAAAAGGTTATCCTTATCTTTAGTTTAGATTCAGTCCTAGTAGTCTTAATTAAAATTTTGTCCTGATTGGAAGTTAGATATTTTTAAATTTTATTAGATTCAGACTCATAACGTTTATCATATCGTGTATACGGCTTAAACATTGTAAAAAGAAAAATCTGTTATTACCTGGTGATGGTTAAGAGGCACTTCCATCACAACCATAACATATGGTAATTGATCTAATGTCGTGTGCAGAAGCCATCATCTCAGAACAGGCAATATCTACAGGTATGTCAATTTATTTATGAATCATAATACACTATATTATGGCTGGATATTATGAATTTGGGATGAAAGAGCATGCAATTAAGCAACTAATTAAAGTGAATAGTGTGTCTCTTAACAAACATAGACAAGCATTAGCACTCTCCTGCTAAAATGCAACACTTTTTAAAATCTACCAAAACCTGCAGCATGAAACCCTGTTACTGCATTTGACAAACGCAACACCATCTTTTAACAACCCCAATTCTAAAAATTTAAGACACTTTGTAAAATGTAAATAAAAACAGAATGCAATGATTTTATCCACAATAGAACACAGACCAGATATAAGTTCGGTGTGTCATGCACAAATGAGAGTTAAAGTTGTATCAAGCAAAGAAGACGCCATATGTGAACACCATCCAGAAATGCCGCCATCTTCTCTGGGACAAAGCTCATTATTTAAAATGGAATGAAGGAAAATGGAAAGCTGTTCTATGGGCAGATGAATCATATTTTTTATTTTTTATTTTTTTTTTTGCACAGCATTTGATTCTGTTTTTATTTACATTTTACACAGTGTCCCAACTTTTTCAGAACTGGGTTGACTCCATTTGAAAAGTTCAGTCTACAACAGCAGATAACAGTTTTCAGTCTGTGTCCCCAAAATAGTGCAAAATTTTGATTCGTAAAACAAACTTCTTGAAAGGATATACATTTTTCTTCATCGAGTTCTGAGATACCCTGGAGTTGAATAGTTGAAGAGCAAGTAATCCATGCGGTACAGATTGAACAGTTTCTTTTGGTAGTAGGGGCTGATGTGTTCGAAAAAGCCGGCCGCCATGTTGCCGTCAGTTCGAGTGCTCTTATGGGACGTGGGAAACTGGAGCGTTCCCTCAACTCCGGCCAGTTTCAGTACGGCTTGGGCATCCGGCTCCAGAGTCTCATACTTCCCCACCACGTCATAGTGAATCAAACACGGATGGCACAGGGAATGAACCCGCTCCCAGTGCTCATTGTACGAGTCCTCCCTCTGCGTCCGAGGGTCCACGAGATACTGCACGAACTCCAAAAACGACACGTCGCTGCCCTTCTCCAGAGCGTCCGCTTTGGGGTTGGGCCTGTGTCGGCGGATGATCTTGGTGCCGTAGCGTTTGTGGAAAGCCGTGTTGTAGCTGCGCGTGAACTTGTTGCGGTACGCCGACACCAGGCGCTCGAAGGGCTCGCGCACGAAGACGAACTTGAGGTAGCTGCGAAGGCGCCGGTTGATCTCGGGGACGGAGAGGTCGGAGAGCCGCCGGAGGTTCCCCGGGACGTGGGCTTCGCTGGCCGGGATGGAGAGGGGGTCGGTGTAGCGGCCGTCGCCCGTGAGGACCATGAGAACGCGCTTCCAGTTGGTGCAGGCTACCTGGAGATTACACAGAGGAGAATATACGCTTAAACAAACAACAGCAAGGCTTTATGTGCTAAGAAAATATATTTGAAGTACAATTTTGTTTTTCCACTCTCCCCCAAAAGCAGCATACTAACCTTTCCTGCTTCTTTTATTTAAAAAAACGTCAAACTGAACCAACAGTGTAAAAAAATTACACTTATTAATGGCTTTCTATTCATATTTTTGCCGTTCCAAGAAGACTTATTTCTAAACCCTGACATATTTAGGATATTTAATACGTTTTACAGCCACGGAAACAGCGTTGGTTCTGGCTCCGCGCTTCTTCACCTCACATGAACTCACCTTGGGTACATAGCAGTATATAAGGCTGTGTTTGTCATCCACAATGAGGTGTTTGAGATCGTTGGGTGCGAGCACTCTGCGTTTCTTGGTATGGCTCAGACAGGCCTCCTCCAGCAGCTCCCTTCGGTCTTGGAGGGACCTCTGCGCGACCAACATCTCCAACTGCAAAAACCAGGTCAAGAATTAAATAACGGGGGAAAAGCAGGAGGCTGTTTCTTCTTAGATTAATAAGCACTCTGTCATCCTACACCTTTTCCACTCTTTGCAAAGAATAACTCTGGTCTCGATGGATTCTATTTGATTTCCCGGAGCTTTAAAGCATTTTGATCAAAGTTTGTAAATCCCAGAACTGCCTTTTTAAGATTTTTTTATGAGGTCACAAATTACAAACTGTCACATAAGTCTGTATTTCAACTGCACCAATGAGAGAGGGGCCCAGTCAGTGACAAGATGCCGTGTCCTCACCTGATCTCCATTGTAGAGAGTCTGTAGTGGACTCCTCCTGCTTTTTCCAGCCAGTCTTTTGCTGCCAGTCTTCACACCAGCCTCTACAGTGACACAAATTAACAAAGTGGCATTTATAACCTAGTGATATGATATGAGACGACAAGATATGATGTGAAAAGTATACGACAGTTCAGACTTTGTTATGGTTACTTTTGTGACCTTAAGTCTACCTCTAAAGTGATTTATACTGATGTGATATATTAGGAAAACACATCTTACACATTTCTGGCTTCATCTTTGCACAAAATATACATTATCTGAAGCTGTGTGGGGGGTTTTTCCACCCCAAAAGAACACAGACCGGTCAGAAATGAGAAGCACATTTTTACTATGTGTCATGCATTTGCAGTGAGGCTTAAATTACACTGTAAAGATGACCGTACGGAGTTATGGGCGAGTAAAGTGAGGGCCAACTTTCCGAGTCTGCCCTGCCTCTCTCTGTCGCGTCTGACGTTTTCCCTCCCTTCTCTCATTATAGACTCTATAGGAACACGGTGTTCCCTTCCCGACTTTATCTGTGACTCGTCAGAAACGTCCGTGCCTCCCCTTTTCACTCTGCCTTCAGCCAAATGTATTCTTTCCCAACGCACTTTTTTAAATAGAACGTGCAACGAAAACAACTCCACTTTCGAGGCAGATCCATTGGGTCTGACAATCCCCAGGCAGCTGAAAGATGATCGGATCTATAGTGTCCACTGTGAATACCATGTGCAAGCTCCTAATGCATATTTAGGTTGGATCTGAGGACATATTTGTAGGTGGAGCATTGGTCCTGGCTCACACTGAAAGATGTTCTAAGCTGATGTTATGTTTTCAGTGAAAGCGACTCTTTCACAGGAAACGTTGGCGAAAAGATCCAATGGAAACAAAAGCAGCTGTATTTTTTGTTTATTTGTGTAAGTGTGGAAACACATAATTAGACAACAATGGTAAAAACCTGTTGATTCATGTGGTGCTACTATTAATAAGCCTGTATACATGACAAATGACATCCCAGATTGAGTCTTACTAAAAAAAAACACAGCAAACTTAAAAGTAATAAACAGACATGGCTTATTTCCAACATTTCCAAAAACAAAAGGACAATTAAGTCATAAGGCATTAAGTTTATAGAGGTAAGACCTTGGGGAAACTTGGGCATCTTTCAGCAGCTTTAGTGAAACAATAGTTGAGCGGAAACAACAGCACAATGATCAGCTGTGTTAAGCTTGTAAGTGGCCATAATGTTGGACAAAGACTTTTTGTGAAATATCACTTGGTTAATGACAGTCTGATGATTTTGAAAGCACTGTTCCAGATTTTTGTTGGTGTATAAAGGTTGCCGCTCACGTCATGTTTGTTTAGTTGTGTGACTACTGAGTTTATATGTTTGGCGGCAGCTTTGAGAAATATGCTGCATTCATGCCACAGTATGCAGGCTTCTTTCAGAGGTTTTCAAGTAGCGTAAAAATTAGCCGGTATTAAAAAAAGAAACAAAATATTGAGCCACTAAGCCACTAATGTTCTCTACCCCACTCAGTGACAGCACACAGTCTGTTGCCATTCACCAAAATCCTCTTTTTTAAGCTTAATTTGCGACCACACAGCTCATAGGCTTACAAACTGTAAAAGGATCTATTATGATAACATTTCTTAATATGTAAGTGTTAAAGATGCAGCAGTTCTGACATTTATCTGTTTTAAGGTTGTCCGCATTTTGACAGCAGTTTGTTTTGAAGCCTTGTTTGCTCATACTGTTTTGAACCTCTCCCCTCTCTTTATATATAGCGCTGGAAGTTATACAAGATGACAAAATCAGAGCATAAAATGATGCTTTGTCATAAAACTTCTGAAATCGGCATAGCACTGGTTCATGGTTGTTCAATATTTGCATCAATGCTCAAAAAAGTTCTAAAAAAGTGGTCATAGAACATCCCTAGTCTATTTCGGATGAGCATTTTAAAAGTTTCAAGGTCAACCATGAGGGAATAAAGGAAGTAGAAGGCCTTTAGTGTGATATGATGTGTGATGTGAAGAGTTGATCATCTACCATCAACATGGCAAAAAGGCATGTATACTGGCATTTTATTTAAAAAAGTGTCTTTTCGTTTAACATTACAATGTAAAATCCAAAGAAGTTCTTTCACAATTTCAGAATTTTCCCTAAAGCTGTACTATTCTCTGTACCATGCTTGAGTTTTATCCGTTTCACCTCGAGACCACATCAAATTCTGAACCTTTTCAAATTAGGTAAGGCGTAAAAAAAGACAATATCCTCAGGCAAAAATTGAGCATAAATTTAAAGTTAAACAGAGAGCCATTTACATATTAACAATGATAAAACCAGAGGTGACTACACCACAAGTTTCCCATGCAATCCCATACTAGAATAAAATTGAAATGCGTGAATTCTAATGAGAATGGGCAGTGTTTTATCTCCTTCCTCGTCCTGCCCCAATAAACACCGTCTTTCCACCCACCCCCCGTTAGCTGCGTCTGGTACCAGACAAGAAAATGCACCTACTTTTATCTTCCAGAGTCAGATGAGTGAGAAGGATGTGGAGAGAGATGGGAATGTACTTGATCTACACTGCCTTGAAATGAAGCCTATAGAATGTGGAGAGCACACGTCGGCTCATATGGAAAGCATATCAGTGAGTAAGCAGTAAAAAAGGCCGGGGCAAAGGGTACACCGAGGAAGAATGTGATCCAGGAGGAGGCAGAGGCTCGGCTGTCTCTGCACTGATTTACATGGAACAAACAAATGGAAACAAATGATATCCATATAATGCTTGGTTCAAAGTATTGTTTAGAATCGGAAACACGGCTCTCCTTCAGAAACAGATGGAATTCCCCCTCAATAGGATTCATTTTATCCACATTTTACAAAAGATATCAAATACATACACAAAGAGAAATACCTCTAGCTGTCATTGGGGCAGTGTTGAGCCCAGCTGGAGCAGAAAGGTGCAACTTTTTGAAGAGAAGTTATGGTGATGGTTAGTTCTTGAAAGGTTCCAAAAGAAATGGACAGAAATAAACATTTTATTGGCAAGTAAGATGAGTAGAAACAACTCTGTGTCTACATGTTGCAACCTATATGCTTTTCAGAGAACTTTGTAGGACTAAGTAGGACTGTTTCTTTCTACAGCTGGAGAAGGGGTGCATTATGATATTCGTCTGTGAACAGGACGTAATAAGAGCCTTGTTTCCACTGGAGGGGTTAGTTACCGGTCGGGTCAGTATGGGTCTGTTTCCATTGTCAAAAGTGTCTTTAGTGTACTGTATGTCTTTAGGCACCCTGTGGCTTTTAGTTCTGACAGTGTGGTACAATTTCTTGCTTTGGGTTTTACATCGAGTTGTCTCCTTAAGGCTCCTTCTTTGTGACATAAAAACATTGTATTTGCAGTCTTTGTTGCATTGTTCATGAGCAGAACTTGTGACTAGAAGCAATAAAATGTAGGTATCGGGTGAAGCAAACTGAATTTTACGTTTGTGAGCTTGTCGCTTATTGTTGCACAGCTCTACTCCCAGTGTCTTGCTCTGCTACAAACGAGAGAGAGTACGGACTTGTTTCTTCTTTTTTCTTTGTTTTGAAAGTTTGCGTCAAGTATGATTTAAATCTCATATCGAAATTCAACGTTGTGCGGCTGACGTCAACCTCAGCTAACCTTGCTATCCTGCACCACGGTCTCTTTAGAGTTACCAATCCTTGCCATACTGACCTGACCTGTGCCTAACCACAATAAAAGCATGGCTGGTGTCAGACATCACTGTCTCAGCTGGTGGTTAGTGCTCAGTACTGCAACTGCATTGACAGTTCTTCGCTTCACTAACTTGCAGCTACCACATAAGGCTTGTAAGGCATTACTTCTAATATGCTAACACTTGTTTAACACTTTTGTTAAAACAAATATGATCCAAACCTTTTCTGCTGCTGTTACGTATTCACTTTTGGCTTTGTGAATCAGTTTCTAGTGGTTGTGTTGCTTATTGTCCGTACCAACATAATGTCAAGAAGTACAAGGGCTGTGATACTTCTAACAGTTGAAAGTGGCCAAATCTGTTTAAGTACGCAAAGGAAAAATAGTCCTATTAAAGTCTTTTAGAAAATCATATGAAATCAGACTGTCAAATTCATCTTCTTCCTGTAATTAATTAATAAAAAAAACCGCACACCTAATTTAAGAAACTAGAACAGAATATAGTCCTAGTGACTAGGCAAAAAGACGTCAAGAAGAAAGAAGTCACGAGTCCCTCTGTTTTCTTTCTGTGTGTGCTCACATGACTCAGCAAAACTCTTAAACTTCCTTTGGGCACAAACCATGCCACATCATCTGATCACCCAGACAGACTTCTTCTAATTCATTCTGGACCATGGTAGAAGATAAATTCACAAAATACAGACAGAAATATGGTGGTTCGGGCATTTAATCCAGACAGTGTAATATGATGAAGCCAAAACAATGCTGCTGAAGTCTTCAAAAACAGCACTAGGCCCTGTATAAAGCTATTAAACTTAAAAGGCACGTATAAACCTTGCTTAAAAGGCATCCTCGGTTGAATGCAAAATAATTAATGGGGAATCTAAGCTCTCGGTAAACACAACTGTATTTACCATCTCAAAGCCCAGTGCAAACTCTGAAAAGCCTCTACAGGAAACTCAAAGTAGGTCAAAGGAGGTTCGGCTTGAATTAAGTGTATGTGTCAGAATGAGAGGAAATATTCAGTAGGGTTAAGCTAATTTTGCGTTCAGCCGTGTAATTATGAAAACTGCAAACTCGGATAAAACTGCAGCAAAATGTGGGTGGTCTAAAGACGAAGCTGAGTCATGAAAACTTCAGTGTGCACTCAGCTTGTAAACCCAAACAGAGCAACAAACGGGGATTTACCTCTGGAAATCAAAGCCGACTCTTGCCCCGGTTTGTTAGCTGGAAAAGAGTGTTGCAAAAATGTACATTGGTAAGAAGTTCCAGTTACTTCAATAGATCAATAGATGTGTTTGGTCATACTTTAGCTTATAAAGTAAGTCACTGGCTTCAAAATTTTACACAAAAACATCAACAAATTGTACCCCCTTTCGACAGAGTGTCCAACCAACCAGTCACCAAGGACTGTAATTCAAAAGGCTTCATTTCTGGCTTCCGCAAATGTATAGTCATATTTATTTTTGAGGTTTGACACAAAAGAGAAGATGCCTTCAAACAAACCGCTGCTTTGTCTCAGTCTTGTATTCCATCACAGAGAACAGAAAAACCACCAGTTCCGTTTAGACCCAGGAAGTGAGTCAATTTTTTCAGCTCAAGAAGACGCACAACAGTCTTTCAACAGCATCAAGTAAAGCCCTTTTGTTCTCATTCACACAAGTGTCCATTTAGACCTTGTTTTAAAAACCCTACACATTTTGTATTCAATTTAAAGCTGCCACTTTCTTAGTTTGCAGTTAAACCACATCAGTCAAGAAAGTTTTCAATAGTGTATTTTTGCCTTGATATAACATACTTTGCACTTGCTTATCGAAGGAAAGTACACACTTTATAACTTGCTGTTTTTATAACTGCCCAGAAAGGAGAGACTGAACCCAGAGCTCACAAACTGAACACTAAGAGAAGAGGTGCATCATACATTCTTGCTTGAAGGCTTACAACATTCATGAACTAAATGGATTCATAACTAACTGTTTATCTGCCCCATTTCTCCTATCTTTGTTCATTCAAACAGAATGTCCATGCAGGGCTACCATAGGTGCTCAGCGGCTGTAGAAAGGAGGGACTAGGACGTGTTACATTGCAAACTTTATTGTTTATTTGCTTATTATTATATTATTGCTTTATTGCTGTGTGACTGCTTTTCAAAAGTGATACAATTTCTTGACTGAAAACAACAGTCCAGAGTATGCTTTAAATAGTGAATAGTTGCAACAAAATAACACTATTTGCATTTATCTATTTAAAAAAAAGGGCATTTAAATCCTTATAGACCCTAGTGGGTGCAGCCATATTAGTTACATTACTCCCTGTTCCTACAGATGCCCAAAAAGGACAAATTGAGCCCTCGTAGTGGAGAAGCACATTCATTTGTCTTTTTAGGGTTAGGGCATTAATTGAATAAATTGATTTTGTGTACATTTTTTGAGAGAAATCCTCATCAGACTTGTATTCTACTGGGTTTCTTTATAGACAAGAGCATGTCCCTGCAAGGCTACCATGGCTGTTCACATGCTCATGTTTAGAGCAACAGTCTAAACTTGAACCACAAGATGTCCCCAAAAATGTCCAGAAACTACACACCTATAGGACTATTTTGTGGCCTTAACTAAATATAAAATATGAAGTTTTTCCATCCATTTGGCTTTAATAGGTCAAAAATATTACCTGTTAATGTTCCTTATGGGCTTTGTTTTTTATTTATTCGCCATCTATTAAATTCAGCTTGACAAGTAATTGTTGTTACAATGACATTTTTAAGCTTTTGTGAGCACAAATTTCAAGAAAGTCATACAACCTAAAACATTAAAAATAAATACATTTTAAAAGCACCAATCACTGATTAGAGTTTTGTGTTAGAATACTAATGACTGTTTTACTTCTGTTTCCTACAGAGAGAATAGACAGAGAGAGAGAGGAGAAACCTGAGACCACAATTGCGTCTTTACTGCAAAACTATTTTCTTAATGAGGTAAAATGACATGTAATTGCATTTGTAATAAACACACGCTTTTATAAGAGCCACGTGCTGGAAGTTTCCATGATTGCAGAAAAACCACTATGTCATTCACTTTGATTGCGGCGCATTAAAGTCAGTTTCACAATACAACCGAAAGTGAGCCCAAGTGAAAAGGATGCTACAATTGTAAACAACTCAAGACAGGATGAGATAAAGAGGCTAATAGTAGTAACAGGATGTAGCGTTGCTAGATATGAAGGCGTTACTCTTCCCACATGCTCAGAGATAAGTCCACTGCAGATGGTGCTAATTACAACAAGATGAGGTGACTGCTAATGAAGCACACTGCTGCTATTAATCAGTATTAACACCTTGTGTAAATGAAAAAATAAAACGATATAAAAACACTACTAAAGCAGCTCATCCAATTAGTGGTGCCTGGCTTTAGTTTTTCAAATGTTTTGCAGTTACAACACAATTCTGTATCAAAAACTTTCTGCCACCGTTTCAGGCCATGGGCTAACTGTGGACATTAAAGATTGGCCTGCAATGTTCTATTTTAGAGTGTTCTATAGTGTGTCAACAATACAGCAAAGTCTTTAGAGTGTAAGAGTGTCACTATTCATCAAAATAAAATAAATATCTAGTTGTTGTTTTGTATTTTGTAATAAACTATGTCTTGATAAATAACGTATTATATCTTTTTTATAATATGTTACATGGTTTTATGCATGATTTGCCACATGAAGGTCCAGATTAATTAACATATTTATTTATGTTGAGAACACACTGTCAACAAGAGCCTCTCCTCAGACTCAGTTGGTTTGCATGGCTCCAATTCATTAATTGTTTGAATTGTAAAACTTAAGGTTCTGACATTTTTCTGGCATTGATCAAGTAAAGGTGCAAGAATTTATGAGACCAATATATCCAGCCTGTATTGTAGTTCTACAAAAGCTGGCAACCATAAATAAAAGGTCATGTGGCCTTTGAATTTATGACTGTCATAATAATGTATGGGAAATAATAACCGTGAGGACTTGTGTAGTGACGCACACTGAGCAGTCAGCAGGTGTAGCATGTGTTGTACCTTCCAGGCATCGCTGCTTTATGCTGGGCTTTCAGCTGCTCTGATTTCTGTTGTATTATCTATAAGAGGCACTGGCTTTAATTACACACCAGAACCTCATATACGATGAAATTTATGACGGAGGTAAGAAAGACTGCATTTGGAACATGTCATTTGTAGTTTATTATATTTACTTAGTTTTATGTGCGTGCTTTGAAATGACACCATAATTGCTAATGGGGACAGGATATTTTTATTTATTTATTTTTTCGAGTTTTGAGATGAAATGTATTACAAAAAAAAAAAAAAAAGTTGTTTATCACCCAGTGCCACAATAGAGCCTCATTTTCTGAGAATTTCTGCCACCCTTTTGAGGGGCCAATATGTGAAACTTGGACAGAATTTGTAAAGCATAACGGTGCATTTACATTGAACACTCATAACATTAATTATCTAAAAAATTCTTGCATAGTTGGAAACTTGAACAATGTGTGTTTATCAGCTCCATCTGGTTATGAAATTAGTTTCTAAATGAGTCTAGTACACACAAGTGGGGGACTTCCTGCTGTCTATGAGTTCAGTTTGTTGTAGCTAGCAGCTAACATCTCTGTCAACATGCATCTTTTTACGGATAGGATGGTTATAAAAACTTAGCTGTTTTTTCTTTTTTTGTCTTGTTGACAGTTCACAAAACACAGCCACAGATTTTACAAATGGATGGTGTTTACCAATGCAAGAGCAACAAGTACAAATGCAAAACCCAAGTATTTGACACAAGTTTGCCACCATATGCCTGTCTTGATAACAGTGGTTCCATTTGTGCAGCTCTCCTTGTGTCATTGCATTGCTTTATTTAAGTGTAATGGACCGCATGACAGATGTTCATGTCTCAATGAGTCTGTACATAGACTTTGGATGTAACTTACTTGTAAGAATATATAAATTTGTGTTTGTTTATTTATTTAGCTGTTGCTAGTGTAGCAACGGGCCTCGTTTCCACTGGGATGGTACAGGGCAAGTCAGATCGTTTCTTCTGGGTATAAAAGGGGTCCCTAAAAAGTGTACCATACCACTTTTGGGACACCTCAGCTTTGTAGGGCGCTTTGGGGGGGCTTAGTAAATCACTGCAGTCAGCTGATTGGATAATAAATAATCACTAAAGCAAAAACGAGATTTAATGTTCAGAAAGATGGGAATACAGAAACATTTTGATGTTTACTGCAGCAAGACAGGGCCATATCTCCAGCATCTAGCACTGCTAAACACAAGGATTTATTCACACACCTACACACCAGGATTTATTCTCTTTTTTAAATAATTGATTAAAAATGCATTCAAGTTTCAAAAAGTCTGCTTCAAATACGTTTTATATCTTAGATAGAGACACGTTGCTCTTCGAAACTGACTCGACCCATACCATACAACCACCGGAAATCAGGCTAAGCTAACTACCGCAAGTACAGCAGAAGTACAACAAGTTTATGAAGCATGTTTGGACCACAAGGTCAATAGTCTGGCTAACCACAAACATATTCTCAGTGGACTATTCTTAACTTTTTTTTTTACAAGCAGCAATGACACTTTCAATCCACAAAGAGCAATGCAACAGTTGAAAGATTAGAGCAATACAAACAGAGTTCCAATAAAGGAAAAGGACAAGACTTCCTCACAAGACTGCTTGGTAGCCTGTCATTGCCAGAGGTGCAGTCTGTCCCTTTGTGATGTAGAGCATTAGCTGTGTGTAAAACAGAAACAGATGACTAAAACCTGCCATCCATGTGTGTCACTTTATGTGTAACATTCTGCTCAGACAAGGGTCCAGACAGTTGTAAGGGCACAAAGTAGCTTTAATGAAAGACAGGGGTTTAAAATGTGGTCTTAAGGTGACTGTGAGTAATTAGGCGTAATGGTCCAACTGTTGCCTCATCTGAAAGAGCATTACAGGCAGCAGTCTGTACAGCTGTTTAGCAAATGAAGAGTAAGGTAGGACAAGAGAAACATTTCGCAAATACAAGAGATATAATCTTCCAGGACATTGCGAAGAATTTCAATAGTTAAAACAAGCTTCTGAATGCCACTGACACTGAACGGGGAGACATATTCTGTGCACTACTTGTCTCGTAAAAAAGAAATCTTAAAGCTTGTGGCTGCCAACAAAGTAAACAATATTCAACAAGTAACATTCAACCAAAGAGGAAAAAAAGCCTTTAGATCACACATGTCAAACTCAAGGCCCGGGGGCCAAATGCGGCCCTTTGCTCTGTTTTATGTGGCCCTTCAATACATTTAGTAGTTTACATTTTTGGCACTAGGTTAAATTTTTAGATAGATTTGAACAGGTTTTAGATGGTTTTGATTTTTGCTACAAAGATTAACCTACCACTACCTATTACAACCTGTTTAAATCCAACTAAATCCTGTCCAAATATGACTAAAACCTATTCAAATCTGACTAAAATCTGTTCAAATCCAATTAAAACCTGTTCAGGATACAATCTCTCAAAATTTAATCTCCATCTTCATCCCCTGGAAGGATTATTATTGACTATTGCGGCCCCTCACCACTTTGAGTTTGACACCTCTGCTTTAGATAGTAGCATTTGCTAATGCTAATGGTAGCTTATTCCTGCTAATCTGTCAAATAGATTGTTTGTCAAGCTGACAAACAGAAATACACTAAACAGACGTACACAATGAAGTGTGGTTTTATTAAAGCGAACTGTGGTGAGAATCACTCTATTATGTCACATTTTGTACAGAGGGCCTGATTGCATATTTTGTTATTGCATATACTTCCTGTAATCTTGAGTCCACTGTTTTTGCTCTTGACTGGGTTTCAAGGATTTAGACTTAGAAAAAACTGGGCTGTAGTTTCTTCATCTTAACAGTTCACTAAGGCAAGCAGAAATCTTTAGATATTTTCTACAAGTCTGAAAAGAGAAACAGACAGAATGGCTAACAGACTAGCATAACTGACACAAATCGAATGACAGATGTGTTGCGCACATAAGGTTAGGCACTGCTTCAATTCCTGTTTTCTTAGGTTTAAACAATGGATGCATTAAAACGCCATTAACTACAGCAACCTCAAAGGGTCAAAACTCAAACTTTAAATTCCCCATGAGGTAACTGGTTTGTATTGTTTATCTCAAGTTAGTTTGAAACTAAAAGCACATAAAAGTTTACAGTTGCAATCTTGAAAAAACGTGAAAAGCAAAATATGATAAAACATTAAGAATTTTAATCATTTTCCAGGACACATGGGAAACCTGCGATATTTTATACTACCACAAACATGACCATTTTAACAGCAGATTATTACCATTTTAATATGTTCTGTGAAGTACTTCGGGCTCTTATTGTTTACTCTGGAACAAATTAGCTGTTTTTTCACAACTCTGTCACTTTTGACTGTAAATACTGACTTGTTCGCTTCCCCTTTCACACTTACACACTATGCAAGTGTAAGCAAACACATTTTTTTTCATGACTATTTCTGTTTAAATTGTTTGTAAAGGTAACAAACGTAAGTAAATTTCCACTTCACGTCAAAAAATGTTCTTACACCAGCTTGAGGGGGATTTTTTAAGCTTCAAAGAGAAAGATAAATAATCTGTGGACCTTATAGTGCTGTCAAGCCTGAGCACGTTCAGCCATACAACATATCATGCACACTACAGATTCTTATGTTACATTCTGGTAGCTCTCACTCAAATACATTCACTCACTTGAGGAACGTGTACTTCCAGTGTACATAGAGCAATAAATATGGCTTGATTTTACTAATGGCTTTATAATGAGAGTCTGTATATGTTTCCTGATGCAGGGTGGTGGCACAGGAAGTGAGAGAATAGAGGGCAACAATAATACGCTTTGCACTTCCTGTCCAGTGGGAGTGACAGCACATTTAATTAGGACAAATGGCTCGGAAAGGAAAGCAGATAAAGCTAAAAAAAGTGAATATGCGTTACAAAGTGACACCCACAAAGACGGAATGGAATTTGTGTGTTTTAGTGAGCAACTTTATACTTCAAGCGAGATAAAGAGCACAGTGAGTCTATCGCAACAGATTAAGGACAACTTGTGACCTGCAACATATTTCAATTATGAAATTAAATACTACTCAATGGTTTATTTTTATTTTTATTTTTTGGACTTTACATTAAGCTAGAAACAAGTAACAGAGCTCGAACACGAACTAAAGAAAGAAGGTCACAGTAAGTAATGAAGCAATAATTCCAGATTATTCTTGTGAATATGAGCACCGCACAGCTTTATTTTAATTTTTAGGCTCCTTATTAGTATAGAATCCCCTTTCAAGCTGAAGACCAGGAGTAAGATTCCCCAGCAGGAAGCCATAACTCCAACCACAAGAGTCACAAGCCAGTGTATCTTTGTTCCAGTCCCAAGGCCAGATAAATGGGAGAGGGCTGCATCAGGAGAGGCATCCGGTGGTAAAGTTATGTCAGACTGAATATGAGGAAAAACTTCCCTATAGCAACCCCTTAAAGGAGGGATTTTGTGTATTTTGATGATAGCAATGACTGGCCTAATTATCAATTGCTACTTGACCTGGCGCACCTTTAGAGCCTATCCCTGCAGCTTAGAGCAGGGTACACTCAGGATAGTCTGCAGTCCATCATAAGATAACAAAGCATCAGACTTTTATATTTCTCTTGATCAATCTAGTGCCCCATGAAAAATGAAAAGATAAACTATCCAGCCATGATGTTTTTCACAGTGGAAGACAGTCGTCGTGCTTTGCGAGTGCCATGTGATACACAGAGCCCTGACTGTGCATCCCGGGCCTCCCTCAGTCCTGCCATTAGATCAGACGAGGGACACGCACTGAGCCCATAAATTAGACATCTTTGGAAAGGTAAATAAAGCCTCACCTGCACACACTGCTCTTACTGTGATGCTGCTCTGCTCGGTGCTGTGCTAATGCTATCTACCTAAAAACCTTTCCATGAATGCACTTCCAGGTAGATTTGCAAATGAATGCTTCAGATAAAAGAATGAAGCAAACTGAAGCAACGAAACACAGTGTTTGACTTTCGGGAGTTCTTTGACCAGATGCTTTGTCATTATGCAGGTCTGGTGCTTTGTCGACATCCTGTGAATGTGGCACCGCTCCCCTTTTCATGTGGGCTCCACGGCTGCTACTGTTGGTAAAGGCTGTAACACAGGCAAGACAAGACAGGCAGCAAGGTTGTACAGCTATAAAAGTCAAGGGTGGGGCGTGGGTCAGGGGGGCGCCCGATGTGTGCTGTTCACTGAGGGAACATGTGGTGCATCTGCAGATAGTCACAGTGATGGTAAGTAAAGGTATATTCCAAATAAACCTTTTTTGACTTTTCCATCAGTGAGTGTGCAGTTAATCTGGGTTACATGTTGCAAAAGTGTCAGTTGTTTAATTTGAATTGAGGACGCAATTGTGGTTTGGTTTGCAATCTAACTACCAACCAAAAAACAAAGCTTTTCATGGAAACAAGATGGTATGAGACACATTTGCCCATGACTGCCACTTAAGCTCATATTAAAAGAACGACACAGTATGTCACTGGTTTTCATGCCCTGATTATTGTGCCATCTTCAAACCACAGTATTCCTTAAAACTGGTCATCCACACAGGCATTAACACGCTTGCCACATTTTCAGCACTTCAGATTTTTGTCCCGATTTGTCACAAATGTGTATCTTCATGATTATCTAAATGACACAAAGTCCCCACAGTTTGTCCAAGTACAAGTATAAATGCTTTGTTTACTGCAAATCATAGCCCAAGGAAAGACAGGATTAGTAGCAAAGTGTGTTAGCAGACCAAAGCAAGAACAAAATGTCTTGCTTTTGAATGTATTTCATCATCATCATCATAGTGTGTGATAGTCAAATTCCAAGAAAAAACACGGCTAGCATTTACTAGCTAATTAGGTTTTTAGTTTGCCAGTGTGGGAAACTGGGGTTCAATTCCTGAGAAACAACACAAAGGGGTCAGCCCTTTGTGCCAGTCCCAAACCTAGATAAATATAGAGTTGCGTCAGGAAGGGCATCAGAATTAAAAACCTACGCCAGACTAATTATGTGAATCACAAGATTATGGGAGAGGCTGAAACAGCCTTTGTTATACAGCTTTCACATTGTGTAATAGAACATCACTACACTCCAGAATTTACTCTCTTTTTAATATTATTAAGTGCCAAGACAAAAGGTTTGAACGCCTACTTCATATGATTTATATCTCATTTAGTAACACAACATTTGCCTGTACACGGCACAAGTCTTTTGAAGCCAACCGCAACTGTTTTTAAGCAGAACCAGAGGTCACTTGCTTGATTCAAGTTCAAATACCCATTCCTACTTCTCTAAACAAACCAGATTTTCTGAGGAGAAGAATCAGAGTTTGATTAAAGTGGAAGTAGCGGTTATACCAAAAAAAATATGGTTCACTGTTTTTTAACATCTTCTTATGAATCCACTTTTCTATTTTTCTTGATTTATCATGATACACTTTGAATCCAAGGCTAATGAACCCAAATGGCACCAAATTTGTTCTAAGCTACACCATAAACCTTGTCAAAAGTACTTGTAAATGGAAAACCAATTCCTCTTCCCTTTCAACTATGCCACTATGTGTCAATTCCCCTAGCCTTCCTTGGGAGTCCAAATCAATCACCTCTCTTTACTCCCTCCTGAATTGTGTAGCTCTCTGGGGAACAATCTGTCTTTCAGCATCCCAAACCAGGCTCTGAGTCCCCGAAAACAAAGGGACAGGAGAGAGACGTGGAAGGGGAGGGGGTGAGGTGAGGAGTGGGGAAACCAGAGGAATGCAGGGGGTCTATAGGAGAGGAGGAGGAGGAGGAGGAGAGAGGGGTTTCAAAACATTCCACAGGCCACAGTGAGCGCATTCATACCTCATTTCATTCATGTTTCATTATGTCTCCGGCGCAGGCCAATACAGGTGTCCGGGTCGGCTAAAGTTAACAAGCGGACTGATGCCATGCTGAGTTTAAAGCCATCTGCTGAATACTCATTTTACCAGGCTAATTGTTTGCATAAGCTACGGTGGAAAAATGTATCCTAGCAGTCCTTTATGTCACCCAGTGTGTGTCCTAGAATCACCACAGTTAGCTCTAGGAATTACCAGCAAATTGAACAGAATGCTAATGTGCGCAACACTTGAGGCTTTGCTATCGTTAACCCCAGAAAAGCAGCGTGTCGACAAGTCTCTTAAGCTGCTTGTGTCGCAACAAACATCTGTAAAAACATGAATATGTAAAAAAAAATGTGGTTTGTAATAGGGCTGCACAATGTATCACAAATTTATCATTAGCACAATAAATCATTATTGCAAAGTCTGTATCGTACTACTGCACGACTATATTTGTAGTAAATTCATTCATCAAGTGTAGTTGATTTTTGCATTTTTGCACCAGTGCTTATTTTGTTGCGATTGTTGCTTTGTGTTTACTGGCCATTGTTGACAGTGGTTTAATGACGTGGACTTTCTATGACTGGTTTTGCAGAAAATTTAGAGAGTCCCAGTTTGGAGATTTGAAAATACGAGACAAACAGTTGAGCAAATTTAAGGCATATTTTATAAATAGAAAATTGTGTGACGTCAAAGAGTGAAGGTTCTGAACGGATTTTGAAAAAACTTGAGGAAAAAGAGATACAGTTTGTCATTAGAGTTGGTGGATAGAGCATAGTCTTTCATTTGTTTAAACTGTAAGGCAAACCATAGATGCAATGGTCAATGAAAAATCAGGCAGTGAAAATCATACCACAGCAGTAGGACCCTCACATTAAAGCTACACAATGCGATATTCAATTTTAACTCACTATATGCCCTTCGCTATTTTAATGCCCCAATTGGCATTTTATAAGTTGGATCACATCCACAAATATGAAATTCAAGCTTCTAAAAATATTTTCACTAGTTCTACAGTTACAGCTAATAATTACTTTGTTTTAGCACAATTTGATTTAAGGCTTGGATAATTGTTTCGACCTGAAAAGTGAGTATCGATCACATGGAAGACTATAACGTTCACACTTGTTAAAAAAGTATGGAATTGTCTTTTCATTATTTTATAAATATGTGCTCCAGAAAACAGACTCTGATACCTGCTACACATTATTTCTGCTTTATGTGCATTAACTTTTTCAGAGAGCACGTTAAGCAAGCAAAAACAGTGGAAATGTGGGGAGTATTTGCTAAATGTGCAAAATAAGCTCAGTTTACGGTCTCCATAAACACTTCTAAACTGATATATCAAAATGCAAACATTAATATATTAATGCAAACCTGCAAACCTAGAATGTTTTGACATAAAAGTATGTGTTGACTGAATATTATCTGTATGGAGAGTTATTAATGTGTTCTTTCCAAGTAGCCAACTGTTGTTTCAGGGTTTAAAAAGTGGCATTAGAATCACTTCCCCTTTCCATATCTATTAAAAGAGCCATATTCATTTTTCAATAAGAAATTCAAACCCTATGATCAAGCATTTAGCGAGATGCTCCATCAAAACTGCAGCTACAGCTTCAAACAAATGCGGACATTCACAGCTACTTACCTGTGTGTGGACAATAAAACATAAAAGAGCAGACCATCAGAAACAAAAAAAAATGCCTTTAAATCCGGTTAAATGCACTTACCTGGCTTGGTGACGCTTTGAAAGTAAAGCACAAGCAGGAAGACCGAGCCGAGGAGCGTGGCCAAGAACAGGAGTCCTCCCCGGGGCATCCTCATGGTGAAGCCCGGCTCGGCTGGCGGAGCCCCCGACTCCTCACCGCTACTTCGCATCGGTTCATACGAGATAACTTCATACGAGAGGCTGCCAGGGAAACTCCAGGTCCTTTTCAGCTTGAATTTCAGCCATGAACGATAACACAAGCCGGGAACTTCCTATACGATTATTTATAGCTGGCTATATGAAATTTAACAAAGAAAAAAAACTATTTAGGCGACCCCTCTCCGTGTAGTGAGCAAAGAAAACGCGTGTATTTATGCAGTACAAGCAAAAAACTGATGATAAAATGAGTCAGAAAACGGATTCAAATGATACTAAAGCGAAATAAAACGTGTGGATGACTTATTCTGATTTCTGTAAAGTGTCGATGTTAACCACAGCGGCAGTAGAAGAGTTAGTCGAAGATACACAAAGTTCCCCTGAACACGACTGTGGCACCATGCCATGACGTCACACCCCCTCTCTGCCCCGTGCATTGGTGCGTTCAGGTGCTGTCGGAAATGTATAGTTACACTAAAGTAAGTTGCATTTGAGCTTATCACTCGCGACCACTCAGCAGTTTCAGGAGGCGTTTAGGAACACAAGTCTACTATTTGTCAGTGTTGGTGGTTGAAAGTAGGAAACTAGTGGAGATTTTCGGTTTCATTTGTCATCAGGCGATCTATTGCTGAAGAAATGGAAACCGTTTGTTCAAAGATTTCAAAATACTGAAGAAAAACAGTCACCAACATTTATTTTTAAAACAATTTAGATTTATTTATACGGGATATATTATAGTGTGCAATAGATCTGTTTATTTATTGATAAATGAATGCGTAAATAATAAATTAATAGAGGAGAATGTAGAGATACATAGAGAAAGACCTATTCTTAAACAGAGAAAAAAAAAAAAAAACCTTATGCCCCCTCTACAGTATCTCGCAAAATATACTAATGCAGTCAAATCAGTTTGGATCTTTGACATATCCAAGACTCTAATCACCACCAAAGCCCCATGCCCTATTATATGATATAAATATTTCATTGTTATAAAATATTTCAAATAATTAAACTGGCATTTAAAGGGATCCTAAAAATGATTGTTTTGAGTAGGTTTAAAGGTGTGAAAGAGAATTATGAAAAAAGTCAGAAAAATACTGATGTATGATGATTTAACAGCGTTAACATTTTTGCCACAAAGGTGCCCTGGTGGTTTTTGAGGAGGGCACAAGGGTTAAAATAATTTGAAGAGTAACAGTATTAATAAACCAAAGTAACCCTGTTGCTACTTCAATTGTTTATTACAATTAGTCAGTAACATGCTGAGTTTCTGTAGGCTATTGATTTATGCCAGATAGTCATGTCCTTTTCAGTTTTGAATTCACTAAGCACAGGTTTCATTCATTTACATACATACACAAATGTTAATATAATATGGCAGGGTTACTGTTATTCTTGAGTGCATGTTTTTATTGTTTTGGTGTGTTTTATGTGCTTTTTTACTTCATGGCTGATGGCTTTATGTGTTTTATAACCTGACCAATTTATTTGCACTTTTGTTTGACCGTTATAACATCATTTGGTTGCACCGATGAAGAGAAACTACTTTAACTGTACGCTGCTTTCTTTAAAATGAATTTGAATAAATATAAAAACATAATAAAAAAACAAAACAAAACATGATTTTGGTTGTGAGAGTTTTACCATGTATAATAAAATTAGACTTTCGCTGTTTGAATTACCACAACTTTCAGAGGTCCTGAATCAAACTGTATAAAGTAGCCTAGATTTATTGGATTGTGATTAGAATCAAAGAGAATTAAAATTAAGAATTAAAACAAAGAACACATTTCAAGCCAAGGTACCTGGATGTGCTGGTCCAGAGGGCTGCACCAAAAAGCAAGCTGGACATGGCTAGGCTGTACAAATTCCAAAGCTGAACTCAGAGATAAGTATCAACATCATGGTTATCAGTTATTATTAGAGTGCGTTCACATGAAAAGAAGTGTATGGAGGGTGTAGATGGGTTGCTGCAGTCTAATACCTGTGCTGCGGGGTCCCAGGCAGTAACAGCTGGTCAACAGGGGCCACTTTTTAGGGAATATGGGAGAGAAGCATGACCCACTTAAACAACTACACTGTAAAAGTCAACATCCCTGTTCTTAGAACCTCTATCAGGATCTATAATTAAATTTCAAAGTAATATCACACTTGCACTATGCTGACTTTAGGTCATTAACAGCTTATTGCTCTCTGTTGTTTACAAATGGCCCCCTCATTTCTCAGGATATACCCCCCACACAGAACATTATCACTGTTCTCTCATGCAATGTCTACAACAAGTACTAGATAAAAAGCGCTTATTACAAAGTTAGCTACATTTTCATTTCAAACAAATGTCAGTTGAAAGTTGAATGAAACACAATTGAACCATTGGAAGTAAATATGTATGCCATCCAAAAGTCAATATGTAATTTTATTGTATTCATTTTTATTTTCCCTTTTGTTGGGGGAGGGGGGTGGGGGCTGATTGGACATTGGAGAGAATTTATGTATAATATATACATGTGTAAATGTGTAAAATTAAAAAAAAAACTAGACAATGGATATTGTCAAAAAGGAACTGGGAAAAATATGTATCTGTCTTTATCTATCCAACCAAGCAGGCAATTGACGCAGGACTTGATGACCCTGAATGTCATCTTCATTCTGACCCCGGCCTTACAAAGCTTTGTGCCTCCAGGTCAGGATAGGGGTCATCAATAGCATGTGTAGAGATATCCGTGGTTGCCCAGTAGGAGCCCATCAAAATGTTAGAGTAAACATAAGCCTATCTTCCCCAATTCTTTGAAATGATGGCCCAGAACAGAACAGAACCTGGCTATAGAGTATCAACACCAGAGACCAACATTTTATTTCTGTTTACATTTTAGCATCACAAAACATTAGAGCATGCAGTATGCAAGTAGGAAATTTAAAAAGCAGAAACCAATACCTGGACATTAATGCTGCTAGTCGACAAAATGCTCTCCCAAGGGTTTAGAGATGATAATATGGAAAAACCTTTGGAGTAGATTAATACCATGGACCCATGAGGACCACTGACAGGTGAAGTGAACACTGATTATCTTTTCATCCTGGCACCTTTTAGTGAGTGGTATGTATTAGGCAGCAGGTGAACATTTTGAAGCAGGAAAAATGGGCAAGCGTACAGTGTAAGTTTGACAAAATTGTAGACTGCTTGGTCAGAGCATCTCCCAAACCTGAGCACTTGTGGGTGATCCTGGTCTGCAGGGAAGGAACAGTGGTGAGGTATTCTCATTGAAAGATACTCTTTCAGAATACCCGATAGAATACCTTTCTATTGGGTACTGACAAAATGCCTTTGTGAATGGGGCTGCGTAGCTGCAGACCAGTCAGAGTGCCCACTGTCACTAGCAATATTTAACTTGCACACTTATATAAATGAATAAGAAATACCAGTGCTTTTGTTGTTGATAACACATCGTTTAAGGGTCTCTACAAAAAATTGGGATCTAATTCACAGCTCTACTTCTAAAGTATAGCTGAAGAACATCAACAAACTTCATTGTTATGAAGATGAAAAAACTGCAAAACTGATCAACACGTGGCCCTTCTTTGTGCCTTAATATAGCTCAGTTTAGAAAACTCTCACTGCAGACATGTCGAGTCAGCACACGAGCAGAGTTAGTCCATGGATGAGATGCAAAAGCAGTGTAATTATGAGCATGCCCATCATTAGAGCTACAACACACAGCACCTCCTGGAGCTTTTGGAATCACTTGACAGAGACTGAATAAGAGAGTGTTGCTTTGGGACGACTTTGCAAATTATGTGGTAGTTCTAGCTCTCTCCAGCAGATGTTATGTTGACCACCCACAGATACTGATGCAGCATATTATAAGACGGCTACCTATATATACAAGCTTGGACAATGTGTTGTAGCTAATTCAGACAATTACTTAGTCTGCATTCTCAGTTATTCCTCAATAATTTGTCAGTTTTATGTGTATTTCTGCGCTTCTTTAAATTGAAAGTTTACACACAGAATCTTTTTTGCTGACTGCTATAGCTTTCACGGTCAGTATCGGGCCTCGTTCTACCATTAAAAACTGAACACAGTGATTGTTTTTTGATTACATTGATCCAGTAGCTGGTAAGTAACTGGTAAGATTCTGGGCAGAGCACAAGAGAAATGAATGCTCCCAGTCAGTATTCCTTGCTGCACGTGCTTTAAGACCTGCACTTAGTGGTTAGTTTCATTACCATCGCTTTGATCTCCTCTGGTTTTCTGTTTATGGCACTGGGAAGGGCAGGATTGCTGGACTCTGGTGGAGACATCCCTGTTCAGACAATAATAGAGGTTTAAAACATGCTGACGAGAACACTAGAACACGAAGGATCACTGTGTTTTTAGGTCAGTCATGAGCCAATGAATGTATGCAATGAACCAATGAATGTATCCAATAAAAGCGTAACTTTTTTCATTTTTTAAAAATACTACAGACAATGTGGAGCTCTTCATCGATTATTCATCTGTTTAAGAATGACGTGGTGTGGCCCCAAATATATGAGAATTATTGAGAATGGCCCATTTTTTTTCATAAAGCATCTATCTAAGAAGGAAATTAAAAAAAAAAAAAGTACTTATATCTCTACTGACCTTTTTCATGGATGTTGGAGTATATTTAAAGGTGTAGCTCTTAGAATCTATTGTCCATCTTTGGCATGAAAACTTGCTCATCAAGACCCCTCAAAAAAGGGTCTCTGATCTGAGGCCAAATGTGGAGTAGGCCTAATACCGAGTTAAAACACCTACTTAGTAAGGAGGCACAAATGGAGTCTACAAAAAAAAATTAAAAAGTAAAAGAGAGACGTGCATTTGACACCACTGCCATCATTGTTTTAGTTCTCTCACAAAGTTAGCGTCAGATTGAACACTTATCCACACACTGTCCACTGGCAGCGCCATCTAGTGTATCTCTGTAGAAACGCTCTTCCTGTTAAGTCATATGTTCCAGTGCTGAAAATGCCTCCATCTTTAGTCTTGGACAACACACTTGTGTCTTCTTTTGAATTTCATAATTATTCCCTGAGATTTCCAAGGTGTCATTCACTGGTTGGACATGGTTTTAGACAGTTTTTTATTTATATATTTCTGCAGTTTCCTTTTCTTGCCATTCTGCTCTCATATCTTTTACTTCTCTTTCCTTTTTTGACCTTTTAAATCATGCCAATCTGATCTGCGGTCAAGTTGCAAGCCAGTTGAACCTTTGACCTTCTGGGCCTCTGCTCTGACAGGACTTACTCTTGGCAGGAGTATAAATATATCTTGTCATGTGTCAGGCAAAATTAAATGTGAGGTTAACACTTTAAATGTGCTTGCACTTGTGGCACCTTAACCATGTTGAAAACCATTTTTTACAGACTTAAAAAAGGGGTTGAAAAGAACCCCCACCCTCCAGCCCAAAGTGAGAACAAGGAATTCCTCTGCCTATACTCCCATGTTCTCCCCATATATAGTAATTACATGCCTGTTAGTTGCATGTGCAAGCCATTCATCGAGGGAACATCAATGCAACCAGAGGGCTCTGCCAATGTAAACATGTAACATACAGAGCACATGTGACCTGGGTTCAAACCTAAACCAGATCTTTGTGTGCTGTGTGTCACACGGCCACCGCCTTCCCATCAGCCCCCTCTGTACTTTTATCTGTCAGGGAAGATGTAAATACAAGTTAAGTGTCCCAAATGCACCTATAATTAAAAATATTTACAACAGAGGGTAGAGATATAGTGTCACTTTGAAGAAGAGTTTATATAGACCTAGTGCATTTCGGCAAGTCAAGCTCAAAAGAACATTTTGCATAATAAAATGATTTGGGCAAATGGGGACGAGACTGTGACCTGTCGTTAGCAAACAGTGATTTTTCATAAACTTTCTGAGGCGAAAACAGAAACAAAATGAGGGCAAAAGAGTGAGTTGTAGGGGTAAGGGGCAGAATTAGGACTGGGCCTTAGAAGTGTTTTTCAACGATGATGCAATGTTGGGGCTCTGGAAGACGTCTGCTTTACACACACAGAAGCATTTGCTGTAGTCTACCTTTTAAGTCCAGGCAATTTTCACGCCATTTTCCTTGTTTACATTCCTTTCTCTGCTAATATTACAATGAAATGTACCTCTTTTCAATTCAAAACACAGATTGCCTCTGTATAATCTTCTGTGGACTGAATTTAATGAACATTCTGTGTTCATGTTTTACATACTGTTTCAATAGTGAGATAAGAATGTCTGCTATGTATTGTTACCTCTGGCTGGATTGTATTGTACAGTAATTACAGGGAGGTGCCATTATTGCGGATAAACCCTAATAGCTTTTTTAATGCTAACTTCCTGTCACAGTAACCAGGCCAATGGGTTCAAATAACAGTCCTAACACTTCATTTCCCTTCACAGGTCAGTGTTAGGTCTTAGAATGGAACAATATCCACACAGCTAGCCACAGTTCCAGCTAACGCATGTGCTGCCTGCTGGCTAAGGTTTGCTGACGTCTTTGATGATCTACTAAGTTATGTTTTTAAGGTAATGTCTACATTTGACCTGTTTTTGACCCAGTTTAATTTGTGTCACATGACCGTTGAAAAAAACCAACTACATTCTCCGGGTTCTCTCAAAAAAAAACGTTTATCTGTGGCTAAAAATCTTTGGTTAAGTAGTAACTTTAAACAAGGAATGGACTAAAACTTTATGTCATTGAGAAGCCTAGGTTGTGGAGTAGGGCCCAGACTTCCCTTTCCTCAGATACTCTTCCAGCTCATCCACAGCAATACCAAGGCCAAGGACTAACTGATCTGGGACAAGTCTTAGTCACCCTTACTCTTGGACAACTCAATTATGTTTTATTTTTGGACTTCTCGGGTTATAAATCCAGTCCAGCCAAGACCACAATTGGTTTGTCCACACCATTCTCAAATGATCAGATCAATTATTTTATCTTTTTCCAGTGTAAAATAATCTACCTCTAGAACGGATCTAACACTAGATTTTTTTTTTTTGATTTTTTTTTGGATTTCCAAGGTGTCATTCACTGGTTGGACATGGTTTTAGACCCTTGTTTTTCCTTCAACAATCTCCTTCTCTGTGTAATCTCTTGCCACACTGTTGTCTCTTTTACTTCTCTCTTTTTAAAGCTTCATAATCATTCCATTCTGATCGGAGGTTAAGTTGCTAGCCAGCTGAACCTTTGACTTCCTGGGTCTCTGCTCAAAGATCAAACTAGTTACTTACTCATGGCTCCTTTTTGGTGACCGAGCTCCTCACCCAATCTTTAATGAAGCTACCCTACAGAAGAAACTTGGACACTTGAATCTGCCATCTTATACTTTCGGTCATGACTCACAGCTCATTACAATAGGTGAAAGGTATGACTGTAGATCGACCAGTAAATTGTGAGGTTTGTCGTTTAGCTCCGCCTCCTCTTCACAACAACAGACCAGTACAAGTGCATTACTTCAGATGTTGCACCAATCCGTTTGTGTCCCACTTCATTGTCTTCATGGGAATTGTGGCGATAATTGGTGGATCTCCTAAAGGCTAGCTCACACTCTGTTTTAAATTCACCGTGGTGTTTGGCGGGGTGCACGGTAGAAGAGAGGCAAGAAGGTCGTGAGTTCAAATCCCGGCTCAAAACATCCTTGGCTGATTGTGGCTGATTCAAACATCGTCGGCAGGTGTTCTTTGTGCTACTTCTCTACAACTACTTAGCACTGACTTTGGGATGACACACAAGAGTTTACAGTGGAGAACTAGGAACGTCCAGTAAAGAGGAGTGCAATCAAGTCAGTTTAAATAGAAAAAAAAAAAAAAAGAAATGTTTCTGACGTGTCACTGACCATATCGGGGAGGTCTTGATTGAATTTTTGACCGTCCACATTGCACCAGGCAATCACTCTTAAGCAATCTAAAAGAGTTTAAATTATTCTATAGTGTGAGCTAAAAGAGGACACTGACTCACCGTTTTGCTGTGTTGTTTATGGAGCATTTATGGGACACAAGACTGACGGAGACAAAATACAGCTGAGAGACATTCTCACCAACATCACAGAAGGGAGCTGAAAACGTGCCCAAGTTCCTTCTAGTCTGGTTAAACTTTTTCCTCGAGTGGGTCTGGAACTGAACTTGCATTCTGATCTTGGCCAAAGTGCTTTTGGAAGTCTCATCCAAGAACAAACCCGCCTGGAAGCCGCCCAGCACAAACACACACTGAATCAAAGTGCCAGCTGGAGTTCTATGACATAATTGATTTGACATTACTCTTCCAGGATTTCTGCTGCCAGTCACTCCACTGCTGTCACCACTGGATCTTACTTATGCCGTTTGGTTTGGCATTTATGCACTTGGACTTGGCATTTACTGCACGCTGTTATCTGGAATAACTGTCAAACCTAAAGAGTGGAGTTTTGAAGAGAAAACCCAGCTATGCGAGACAAAAAGGGGGCCTTAGTAGTGGGGATATTTGTCAAATGCAATCCATGAAGAAATTGTGAGTCATGAAAGCTGTATATCAACTACAATGTAAAAAAAAAGTACAGGCTACACATGAAAACCATATACTCCATCCAAAATGATAGCTTTATACAGGTGTCCTTCATTGAACGTTGGCTGTGGTGTCCTGGTGGTGACAGCCCAATGATTTGTGAAGTTTTGCAATCACTTGCAGAAAGAGAGCAGGAAGTGGTTTAGAACTGTGATGTGCAAGGATAAATGGACTACTTTTGACAAATTAATGCACAGGCTTCAGCTCTATGCATGTATGTATGTATGTAAAAAGTAAATGATGTATGATCATTTTTGTGTGTGACTTTGCCTCAAAACGCAAAACTTCTAGCTTCTAGTTCCACTGTCTCAGTTTGTGAAGGAACCGTCAGATTCTGTTCAAACATTTGTAGAATCCCAGACAAAACCAGGCCAAACTGGACTAAACCAGACCATCAAATCTCAGAAGGAACTTAGATTAAACCAGATCAAGTAATCCCAGTTAGAACCAGGCCAGACTCAAGATGTTGGGATCAGGGTTACACGTTTTTGTCTCTTCACTCACTTTTCCATTTTGTAAGAAAAAAAAATAAATAAATTATATATTCTTGACCACATAACTTCATACATGACCAAACCTTTTGTTGTACATACAAACACTGATCTGAAAAATGTGAATAAAACCAGAATTTAATGATTTGCAAAGGAGCGGGACCACCAACCCAAGAGAGCCAGTTTTTTTTTCAACCCCAGGCAGGACATGACATCTTGCAGCCAGTGAGCATGTGATGGATCAAAACCACTTGGCTCACCTGCCCGATCCAGGTGCAACTGCTCCTCCACGACCCCAATGGACGCCCACCACGGGGTCCGGCTCTGGTCTAATGCCGAACCCCATGGACAGTGTGCCACAGACCTCTCTCTATTACATGTCCAACTGATGACAGGATCAGGACGTGTGGATGAGGGAGGCCTCGGCAGAACCTTTGCTTTAGAAATGGTCCTTGTGAAGAAATTTAAATTGGATTAGCTGGTGGCGAGAGAGTCTTTGCAGAGTCTAAAACTTAAGTTAGATTAACCTAGGTGTTAAACCCTCCTCCAGACTGCCTCCTTCACCAAACACTAACCTTCACAACTTTTTTAACAGTTCCCTTGCATCTATTACAGTGATTGTACACTAGTTCTAGTCTTGATCTGGTCTTGCCCTGACACGGTCTTGGCCTTAACTCGGCCTTAATAACAGAAAGTCTTGATCTTGTCTTAGTCTCAATATGCTCTGGTCTCAAACATAACTTGGTCTTGGTTAATGCGGTCTTGACTACAACCCTAGTTTGTCGTAATAGAGTTAAAAATGCTTCATATTCCAGGCCTGGCTTGCTGTCTATTGATCTTGTACTGAAGATGAGTAAGAAGTGCGGCCTGCTCCAGAAACACAGGCCTGTAAATGTCTGAGGTCATGTTTGGCTGTGAGTTGCATCTTGTTGCTGTTTTTTTTAAAGGCTGGTAAATTCCAAATTTTTGGCAGTCTGGGTAATCGTATTTAGATTTTGTGGTGATGTTTGTTGAAGAGAGTTACTGCCGACGCTTTGTGGGATAGAACACATGTTCCCCTAGAGTGTGTAAAATAGTCTAATAACTAATCTTATTAGCCATAATGACTGAATCAGAATTTCCAGTGATTTTTAAGCCTGAGGGATGTGCGACTTCAACTTCAAAAGGTTCAAGTGTTAGGCAGTTGTTAGTATAGTTAAACGAAATTGCTGTAACTTTATTAGTGATATCACAAGAGCTTAAGTGTATTGATACGGGCTGTGGGATTTTGACGGTATGAAAAGGGTAAGGTTTTCTAGGCAATTTTTTTTTTTTTTTTTTTTTTTCCAGCAGTGGTATAACAGAATGGAGAGAACAATAGAGACTGTCATCCTCTATTGTTCTCTTGACACTTGACAACTTGTCACTCCAAAATGTTTCCAGACTGTTTTGACAAAAAAAAAAAGTCAGGCCAAAAGAGTCTAAAGGAAGCATTTACCACTCGCTACCTCATAAGAGAACAAGAGGTCAAGAAAACGAGATTTATGACTGTTTTCTGTAGCAGACAAGGAAGGATTCAGAAGGTTAGTGAATACACTCGAGCCACACAATGTAACCTCCTGACTACCCGTAGTTCAAATTTGTCCTCTTTAGTGGACATTTGTTTACTCAAATATCTCCAATCCCCTACATACTATCTTACCAACTCCTTGTGTGTTCTAAAGAGGACGTTTAGCACTTTTGAATGATACCAAATTTATAGGGGTGGAGTTTTGGGAACTTCCTCTTCCTTTCCAAGGAAAATGGTGTCCATCACCACAAGCACATTTTATGGAAAGAAGAGAAGTAAATGTTAAATCTTTTTCATTCAACAAATTCTGGGTCAAAATTGAATTGTAATGTTTTTTTTATGAATCTCTAATGAACACTTTAAATATTTTTTATGGTAGAGTAACAATGTTTTACTGTAAAATTAGAGTGTAAATAAAAACCTAAAAAGGAAAAAAAATGTATTCAGTGTATTCAATGCTTTCTAAACAACTGGGAAAATTAGAAAAATAAGTAATTGGGATATATTTTTTTTCCTGGTAGTCAGGAGGATACATGAAGTCAAACTATACCTTACCTGCTGTTTACAATGAGACAAATGCTAATCTAAGTAGCTTATCAAAGCAATCAGAGGCACATTATGATGAGTAAATGAGGAATTAAAAGCTTGGTCATACACAGAACAAGTGCAGTATTAACATCTGACATTTCAAAGTTTTTTTATTTATTGTACCTGGGTTGTTTTATTTATTGTACAACCCAGATACAATATATAACTGTTCCTGTATGGAACAGTGGCTATTTATGTTTCTGACTTGACTTAAAATATTTCCTGTCTTTTCAAGGGCTTGTTGAGGCATTAAAGTATAATGTGTTATTGTGAACTGCCCTACAACCCCGCAATAAATATTGTACCATGGAGTGAATACCGTGATAATGCCATACCCTGATATTTTGACAGTTACATCCTATGCAACTGTTATTAGACTTTACCAATTCATATTTTTTTTAGCCTTTGAACTCAAACATTATTACAAGAAAAAAAAAGAAGAATCTGGACCAGGTGTCTCTATCTATTTCCGTACTTCTTA
>CM072154.1:4898352-4948957 GCA_036850595.1 Rhyacichthys aspro
AATTGATTTTGTGTACATTTTTTGAGAGAAATCCTCATCAGACTTGTATTCTACTGGGTTTCTTTATAGACAAGAGCATGTCCCTGCAAGGCTACCATGGCTGTTCACATGCTCATGTTTAGAGCAACAGTCTAAACTTGAACCACAAGATGTCCCCAAAAATGTCCAGAAACTACACACCTATAGGACTATTTTGTGGCCTTAACTAAATATAAAATATGAAGTTTTTCCATCCATTTGGCTTTAATAGGTCAAAAATATTACCTGTTAATGTTCCTTATGGGCTTTGTTTTTTATTTATTCGCCATCTATTAAATTCAGCTTGACAAGTAATTGTTGTTACAATGACATTTTTAAGCTTTTGTGAGCACAAATTTCAAGAAAGTCATACAACCTAAAACATTAAAAATAAATACATTTTAAAAGCACCAATCACTGATTAGAGTTTTGTGTTAGAATACTAATGACTGTTTTACTTCTGTTTCCTACAGAGAATAGACAGAGAGAGAGAGGAGAAACCTGAGACCACAATTGCGTCTTTACTGCAAAACTATTTTCTTAATGAGGTAAAATGACATGTAATTGCATTTGTAATAAACACACGCTTTTATAAGAGCCACGTGCTGGAAGTTTCCATGATTGCAGAAAAACCACTATGTCATTCACTTTGATTGCGGCGCATTAAAGTCAGTTTCACAATACAACCGAAAGTGAGCCCAAGTGAAAAGGATGCTACAATTGTAAACAACTCAAGACAGGATGAGATAAAGAGGCTAATAGTAGTAACAGGATGTAGCGTTGCTAGATATGAAGGCGTTACTCTTCCCACATGCTCAGAGATAAGTCCACTGCAGATGGTGCTAATTACAACAAGATGAGGTGACTGCTAGTGAAGCACACTGCTGCTATTAATCACTATTAACACCTTGTGTAAATGAAAAAATAAAACGATATAAAAACACTACTAAAGCAGCTCATCCAATTAGTGGTGCCTGGCTTTAGTTTTTCAAATGTTTTGCAGTTACAACACAATTCTGTATCAAAAACTTTCTGCCACCGTTTCAGGCCATGGGCTAACTGTGGACATTAAAGATTGGCCTGCAATGTTCTATTTTAGAGTGTTCTATAGTGTGTCAACAATACAGCAAAGTCTTTAGAGTGTAAGAGTGTCACTATTCATCAAAATAAAATAAATATCTAGTTGTTGTTTTGTATTTTGTAATAAACTATGTCTTGATAAATAACGTATTATATCTTTTTTATAATATGTTACATGGTTTTATGCATGATTTGCCACATGAAGGTCCAGATTACTTAACATATTTATTTATGTTGAGAACACACTGTCAACAAGAGCCTCTCCTCAGACTCAGTTGGTTTGCATGGCTCCAATTCATTAATTGTTTGAATTGTAAAACTTAAGGTTCTGACATTTTTCTGGCATTGATCAAGTAAAGGTGCAAGAATTTATGAGACCAATATATCCAGCCTGTATTGTAGTTCTACAAAAGCTGGCAACCATAAATAAAAGGTCATGTGGCCTTTGAATTTATGACTGTCATAATAATGTATGGGAAATAATAACCGTGAGGACTTGTGTAGTGACGCACACTGAGCAGTCAGCAGGTGTAGCATGTGTTGTACCTTCCAGGCATCGCTGCTTTATGCTGGGCTTTCAGCTGCTCTGATTTCTGTTGTATTATCTATAAGAGGCACTGGCTTTAATTACACACCAGAACCTCATATACGATGAAATTTATGACGGAGGTAAGAAAGACTGCATTTGGAACATGTCATTTGTAGTTTATTATATTTACTTAGTTTTATGTGCGTGCTTTGAAATGACACCATAATTGCTAATGGGGACAGGATATTTTTATTTATTTATTTTTTCGAGTTTTGAGATGAAATGTATTACAAAAAAAAAAAAAAAAGTTGTTTATCACCCAGTGCCACAATAGAGCCTCATTTTCTGAGAATTTCTGCCACCCTTTTGAGGGGCCAATATGTGAAACTTGGACAGAATTTGTAAAGCATAACGGTGCATTTACATTGAACACTCATAACATTAATTATCTAAAAAATTCTTGCATAGTTGGAAACTTGAACAATGTGTGTTTATCAGCTCCATCTGGTTATGAAATTAGTTTCTAAATGAGTCTAGTACACACAAGTGGGGGACTTCCTGCTGTCTATGAGTTCAGTTTGTTGTAGCTAGCAGCTAACATCTCTGTCAACATGCATCTTTTTACGAATAGGATGGTTATAAAAACTTAGCTGTTTTTTTCTTTTTTTGTCTTGTTGGCAGTTCACCAAACCCAGCCCCAGATTTTACAAATGGATGGTGTTTACCAATGCAAGAGCAACAAGTACAAATGCAAAAACCAAGTATTTGACACAAGTTTGCCACCATATGCTTGTTTTGATAACAGTGGTTCCATTTGTGCAGCTCTCCTTGTGTCATTGCATTGCTTTATTTAAGTGTAATGAACCGCATGACAGATGTTCATGTCTCAATGAGTCTGTACATAGACTTTGGATGTAACTTACTTGTGAGAATATATAAATTTGTGTTTGTATATTTATTTAGCTGTTGCTAGTGTAGCAATGGGCCTCGTTTCCACTGGGATGATACAGTGCAAGTCAGATCGTTTCTTCTGGGTATACAAGGGGTCCCCAAAAAGTGTACCATACCACTTTTGGGACACCTCAGCTTTGTAGGACGCTTTGGGGGGGCTTAGTAAATCACTGCAGTCAGCTGATTGGATAATAAATAATCACTAAAGCAAAAACGAGATTTAATGTTCAGAAAGATGGGAATACAGAAACATTTTGATGTTTACTGCAGCAAGACAGGGCCATATCTCCAGCATCTAGCACACCTACACACCAGGATTTATTCACACACCTACACACCAGGATTTATTCTCTTTTTTAAATATTTGATTAAAAATGCATTCAAGTCTCAAAAAGTCTGCTTCAAATACGTTTTATATCTTAGATAGAGACACGTTGCTCTTCGAAACTGACTCGACCCATACCATACAACCACCGGAAATCAGGCTAAGCTAACTACCGCAAGTACAGCAGAAGTACAACGAGTGTATGAAGCATGTTTGGACCACAAGGTCAATAGTCTGGCTAACCACAAACATATTCTCAGTGGACTATTCTTAACTTTTTTTTTTACAAGCAGCAATGACACTTTCAATCCACAAAGAGCAATGCAACAGTTGAAAGATTAGAGCAATACAAACAGAGTTCCAATAAAGGAAAAGGATTTAAATAAAGACAACAAGACTTCCTCACAAGACTGCTTGGTAGCCTGTCATTGCCAGAGGTGCAGTCTGTCCCTTTGTGATGTAGAGCATTAGCTGTGTGTAAAACAGAAACAGATGACTAAAACCTGCCATCCATGTGTGTCACTTTATGTGTAACATTCTGCTCAGACAAGGGTCCAGACAGTTGTAAGGGCACAAAGTAGCTTTAATGAAAGACAGGGGTTTAAAATGTGGTCTTAAGGTGACTGTGAGTAATTAGGCGTAATGGTCCAACTGTTGCCTCATCTGAAAGAGCATTACAGGCAGCAGTCTGTACAGCTGTTTAGCAAATGAAGAGTAAGGTAGGACAAGAGAAACATTTCGCAAATACAAGAGATATAATCTTCCAGGACATTGCGAAGAATTTCAATAGTTAAAACAAGCTTCTGAATGCCACTGACACTGAACGGGGAGACATATTCTGTGCACTACTTATGTCGTAAAAAAGAAATCTTAAAGCTTGTGCCTGCCAACAAAGTAAACAATATTCAACAAGTAACATTCAACCAAAGAGGAAAAAAAGCCTTTAGATCACACATGTCAAACTCAAGGCCCGGGGGCCAAATGCGGCCCTTTGCTCTGTTTTATGTGGCCCTTCAATACATTTAGTAGTTTACATTTTTGGCACTAGGTTAAATTTTTAGATAGATTTGAACAGGTTTTAGATGGTTTTGATTTTTGCTACAAAGATTAACCTACCACTACCTATTACAACCTGTTTAAATCCAACTAAATCCTGTCCAAATATGACTAAAACCTATTCAAATCTGACTAAAATCTGTTCAAATCCAATTAAAACCTGTTCAGGATACAATCTCTCAAAATTTAATCTCCATCTTCATCCCCTGGAAGGATTATTATTGACTATTGCGGCCCCTCACCACTTTGAGTTTGACACCTCTGCTTTAGATAGTAGCATTTGCTAATGCTAATGGTAGCTTATTCCTGCTAATCTGTCAAATAGATTGTTTGTCAAGCTGACAAACAGAAATACACTCAACAGACGTACACAATGAAGTGTGGTTTTATTAAAGCGAACTGTGGTGAGAATCACTCTATTATGTCACATTTTGTACAGAGGGCCTGATTGCATATTTTGTTATTGCATATACTTCCTGTAATCTTGAGTCCACTGTTTTTGCTCTTGACTGGGTTTCAAGGATTTAGACTTAGAAAAAACTGGGCTGTAGTTTCTTCATCTTAACAGTTCACTAAGGCAAGCAGAAATCTTTAGATATTTTCTACAAGTCTGAAAAGAGAAACAGACAGAATGGCTAACAGACTAGCATAACTGACACAAATCGAATGACAGATGTGTTGCGCACATAAGGTTAGGCACTGCTTCAATTCCTGTTTTCGTAGGTTTAAACAATGGATGCATTAAAACGCCATTAACTACAGCAACCTCAAAGGGTCAAAACTCAAACTTTAAATTCCCCATGAGGTAACTGGTTTGTATTGTTTATCTCAAGTTAGTTTGAAACTAAAAGCACATAAAAGTTTACAGTTGCAATCTTGAAAAAACGTGAAAAGCAAAATATGATAAAACATTAAGAATTTTAATCATTTTCCAGGACACATGGGAAACCTGCGATATTTTATACTACCACAAACATGACCATTTTAACAGCAGATTATTACCATTTTAATATGTTCTGTGAAGTACTTCGGGCTCTTATTGTTTACTCTGGAACAAATTAGCGTTTTTTTCACAACTCTGTCACTTTTGACTGTAAATGCTGACTTGTTCACTTCCCCTTTCACACTTACACACTATGCAAGTGTAAGCAAACACATTTTTTTTCATGACTATTTCTGTTTAAAATGTTTGTAAAGGCAACAAACGTAAGTAAATTTCCACTTCATGTCAAAAAATGTTCTTACACCGGCTTGAGGGGGATTTTTTAAGCTTCAAAGAGAAAGATAAATAATCTGTGGACCTTATAGTGCTGTCAAGCCTGAGCACGTCCAGCCATACAACATATCATGCACACTACAGATTCTTATGTTACATTCTGGTAGCTCTCACTCAAATACATTCACTCACTTGAGGAACGTGTACTTCCAGTGTACATGGAGCAATAAATATGGCTTGATTTTACTAATGGCTTTATAATGAGAGTCTGTATATGTTTCCTGATGCAGGGTGGTGGCACAGGAAGTGAGAGAATAGAGGGCAACAATAATACGCTTTGCACTTCCTGTCCAGTGGGAGTGACAGCACATTTAATTAGGACAAATGGCTCGGAAAGGAAAGCAGATAAAGCTAAAAAAAGTGAATAAGCGTTACAAAGTGACACCCACAAAGACGGAATGGAATTTGTGTGTTTTAGTGAGCAACTTTATACTTCAAGCGAGATAAAGAGCACAGTCTACCACAACAGATTAAGGACAACTTGTGACCTGCAACATATTTCAATTATGAAATTAAATACTACTCAATGGTTTATTTATTTATTTTTTTTGGACTTTACATTAAGCTAGAAACAAGTAACAGGCACTAACTGGAGCTCGAACACGAACTAAAGAAAGAAGGTCACAGGAAGTAATTAAGCAATAAATCCAGGTTACTCTTTTAAAATATGAGCACCGCACAGCTTTATTTTTAATTTTTAGGCTCCTTATTAGTATAGAGTAGAGCTGAAGACCAGGGGTAAGATTCCCCAGCAGGAAGCCATAACTCCAACCACAAGAGTCACAAGCCAGTGTATCTTTGTTCCAGTCCCAAGGCCAGATAAATGGGAGAGGGCTGCATCAGGAGAGGCATCCGGTGGTAAAGTTATGTCAGACTGAATATGAGGAAAAACTTCCCTATAGCAACCCCTTAAAGGAGGGATTTTGCGCATTTTGATGATAGCAATGACTGGACAAATTATCAATTGCTACTTGACCTGGCGCACCTTTAGAGCTATCCCTGCAGCTTAGAGCAGGGTACACTCAGGATAGTCTGCAGTCCATCATAAGATAACAAAGCATCAGACTTTTATATTTCTCTTGATCAATCTAGTGCCCCATGAAAAATGAAAAGATAAACTATCCAGCCATGATGTTTTTCACAGTGGAAGACAGTCGTCGTGCTTTGCGAGTGCCATGTGATCCACAGAGCCCTGACTGTGCATCCCGGGCCTCCCTCAGTCCTGCCATTAGATCAGACGAGGGACACGCACTGAGCCCATAAATTAGACATCTTTGGAAAGGTAAATAAAGCCTCACCTGCACACACTGCTCTTACTGTGATGCTGCTCTGCTCGGTGCTGTGCTAATGCTATCTACCTAAAAACCTTTCCATGAATGCACTTCCAGGTAGATTTGCAAATGAATGCTTCAGATAAAAGAATGAAGCAAACTGAAGCAACGAAACACAGTGTTTGACTTTCGGGAGTGCTTTGACCAGATGCTTTGTCATTATGCAGGTCTGGTGCTTTGTCGACATCCTGTGAATGTGGCACCGCTCCCCTTTTCATGTGGGCTCCACGGCTGCTACTGTTGGTAAAGGCTGTAACACAGGCAAGACAAGACAGGCAGCAAGGTTGTACAGCTATAAAAGTCAAGGGTGGGGCGTGGGTCAGGGGGGCGCCCGATGTGTGCTGTTCACTGAGGGAACATGTGGTGCATCTGCAGATAGTCACAGTGATGGTAAGTAAAGGTATATTCCAAATAAACCTTTTTTGACTTTTCCATCAGTGAGTGTGCAGTTAATCTGGGTTACATGTTGCAAAAGTGTCAGTTGTTTAATTTGAATTGAGGACGCAATTGTGGTTTGGTTTGCAATCTAACTACCAACCAAAAAACAAAGCTTTTCATGGAAACAAGATGGTATGAGACACATTTGCCCATGACTGCCACTTAAGCTCATATTAAAAGAACGACACAGTATGTCACTGGTTTTCATGCCCTGATTATTGTGCCATCTTCAAACCACAGTATTCCTTAAAACTGGTCATCCACACAGGCATTAACACGCTTGCCACATTTTCAGCACTTCAGATTTTTGTCCCGATTTGTCACAAATGTGTATCTTCATGATTATCTAAATGACACAAAGTCCCCACAGTTTGTCCAAGTACAAGTATAAATGCTTTGTTTACTGCAAATCATAGCCCAAGGAAAGACAGGATTAGTAGCAAAGTGTGTTAGCAGACCAAAGCAAGAACAAAATGTCTTGCTTTTGAATGTATTTCATCATCATCATCATAGTGTGTGATAGTCAAATTCCAAGAAAAAACACGGCTAGCATTTACTAGCTAATTAGGTTTTTAGTTTGCCAGTGTGGGAAACTGGGGTTCAATTCCCTGAGAAACAACACAAAAGGGGTCAGCCCTTTGTGCCAGTCCCAAACCTAGATAAATATAGAGTTGCGTCAGGAAGGGCATCAGAATTAAAAACCTACGCCAGACTAATTATGTGAATCACAAGATTATGGGAGAGGCTGAAACAGCCTTTGTTATACAGCTTTCACATTGTGTAATAGAACATCACTACACTCCAGAATTTACTCTCTTTTTAATATTATTAAGTGCCAAGACAAAAGGTTTGAACGCCTACTTCATATGATTTATATCTCATTTAGTAACACAACATTTGCCTGTACACGGCACAAGTCTTTTGAAGCCAACCGCAACTGTTTTTAAGCAGAACCAGAGGTCACTTGCTTGATTCAAGTTCAAATACCCATTCCTACTTCTCTAAACAAACCAGATTTTCTGAGGAGAAGAATCAGAGTTTGATTAAAGTGGAAGTAGCGGTTATACCAAAAAAAATATGGTTCACTGTTTTTTAACATCTTCTTATGAATCCACTTTTCTATTTTTCTTGATTTATCATGATACACTTTGAATCCAAGGCTAATGAACCCAAATGGCACCAAATTTGTTCTAAGCTACACCATAAACCTTGTCAAAAGTACTTGTAAATGGAAAACCAATTCCTCTTCCCTTTCAACTATGCCACTATGTGTCAATTCCCCTAGCCTTCCTTGGGAGTCCAAATCAATCACCTCTCTTTACTCCCTCCTGAATTGTGTAGCTCTCTGGGGAACAATCTGTCTTTCAGCATCCCAAACCAGGCTCTGAGTCCCCGAAAACAAAGGGACAGGAGAGAGACGTGGAAGGGGGAAGGGGGTGAGGTGAGGAGTGGGGAAACCAGAGGAATGCAGGGGGTCTATAGGAGAGGAGGAGGAGGAGGAGGAGAGAGGGGTTTCAAAACATTCCACAGGCCACAGTGAGCGCATTCATACCTCATTTCATTCATGTTTCATTATGTCTCCGGCGCAGGCCAATACAGGTGTCCGGGTCGGCTAAAGTTAACAAGCGGACTGATGCCATGCTGAGTTTAAAGCCATCTGCTGAATACTCATTTTACCAGGCTAATTGTTTGCATAAGCTACGGTGGAAAAATGTATCCTAGCAGTCCTTTATGTCACCCAGTGTGTGTCCTAGAATCACCGCAGTTAGCTCCAGGAATTACCAGCAAATTGAACAGAATGCTAATGTGCGCAACACTTGAGGCTTTGCTATCGTTAACCCCAGAAAAGCAGCGTGTCGACAAGTCTCTTAAGCTGCTTGTGTCGCAACAAACATCTGTAAAAACATGAATATGTAAATGTTTAACAGACCAAAAAAAATGTGGTTTGTAGTAGGGCTGCACAATGTATCACAAATTTATCATTAGCACAATAAATCATTATTGCAAAGTCTGTATCGTACTACTGCACGACTATATTTGTAGTAAATTCATTCATCAAGTGTAGTTGATTTTTGCATTTTTGCACCAGTGCTTATTTTGTTGCGATTGTTGCTTTGTGTTTACTGGCCATTGTTCACAGTGGTTTAATGACGTGGACTTTCTATGACTGGTTTTGAGAGTCCCAGTTTGGAGATTTGAAAATACAAGACAAACAGTTGTGTTTTATATACTTTAGAGCAAATTTAAGGCATATTTTATAAATAGAAAATTGTGTGACGTCAGAGAGTGAAGGTTCTGAATGGATTTTGAAAAAACTTGAGGAAAAAGAGATACAGTTTGTCATTAGAGTTGGTGGATAGAGCATAGTCTTTCATTTGTTTAAATTGTAAGGCAAACCATGGTCAATGAAAAATCAGGCAGTGAAAATCATACCACAGCAGTAGGACCCTCACTTTAAAGCTACGCAATGAGATATTCAATTTTAACTCACTATATGCCCATCGCTATTTAAATGCCCCAATTGGCATTTTATAAGTTGGATCACATCCACAAATATGCAATTCAAGCTTCTAAAAATATTTTCACTAGTTCGACAGTTACAGCTAATAATTACTTTGTTTTAGCACAATTTGATTTAAGGCTTGGATAATTGTTTCGACCTGAAAAGTGAGTATCGATCACATGGAAGACTATAACGTTCACACTTGTTAAAAAAGTATGGAATTGTCTTTTCATTATTTTATAAATATGTGCTCCAGAAAGCGGACTCTGATACCTGCTACACATTATTTCTGCTTTATGTGCATTAACTTTTTCAGAGAGCACGTTAAGCAAGCAAAAACAGTGGAAATGTGGGGAGTATTTGCTAAATGTGCAAAATAAGCTCAGTTTACGGTCTCCATAAACACTTCTAAACTGATATATCAAAATGCAAACATTAATATATTAATGAAAACCTGCAAACCTAGAATGTTTTGACATAAAAGTATGTGTTGACTGAATATTATCTGTATGGAGAGTTATCAATGTGTTCTTTCCAAGTAGCCAACTGTTGTTTCAGGGTTTAAAAAGTGCCATTAGAATCACATCCCCTTTCCATATCTATTAAAAGAGCCAAGAAATTCAAACCCTATGATCAAGCATTTAGCAAGATGCTCCATCAAAACTGCAGCTACAGCTTCAAACAAATGCGGACATTCACAGCTACTTACCTGTGTGTGGACAATAAAACATAAAAGAGCAGACCATCAGAAACAAAAAAAAATGCCTTTAAATCCGGTTAAATGCGCTTACCTGGCTTGGTGACGCTTTGAAAGTAAAGCACAAGCAGGAAGACCGAGCCGAGGAGCGTGGCCAAGAACAGGAGTCCTCCCCGGGGCATCCTCATGGTGAAGCCCGGCTCGGCTGGCGGAGCCCCCGACTCCTCACCGCTACTTCGCATCGGTTCATACGAGATAACTTCATACGAGAGGCTGCCAGGGAAACTCCAGGTCCTTTTCAGCTTGAATTTCAGCCATGAACGATAATTCAAGCCGGGAACTTCCTATACGATTATTTATAGCTGGCTATATGAAATTTAACAAAGAAAAAAAACTATTTAGGCGACCCCTCTCCGTGTAGTGAGCAAAGAAAACGCGTGTATTTATGCAGTACAAGCAAAAAACTGAAGATAAAATGAGTCAGAAAACGGATTCAAATGATACTAAAGCGAAATAAAACGTGTGGATAACTTATTCTGATTTCTATAAAGTGTCGATGTTAACCACAGCGGCAGTAGAAGAGTTAGTCGAAGATACACAAAGTTCCCCTGAACACGACTGTGGCACCATGCCATGACGTCACACCCCCTCTCTGCCCCGTGCATTGGTGCGTTCAGGTGCTGTCGGAAATTTATAGTTACACTAAAGTAAGTTGCATTTGAGCTTATCACTCGCGACCACTCAGCAGTTTCAGGAGGCGTTTAGGAACACAAGTCTACTATTTGTCAGTGTTGGTGGTTGAAAGTAGGAAACTAGTGGAGATTTTCGGTTTCATTTGTCATCAGGCGATCTATTGCTGAAGAAATGGAAACCGTTTGTTCAAAGATTTCAAAATACTGAAGAAAAACAGTCACCAACATTTATTTTTTAAACAATTTAGATTTATTTATACGGGATATATTATAGTGTGCAATAGATCTGTTTGTTTATTTATTGATAAATGAATGCGTAAATAATAAATTAATAGAGGAGAATGTAGAGATACATAGAGAAAGACCTATTTATCAGGATCTATAATTAAATTTCAAAGTAATATCACACTTGCACTATGCTGACTTTAGGTCATTAACTGCTTATTGCTCTCTGTTGTTTACAAATGGCCCCCTCATTTCTCAGGATATACCCCCCACACAGAACATTATCACTGTTCTACCATGCAATGTCTACAACAAGTACTAGATAAAAAGCGCCTATTACAAAGTTAGCTACATTTTCACTTCAAACAAATGTCAGTTGAAAGTTGAATGAAACACATTGAACCATTGGAAGTAAATATGTATGCCATCCAAAAGTCAATATATAATTTTATTGTATTCATTTTTATTTTCCCTTTTGTTGGGGGGAGGGGGGTGGGGGCTGATTGGACATTGGAGGGAACTTATGTATAATATATACATGTGTAAATGTGTAAAATTCAAAAAACACTAGACAATGGACATTGTCAAAAAGGAACTGGGAAAAATATGTATCTGTCTTTATCTATCCAACCACGCAGGCAATTGACGCAGGACTTGATGACCCTGAATCTGATCTTCATTCTGACCCCGGCCTTACACAGCTTTGTGCCTCCAGGTCAGGATAGGGGTCATCAATAGCATGTGTAGAGATATCCACGGTCGACCCAGTAGGAGCCCATCAAAATGTTAGAGTAAACATAAGCCTATCTTCCCCAATTCTTTGAAATGATGGCCCACAACAGAACAGAACAGAACCTGGCTATAGAGTATCTACACCAGAGACCAACATTTTATTTCTGTTTACATTTTAGCATCACAAAACATTAGAGCATGCAGTATGCAAGTAGGACATTTAAGAAGCAGAAACCAATACCTGGACATTAATGCTGCTAGTCAACAAGTTAGTGGCCTCATGCTCTCCCAAGGGTTTAGAGATGATAATGTGGAAAAACCTTTGGAGTAGATTAATACCATGGACCCATGAGGACCACTGACAGGTGAAGTGAACACTGATTATCTTTTCATCCTGGCACCTTTTAGTGAGTGGGATGTGTAGGCAGCAGGTGAACATTTTGAAGCAGGAAAAATGGGCAAGCGTACAGTGTAAGTTTGACAAAATTGTAGACTGCTTGGTCAGAGCATCTCCCAAACCTGAGCACTTGTGGGTGATCCTGGTCTGCAGGGAAGGAACAGTGGTGAGGTATTCTCATTGAAAGATACTCTTTCAGAATACCCGATAGAATACCTTTCTATTGGGTACTGACAAAATGCCTTTGTGAATGGGGCTGCGTAGCTGCAGACCAGTCAGAGTGCCCACTGTCACTAGCAATATTTAACTTGCACACTTATATAAATGAATAAGAAATACCAGTGCTTTTGTTGTTGATAACACATCGTTTAAGGGTCTCTACAAAAAATTGGGATCTAATTCACAGCTCTACTTCTAAAGTATAGCTGAAGAACATCAACAAACTTCATTGTTATGAAGATGAAAAAACTGCAAAACTGATCAACACGTGGCCCTTCTTTGTGCCTTAATATAGCTCAGTTTAGAAAACTCTCACTGCAGACATGTCGAGTCAGCACACGAGCAGGGTTAGTCCATGGATGAGATGCAAAAGCAGTGTAATTATGAGCATGCCCATCATTAGAGCTACAACACACAGCACCTCCTGGAGCTTTTGGAATCACTTGACAGAGACTGAATAAGAGAGTGTTGCTTTGGGACGACTTTGCAAATTATGTGGTTGTTCTAGCTCTCTCCAGCAGATGTTATGTTGACCACCCACAGATACTGATGCAGCATATTATAAGACGGCTACCTATATATACAAGCTTGGACAATGTGTTGTAGCTAATTCAGACAATTACTTAGTCTGCATTCTCAGTTATTCCTCAATAATTTGTCAGTTTTATGTGTATTTCTGCGCTTCTTTAAATTGAAAGTTTACACACAGAATCTTTTTTGCTGACTGCTATAGCTTTCACGGTCAGTATCGGGCCTCGTTCTACCATTAAAAACTGAACACAGTGATTGTTTTTTGATTACATTGATCCAGTAGCTGGTAAGTAACTGGTAAGATTCTGGGCAGAGCACAAGAGAAATGAATGCTCCCAGTCAGTATTCCTTGCTGCACGTGCTTTAAGACCTGCACTTAGTGGTTAGTTTCATTACCATCGCTTTGATCTCCTCTGGTTTTCTGTTTATGGCACTGGGAAGGGCAGGATTGCTGGACTCTGGTGGAGACATCCCTGTTCAGACAATAATAGAGGTTTAAAACATGCTGACGAGAACACTAGAACACGAAGGATCACTGTGTTTTTAGGTCAGTCATGAGCCAATGAATGTATGCAATAAAAGAGTAACTTTTTTCATTTTTTAAAAATACTACTGACAATGTGGAGCTCTTCATTGATCATTTATCTGTTTAAGAATGACGTGGTGTGTCCCCAAATTTTGAGAATGGCCCATGTCGTTTCATAAAGCATCTATCTACAAAGGTAATTAAAAAAAAGTACTTATATCTCTATTGACCTTTTTCATGGATATTGGAATATATTTAAAGGTGTAGCTCTCAGAATCTATTGTCCATCTTTGGCATGAAAACTTGCTCATCAAGACCCCTCAAAAAAGGGTCTCTGATCTGAGCCCAAATGTGGAGTAGGCCTAATACCGAGTTAAAACACCTACTTAGTAAGGAGGCACAAATGGAGCCTACAAAAAAAAATTAAAAAGTAAAAGAAAGATGTGCATTTGACGCCACTGCCATCATTGTTTTAGTTCTCTCACAAAGTTAGCATCAGATTGAACACTTATCCACACACTGTCCACTGGCAGCGCCATCTAGTGTGTCTCTGTAGAAACGCACTTCCTGTTAAGTCATATGTTCCAGTGCTGAAAATGCCTCCATCCTTAGTCTTGGACAACACACTTGTGTCTTCTTTTGGATTTCATAATTATTCCCTGAGATTTCCAAGGTGTCATTCACTGGTTGGACATGGTTTTAGACAGTTTTTTATTTATATATTTCTGCAGTTTCCTTTTCTTGCCATTCTGTTCTCATATCTTTTACTTCTCTTTCCTTTTTTGACCTTTTAAATCATGCCAATCTGATCTGCGGTCAAGTTGCAAGCCAGTTGAACCTTTGACCTTCTGGGCTTCTGCTGTGACAGGACTTACTCTTGGCAGGAGTATAAATATATCTTGTCATGAGTCAGGCAAAATTAAATGTGAGGTTAACACTTTAAATGTGCTTGCACTTGTGGCACCTTAACCATGTTGAAAACCATATTTTACAGACTTAAAAAAGGGGTTGAAAAGAACCCCCACCCTCCAGCCCAAAGTGAGAACAAGGAATTCCTCTGCCTATACTCCCATGTTCTCCCCATATATAGTAATTACATGCCTGTTAGTTGCATGTGCAAGCCATTCATCGAGGGAACATCAATGCAACCAGAGGGCTCTGCCAATGTAAACATGTAACATACAGAGCACATGTGACCTGGGTTCAAACCTAAACCAGATCTTTGTGTGCTGTGTGTCACACGGCCACCGCCTTCCCATCAGCCCCCTCTGTACTTTTATCTGTCAGGGAAGATGTAAATACAAGTTAAGTGTCCCAAATGCACCTATAATTAAGAAGAAAATATTTACAACAGAGGGTAGAGATATAGTGTCACTTTGAAGAAGAGTTTATATAGACCTAGTGCATTTCGGCAAGTCTAGCTCAAAAGAACATTTTGCATAATAAAATGATTTGGGCAAATGGGGACGAGACTGTGACCTGTCGTTAGCAAACAGTGATTTTTCATAAACTTTCTGAGGCGAAAACAGAAACAAAATGAGGGCAAAAGAGTGAGTTGTAGGGGTAAGGGGCAGAATTAGGACTGGGCCTTAGAAGTGTTTTTCAACGATGATGCAATGCTGGGGCTCTGGAAGACGTCTGCTTTACACACACAGAAGCATGTGCTGTAGTCTACCTTTTAGGTCCAGGCAATTTTCACGCCATTTTCCTTGTTTACGTTCCTTTCTCTGCTAATATTACAATGAAATGTACCTCTTTCCAATTCAAAACACAGATTGCTTCTGTATAAATTTCTGTGGACTGAATTTAATGAACATTCTGTGTTCATGTTTTACATACTGTTTCAATAGTGAGATAAGAATGTCTGCTATGTATTGTTACCTCTGGCTGGATTGTATTGTACAGTAATTACAGGGAGGTGCCATTATTGTTGATAAACCCTAATAGCTTTTTAATGCTAACTTCCTGTCACAGTAACCAGGCCAATGGGTTCAAATAACAGTCCTAACACTTCATTTCCCTTCACAGGTCAGTGTTAGGTCTTATGGAATGGAACAATATCCACACAGCTAGCCACAGTTCCAGCTAACGCATGTGCTGCCTGCAGGCTAAGGTTTGCTGACGTCTTTGATGATCTACTAAGTTATGTTTTTAAGGTAATGTCTACATTTGACCTGTTTTTGACCCAGTTTAATTTGTGTCACATGACCGTAGAAAAAAAACCAACTACATTCTCCGGGTTCTCTCAAAAAAAAACGTTTATCTGTGGCTAAAAATCTTTGGTTAAGTAGTAACTTTAAACAAGGAATGGACTAAAACTTTATGTCATTGAGAAGCCTAGGTTGTGGAGTAGGGCCCAGACTTCCCTTTCCTCAGATACTCTTCCAGCTCATCCACAGCAATACCAAGGCCAGAGGCTAACTGATCTGGGACAACCCTTAGTCACCCTTAGTCTTGGACAACTCAATTATGTTTTATTTTTGGACTTCTGGGGGTTATAAATCCAGTCCAGCCAAGACCACAATTGGTTTGTCCACACCATTCTTAAATGATCAGATCAATTATTTTATCTTTTCCAGTGTAAAATAATCTACCTCTAGAACGGATCTAACACTAGATTTTTTTTTTTTATTTTTTTTTGGATTTCCAAGGTGTCATTCACTGGTTGGACATGGTTTTAGACCCTTGTTTTTCCTTCAACAATCTCCTTCTCTGTGTAATCTCTTGCCACACTGTTGTCTCTTTTACTTCTCTCTTTTTAAAGCTTCACAATCATTCCATTCTACTCGGAGGTTAAGTTGCTAGCCAGCTGAACCTTTGACTTCCTGGGTCTCTGCTCAAAGATCAAACTAGTTACTTACTCATGGCTCCTTTTTGGTGACCGAGCGCCTCACCCAATCTTTAATGAAGCTACCCTACAGAAGAAACTTGGACACTTGAATCTGCCATCTTATACTTTCGGTCATGACTCACAGCTCATTACAATAGGTGAAAGGTATGACTGTAGATCGACCAGTAAATTGTGAGGTTTGTCGTTTAGCTCCGCTTCCTCTTCACAACAACAGACCATCAAGTGCTGTTGTGTCCCACTTCATTGTCTTCATGGGAATTGTGGCGATAATTGGTGGATCTCCTAAAGCCTAGCTCACACTCTGTTTTAAATTCACCGTGGTGTTTGGCGGGGTGCACGGTAGAAGAGAGGCAAGAAGGTCGTGAGTTCAAATCCCGGCTCAAAACATCCTTGGCTGATTGTGGCTGATTCAAACATCGTCGGCAGGGGTTCTTTGTGCTACTTCTCTACAACTACTTAGCACTGACTTTGGGATGACACACAAGAGTTTACAGTGGAGAACTAGGAACGTCCAGTAAAGAGGAGTGCAATCAAGTCAGTTTAAATAGAAAAAAAAAAAAGAAATGTTTCTGACGGGTCACTGACCATATCGGGGAGGTCTTGACTGAATTTTTGACCGTCCACATTGCACCAGGCAATCAGTCTTAAGCAATCTAAAAGAATTGAAATGATTCTATAGTGTGAGCTAAAAGAGGACACTGACTCACCGTTTTGCTGTGTTGTTTATGGAGCATATATGGGACACAAGACTGACGGAGACAAAATACAGCTGAGAGACATTCTCACCAACATCACAGAAAGGAGCTGAAAACGTGCCCAAGTTCCTTCTAGTCTGGTTAAACTTTTTCCTCGAGTGGGTCTGGAACTGAACTTGCATTCTGATCTTGGCCAAAGTGCTTTTGGAAGTCTCATCCAAGAACAAACCCGCCTGGAAGCCGCCCAGCACAAACACACACTGAATCAAAGTGCCAGCTGGAGTTCTATGACATAATTGATTTGACATTACTCTTCCAGGATTTCTGCTGCCAGTCACTCCACTGCTGTCACCACTGGATCTTACTTATGCCGTTTGGTTTGGCATTTATGCACTTGGACTTGGCATTTACTGCACGCTGTTATCTGGAATAACTGTCAAACCTAAAGAGTGGAGTTTTGAAGAGAAAACCCAGCTATGCAAGACAAAAAGGGGGCCTTAGTAGTGGGGATATTTGTCAAATGCAATCCATGAAGAAATTGTTTTTATTGGTTTATAAATGCCAGAGAGTTATTATTGGTCACGAAAGCTGTATATCAACTACAATGTAAAGAAAAAGTACAGGCTACACATGAAAACCATATACTCCATCCAAAATGATAGCTTTATACAGGTGTCCTTCATTGAACGTTGGCTGTGGTGTCCTGGTGGTGACAGCCCAATGATTTGTGAAGTTTTGCAATCACTTGCAGAAAGAGAGCAGGAAGTGGTTTAGAACTGTGATGTGCAAGGATAAATGGACTACTTTTGACAAATTAATGCACAGGCTTCAGCTCTATGCATGTATGTATGTATGTAAAAAGTAAATGATGTATGATCATTTTTGTGTGTGACTTTGCCTCAAAACTTCTAGCTTCTAGTTCCACTGTCTCAGTTTGTGAAGGAACCGTCAGATTCTGTTCAAACATTTGTAGAATCCCAGACAAAACCAGGCCAAACTGGACTAAACAAGACCATCAAATCTCAGAAGGAACTTAGATTAAACCAGATCAAGTAATCCCAGTTAGAACCAGGCCAGACTCAAGATGTTGGGATCAGGGTTACACTTGTTCTTGGATCACTCTAAAAATTGAAGTTTTTTTGTCTCTTCACTCACTTTTCCATTTTGTAAGTTTATTAAAAAAATTAATTAATTAAAAAAATTATATATTGTTGACCACATAACTTCATACATGACTAAACCTTTTGTGTACATACAAACACAGTTCTGAAAAATGAGAATAAAAACAGAATTCAATGATTTGCAAAGGAGCAGGACCACCAACCCAAGAGAGCCTGTTTTTTTTTTTTTCAACCCCAGGCAGGACATGACATCTTGCAGCCAGTGAGCATGTGATGGATCAAAACCACTTGGCTCACCTGCCCGACCCAGGTGCGACTGCTCCTCCACGACCCCAAGGACGCCCACCACGGGGTCCGGCTCTGGTCTAATGCCGAACCCCCAAGGACAGTGTGCCACAGACCTCTCTCTATTACGTGTCCAACTGATGACAGGACCAGGACGTGTGGATGAGGGAGGCCTCGGCAGAACCTTTGCTTTAGAAATGGTCCTTGTGAAGAAATTTAAATTGGATTAGCTGGTGGCGAGAGAGTCTTTGCAGAGTCTAAAACTTAAGTTAGATTAACCTAGGTATCAAACCCTCCTCCAGACTGCCTCCTTCACCAAACACTAACCTTCACAACTTTTTTAACAGTTCCCTTGCATCTATTACAGTGATTGTACACTAGTTCTAGTCTTGATCTGGTCTTGCCCTGACACGGTCTTGGCCTTAACTCGGCCTTAATAACAAAAAGTCTTCATCTTGTCTTAGTCTCAATATGCTCTGGTCTCAAACATAACTTGGTCTTGGTTAATGCGGTCTTGACTACAACCCTAGTTTGTCGTAATAGAGTTAAAAATGCTTCATATTCCAGGCCTGGCTTGCTGTCTATTGATCTTGTACTGAAGATGAGTAAGAAGTTGAATTCAGTGTGGCCTGCTCCAGAAACACAGGCCTGTAAATGTCTGAGGTCATGTTTGGCTGTGAGTTGCATCTTGTTGCTGTTTTTTTTAAAGGCTGGTAAATTCCAAATTTTTGGCAGTCTGGGTAATCGTATTTAGATTTTGTGGCGATGTTTGTTGAAGAGAGTTACTGCCGACGCTTTGTGGGATAGAACACATGTTCCCCTAGAGTGTGTAAAATAGTCTAATAACTAATCTTATTAGCCATAATGACTGAATCAGAATTTCCAGTGATTTTTAAGCCTGAGGGATGTGCGTCTTCAACTTCAAAAGGTACAAGTGTTAGGCAGTTGTTAGTATAGTTAAATGAAATTGCTGTAACTTTATTAGTGATATCACAAGAGCTTAAGTGTATTGATATGGGCTGTGGGATTTTGACGGTATGAAAAGGGTAAGGTTTTCTAGGCAATTTTTTTTTTTTTTTTCCAGCAGTGGTGTAACAGAATGGAGAGAACAATAGAGGCTGTCATCCTCTATTGTTCTCTTGACACTTGACAACTTGTCACTCCAAAATGTTTCCAGACTGTTTTGACAAAAAAAAGTCAGGCCAAAAGAGTCTAAAGGAAGCATTTACCACTCGCTACCTCATAAGAGAACAAGAGGTCAAGAAAACGAGATTTATGACTGTTTTCTGTAGCAGACAAGGAAGGATTCAGAAGGTTAGTAAATACACTTGAGCCACACAATATATATTAAGTCAAACTATACCTTACCTGCTGTTTACAATGAGACAAATGCTAATCTAAGTAGCGTATCAAAGCAATCAGAGGCATGTTATGATGAGTAAATGAGGAATTAAAAGCTTTGTGATACACAGAACCAGTGCAGTATCAAGATCTGACATTTGAAAGTTTTTTTTATTTATTGTACCTCAGTATTTTTATTTATTTTTTCAACTTTGGTACATTCTATAATTGTTCCTGTATGGAACAGTGGCTATTTATGTTCCTGACTTGACTTAAAATATTGCCTGTCTTTTCAAGGGCTTGTTGAGGCATTAAAGTATAATCTGTTTTGTCATCGTGAACTGCCCTACAACCCCGCAAATAAATATTGTACCATGGAGTGAATACCGTGATAATGCCATACCCTGAGATGTTGACAGTTACATCCTATGCAACTGTTATTAGACTTTACCAATTCATATTTTTTTAGCCTTTGAACTCAAACAAGAAAAAAAAAAGAATCTGGGACTGTCCTCAAACTGAATCTGGACCAGGTGTCTCTATCTATTTCCATACTTCTTAAGTGTACGACCTGGATTAACGAGAACCTTTACAGAAGCCCTCTCGCATGGTTGCCCCTCGTTCGTAGCCAACCCTTGTAAAGTTAATGCAGAAAGCACAGAATAACGTTAGTGCACGAAGAGTTAATTATAAACAATTTCAAGATAAAGTGGCTGAATGAGGTGAAGCTGAAACATATACTTCATGGGCATTATATCATCTTAAATGAGAAAAGAGCTGAGACTGGCCCGAGTGGAGCGCTATGTATTTTTCCAGTCCAATCTTGGCTTGTGCGGTGATTTATGAGCCCACCAAACCGCGGGGTTGGACGCAGAGACAGCCGCGGACACAGATGCCACAGAGAGCGCTGCCCCGTGGCTCTGATTACCTTCTGCAGGCGGATGGCTCGGTGGTCTTCATGGGAGTCACCCGAGTCCTGCCACACGCCGCATCTCCGCTCTGATCACGGCTTAATGAGAGCCCACATCTAGCCCTAGTGACTTTCAATGACCCCACATCAATAGCCGCGTACAGAGCTTGTCATTAAATTGTTCTTAATCAAATCTGGAGCGACTACGGCGCACGGAGCCGGCCTGTGATTCATCCATTTAAAGCCGGGCGCGTGTCAACACTGATATTCCATATGATTGCACATTGCATTCCTTTCTGAACATCTAGAAGAGTCCATTGCAGAAGAATGACTCTGCGTTTCTTCCACAAAGCTGCAGCCGGTTCTATTCCTCTGCAGCTGGAAGCACTGACTCCATCAAATGACAGGCCCGACCGCGACAAACCACCGGGACGCTTCCCAAAATATGCAGCTTCTCTTGTGTGATCCACCAAACGCCACAAATCTGCAACTGGACCCATTCAGTGATTCAGAAGTCTCATTAATCCGATCCAGAAGGAAATCATTTACTCAAAGAATGAACTTATTATCCTGTATTTATTTTGTACCATTGCTATCTGCCAAATGTCATGCAGTTAAACAGGAAAAGACAATCATTTAAAAAAAAGAACATTATCCGACAACATCATTCGACAAGAGTACAATGGTCATTTTCATTTCACAAGAGCAGATGGAAGTCCAATGCTGGAACTTAATTTTAAAAATGGCCAGTCAAATCCCAGATATGAGCATTTTAAAAAAAGAAGACAAAGTTACAACAAATAGAAACAGATTCATTTGTTTGACCTGAATCTAACACAGATAATAGTCTATAAATTGTCAAAACTTGTAGAATATCCCTTGAATTCAAAATCATTCATAAATTAAAGTCAACAGTTGGTATTGGGGTCCTATCTTCTTTTGACACGTCTTGGGTGCTTTCTGTGTACTGATCTGTAAACTCCCCCTGCTGGTGATGACTGGTATTCATTTAAAGAACGTTGACTGAATGCTGACTGCATCTACCTAAGGAGCAAAAAGAACATAAATAAACTGAAAAAGAAGTAAAGTTTAAATAGGGACATACAGTATATTGACAATGCATTGATGCAGATAACTGTAGGATCTAATTGGTCTGATGCTGAACTCAGAGCTTGAAGTTTAAGTGAAGCTCTAAACTTTGATGTAATGGTGCTTCTTGTATACAAAAATAGTATATATTTTAAATGGATGGAACGGCACTAGCAACCTAAAATAGGAAATTCTGCGTAAACAAGATGCTTTTGAAAAATGGCAACTGACTGACTCGGTGTGCGCGTGTGCTGTCAGTGAGTGGGTAGAGAACATTAGCAAGAGGTTTGATGTTTAGCTACTTAAGACTTTGATTCTGAACTGAACTTGTGCAAAACTCCAAATAGCACCACACAGTTATACACAGAGTGTTTTGGGACCTATGCTTCCTTATCAAAGACTATTAAAATGTCTTTTTTAGCATAGTGCTAAGGTCCAAAAACTGCCTTGAGGTCAAAATGCAAGTCACCACTGAAAACAAGATATTACACAATTTAGGTAAAGTAACATACATTTTTTACAGTTTTAGGGTCATTTAAATACATGTGAAGGCTCTTGTGTTCTTGTTCCATCTGCTAAAGGTAAACAATGTAGCAGCCAATCAAGTCCATCAGAAGAATACTGATACTAAATTTAGCTTGAACTCTTTTATGAATGAAAGGGAAATACCCCTGCTTTTGTTGTTGCAGTGGACAGGTGTCTTTTTGATAGTGTTGTTGGAGGAATGGTCTACAGAGCTTCATTTGTTTCCACTAGAGTCAACACTTTGACACATAACCTGAACACAGCGTAACATATGGAAAGGCGAAATGGGTCTGAGCCATGACATTTATCATAAGTATCCTAAGTGAATCTCCAGACACAGCTGTCCGCTGGGCATCAAGAGTACCAGCTTAAAGTGTCCCGGCTCAGTGTTCCTCTCCTACTGGGTCACTCACACTCTGGGCTTAAACGCATTAGCATCTAATACTGGCACCTTTCTGACAGCTGTCATCTTGCAAACACATCCCAGCGTCCAGGTTTTTGTTTTTGTTTTTTTCTCACACACATGTACATGCCGCATGACCGTTCTGTGAAACTTCAGCGAGTTAAAGAGGAGCAGCAGCCAGCGTTAGATAAGAGTACACATTGTGCACATGGTCTAGTGCTGTGGATCTGTCCACAACTCTGTCTGGATCAACACTCGCTCTTACGCAATGCAACGCCCCACAGCACAACAAATCTAAACAATGCTCAAGTCCTCAAAGTACTTTTTCATGGCTTCCACATGGAGGACCTGGAACATTGGTGACGTTAGCACCCACCATATGCCACTTAAGATATTTAAATTATTGCCTTAGTGAAGCCTTTAAATCCATGTAATTGCTTAGTGTGACTTGTATGGAAGTAATTTGATTGATGCAATCCCCACCCTGTTTCTGCAAGTATACAGCTGAGCAGAGCTGAGGTAAGACTAAGCTCTCTGCACATCAGCACAGCCAAACCCAATGTTATTATTCATACTTTTCTACAAGGACAGTAATACAACCTAATAGACTGTGAGCAAAGCCCCTCTAAGCTGGGCATGTTTAAATGTTTAAACAATCTAGTCTAGTAGCTGTCCTACTGCAGATGCTTGATCACTGTTTCTGCAATTATTTCTATTACAGTTTACTGTATATCTTTTGTATTCTACTATTAAAGATACTGCAGTGCATCACTGTCTGCTGCAAGTCTCTAAAAAAAGCAGGTTTTTTTTATTGTTGCATTTTATTTGACAGTTCACAGTAATCACTTGTCAATCAATAGTGATCATCTGTTAAAAATAAAACACGAGACCTTAAGATGTGATCTACTCAACTCTTATAATTAATGATTTTAATAGATGAGAATGATCAGCCCACAGTGGGATTTTGGCCAATCACAGCTTGCTTCTCACAAAAAGGAGTGCTCCTTTTGGTTTACACTGATGGCAATACTGAGGCCGTTTACATGCACACTAAAAATCCAATCATTATCAGTTTCTGGAGAAAATTCAAGTGATCAGATAAACAGCATGACCTGATTTCCTTTATCTGATTACAGCAGTAATCTGATTATGAGAAATCGGATTAACACACCTAGATTTCTCCCCAATTGTCTGATACCTTCGTGCATGTATACACATGAATCTGATTTATTTCATTCTTTTACATCTGCGCATGTGTAAAACAAACAAAAGGCAGGAAACGGAAGTGACTTCTGAGAACTAAACATCACAAACATGGCGTATAAACGAATGACAGCAGCAGCATGGAATCTTTTTTGCACATCTATAAACTCACACATTAGGAGCTAACACCAAGACCGCAGGCATTGCAAATTTCAACAAGACAAGACCAAATGTTTTGAAAGTAACAGGATGGAAGATTGTGTCTTAAGTCACTACGTACGTATTTACTCCAAAAGAAATCCAACAATATACTGAAACATGTAAACCAGGGTTTTTTGATTATCGCAATTCAGAAATGCGTATAAACACATCAAATCTGATTTTTACTATTATCTGATTACTCACAGTTATTGGTTTGTTCTGGTCATGTAAATGGGCTCAATGAAGGAAGCAAGGAAATGGGTTATTCCTTTGCAAAACAACTCAAAGAAGATAAAAACAAAGAAACAGGAAGCAAATTAAACATGGGTAAATGTTGGCAATGTTTAATGCTGCAGAGATAATTACAGCATTACTACAGTCTATAACGGTAAACTCCAAAGCTAAAGTCCGGTTTTACCTTTTTTTAAATAAAAGAAGCAAGAAAGGTTAGTCTGAAATGAATGACTGCTCTTCTATACTGCTCTGAGTAACAGTGAAATGCAATGCTAACCTAAGTGACACATGAGGCCTTGATCTGGTCCCAAATAAGCAATCACTGATTTGTCCCGGGAAATTATTTGAAAGAACAAAATGTAAACCATCAATTTTTATTGTGATTTTCACCAACTATGCACAGGTGGTGACAGGCTTTGATCTGGAGCACAAAGCACTTACCAAAATGTGTTAATGTGTAAAAAAAATAAACAAAAAACTAGTACATAGTCTTTTCACCATCTGGAAGGCTCTTGTTGACAGTGTTTGAAAAAGTGCAGGTACTTTCGCTGAATAACTGGTCTGTGATTGGATTTATCAACCACAGTTTTATCCAATAAGAGCAGCATCATGCTATTTATGTTCATAACAGTAAAACGGCTGCTCCATCTTCAAACATAAAACACACCCAGAACTGTCAGCACTGCCACCTCATTGGACACACTGGGCAAGTTTCAGTTCAGACGAGAGTACTTTGCTTGGAGCGGCTCAAGATGGATTTTTGTGTTTGCAAATTTTCAAATATTGCGAGAATTAAACTTATTTTTTTACGTTATTTTCAGACCCCACTTGGGAGAGGAAGGCTAACGTAGCAATTTTAGTTGATGACCCTAGTAATCTAATCTAAAATGAAAGGGAATATATAAAACAGAACCCCCTTTCAACTTGAGACCATTGGCATTTGCCCTGTTTGCCCACCCCCTTGCAACACTCCTGCAAGTAAGTAGCAGTTAGCTTGCAATTGACACCTGAATATCCTATGGGAAAGTGAAGGTATCCTCCTACAAAAGGGTTTTGGAAGATGCTATAAACTTCAAAAGTATCTCGTAAAAGCTGCACATGTTTTGGATGAAAGGAATTGGTTTTTGAATTTAATATCTGTCAGTGGCTCTCCTAGGGCTAAAGATGAGCGCGGAAGCTAATGGGCAAGGACTGGCATCAGAAGCGAGGGGGAAGAGTGGTCGACTTCACAGCTTGCACACATCTGTTGAGGACTTATATTGAGATTCTTGATACTTTTTATGGATTGATGAAGGTGGCAGTCAAAAGAGTAAAAAAAACAAAACCTCTTTTGCAAAGTCCACTGATCATTCACTCTATGGTCCTGTCTAAGTCTTCATGTTAACATATCTCCCACCCCAGGTTAGATCCAACTGGCTTCAGAGTAAAATGCATAAGACCTGTTTGTGCATTGACACCCAATTTATTTGTTGAATAAAGAACGATTCTGTATTTTAAGAGATGTCCAAATGTAAAGCAAAGCACTTATCAGATTTGACCATGAAATATCTGTATTGTTTTGCGTTTGAATTGACTCATGACTGTGACGGTCACATGTCCGACCACATCTGAGCATGTATTTCAGCTTGCAGGATGTTTGTCCCTCAAAGACAGAAACTGGAATAAACCCATGACAAAACCAAACCACCCTTGTTTAATCAATAGACAGTCTATTACTCAATCTCAATAAAGAACAGAAAAAAAAAAAAAGCTTTGGAGGGTGAGCAATTTAAAATATTCTTGATATACCAGTTCTGACCCTATGCCCATCTTTAATATACAGCACATGTCCGACAGCTACAGTTTAGAATAGTAGCCATATAATGTCAATGTGTGCAAGTGGAGAATAAAACAAGTCAGGCCCTGCTGTGCACAACCCTTACATGTGCCTCCACGCCTCCCGGAGACCTTCTGTTGTGTTCTATTGTAAAACTCACATGTTTTTAGTTTATTTTAGGCTGCTGTGCCGTTAAAAATCTGATCGGAAGTTGGTAAAGATAATTGAGCTTCAGTAATAGTTGATAATAAATATATTAAGGGGGGGCAAACTCTATATTTGCAAGTATAGTGGTGACTATCCTTACCTGCGCCAAAATCTGCAGCCACAAGAGTTTAAAAGAGGACATGTTTTGCTAAAACTGTAATGATTCTGTTGCAGATTGGCCTCTTTTTGAATTCTCTCGAGGAGGTTTTGTTGTGGCTGCCGCTCCGCTCTCATGTAAACTGTGAAGCCTGTGTCCTGTCTGAAAATGAGGACATCATATGTGCAAGTAAAGTCTCTACAGAAGAGGGAGTAGCAGAAGTAGCAAAAAGAAAACCCACCCCTACTGGTCTGGTGTATGCACTACATCATTTTGGCTGACTCCAGCATTTGTGTGTAAACAGCCCTAAGTGGAGAGGTTTGCACCAGGGAGGACATCTAATTTGTGCCTAAATATGTGAACCACTGACAACTCTTTGTGTTTAATATTTAATTTCATCATTCTTGACACATGCAAGTTAGCGACATACAGTATTTGGGCAAAAAAAGAACCACAATCTTAAAGCTTCATTACGGTTTTTTTTTTTTTTTTGCTGTCCCTGTCTCAAAATCAGCTCTCCCCCAAAAGCAGTTTAGGGTCCTCTCCTGCTTCTCTTTTATTAAAAAAAATAAAACCAGACCAATTTTTCCTCCACAAAATACTCCTCTTTTGAGCATGTGATTGACCAAGGTTTTCTGGTTCTGAATAGAAGTTCTCATCTATTAAAATCCTCTATAATAAACAGTAGATGGCATTTAAAGCCTGTTTTTTTCACAAATGATTGATTTTACAATAAACTATTTGGGGTTTAAACCATTTTTTCCCAGCTAGACGAAAAAATATCAGGTGCAGTCTGTTTAATTTTTAACGAAACTGTTTGCTTTGGCTCTAGCTCCTTAGGCTCTGACCACTGAGCTAAACTGCCACTGCTTTCCTGTCTTTCCTGACTGTCTTTCTGGACTTCACTCATCTTTTGAATTCCATTTTGAATTTCCAGTTACATTTCCCCTTCGCTTCAAGTAAATGTGCTTTTTTTTATTTGCTGTCTTTGTAAATCGTGTCCTCTTTTAAATAAATCACAGTTAGCATTTTTATTGGGAGTTGTGAACATTGGCCATAAGATTTTAAACCAAATTAAAGTACTTCATGGAGGACAAATGTGCCCCTGAGCTCTCTGTATGAGATAAACTAAACCACATGTAAATATAAATGTAAAAAACCTTGTGAACACATGGATGCAGAATCCAAGTGTAACGTTGATCTAAAAGTGATCTGACTTCCATACTTTCATATGTACTAGTCATTTTATTGGCAGAGGTAGTGTGTTTTTTTTTCTACATTAATGAAAAGCAGAGGCTGTTTATATTGAATAACCTTCTGTTTGATAAACTGTTGAGTTTATGGAAACGTGGGAAAACTCTGCCCTCAGCTGGTCAAATACAAAACAACAAGCTTTAGAAAGAACATTTGTATTTATCTGTATGGTAATAAACATCTACCATGAATAAATGATATAAAAAATTAAAAGACACCTGACTGTAAACCTATCCCACTGAGCTTATAAACATCTACATCGCTACAGTTAAGTCAAATACACAGAGTAAACAGCCGATTTGCTCAGTTCTCACTAATAATTAAACAGGATGAAACATGTATTTTAGTTATTTCATATTTTACTTTGGAAAAAAAAAAAAAAAAAGTACTGCAATATACTGTCTGCACCAGCAGGAGGCAGCAGCTGATCTCACAGTGATTTCTCAGAGTAAATATGTTTATTTCCAAAAGATATTCTGTACTATAATCATATTAACTGTATATATACACCAGAGTAGAGTGTCCTACCGTCAAATAACTGGCCATCATTACTGGTGTGTACATATCTTGAATTACATCTTGAGCTGTACCTACTGTCACCTCCCATGTGATCTGTTTAACCAATGGGCTCAGTGGAAAGACAAGCATTTTTTTTTTACGTTTTAACCAGAAAAAATAGAGAAACAATAAAATATATCTGACCATTTTGTCATTTTTGCCATATAACAGATGTCTCTCTATCATTATTAGCATTGTCATTTAAGCCTCAATGGGAATCTACACCTTTCTGACTGAGCATTTGGGATTTTTTTTCACTGCAGTAAATACTGATTGGCAACAGGGCAGAGGAAAGTCTGTTGCTATACTTTTCAATCTCCATAATTCATTCAGGAAAGTGTCACAAAGATGTACCCTGTAATTTATTAAAGAGAAACCATGCAGGACATCATCATGGCTTTACTTTAGAGGATTTTTACTAGATGTAATGTTTAGCTCATACCGGAAGCTTTGGCCAATCACAGACTGACTGTTAAATAAGGGGCTGGTTGGTCTTGGGCTCCAAAATTATCTGAGCGGCCATCATTGTAAACCCAGACTTCCACAAACTTCCACAAATCACCTTTAAACACAACCCCTGCAGTACTGAAACGCCAGGAAGGGCAATTTTTATTTCCAGCTGCAGTACGGCAACGGCTGGTCCACTTAAGGCGTTGAGAGAGTCCGAGAAATCCAAAGAGAAAAGGGCTGCAGACTGAGTGGACGTCTGTGTTGGGGCTGAAAAGGAATAACAGTTAGAGAACAATGCAGAGCCAGGAGTGGAAGTTCCCACAAAAGCACACCTGTGGTTCATTTTACCACCCAAACAGGCCTGCTCTGCCCGGCGGCCATTATTTCTCGGAGTGAAGAGTAAAAGGAGGACAAAGGAATGGGAGCAGGTAAAAGTGACGGTACAAGTGGGGGTCTTAACCAGTGCAACCAACGGGAATAAGTGATGTGTCGAAGAAAGAAAATTCACAGGTGGATCATGCTATTGTTCAAAAACGACAGTGCTAGCATTACATCTCATACTGGTTTCTATTAGTCTGGACTGCTTTTGAAATTGGTCAACTTTTTAAAGGTCTCGATCTCATCTCAGACTCGTTCTTTCTTGTCTTGGTCTCTGACTGGTTTATTTGTCCTCATCTTTCTTAAAACTTGAACACTCTTGTCCTTTTAATCTCCCTCTAACTCTGTGTTCTCCTCCAGACTCTAACACCTTTAGAAGTTGAGAAATGTTAGAAGGCCTGACTCAAACAAAAGGATTTAAAAATCTTATCTGATTTTGAAATCTGGCGGCATCTCTATTGCCTGTGGCTGAAGATCAACTCTGGAAGATTCATCCCACATCTCCCTGATTTGGTCGGCGATGCATCAGGAACGTAGCAGTTCATTTCAAACTGGTTGGGCAGTTTTAACACTGGCTGTACTACACTTCTGCTTCTTTATGTAAACATGAGGAAGGCCAAAACAATATAAATAGAATGATGTAGTCTGTGCAGTGCCATTGTTTTTAGATGCAGTGTGCGTAGTTAAGACACTGGAGATTATTTGTCTTTGTGTTTGATTAGCTGTTCATTTTGTTTTTATGTGTGACATGCCACTTTGACTTTGAGATGGCACCGAGGATTTTACTGTTGAGAGTAATCACTTTTCATGATTGGGTGAACGGCATACACTACATATGTTTAAGACATAAATCTACAGCCTTTTCTTCCCTCACTGTCAACTCAACTATGATCTACCGTATTTTCCGGACTATAAGCCGCTACTTTTTTCCCACGCTTTGACCCATGCGGCTTATACAGAGATGCGGCTTTTCTATGAATTTTTCTTCAGCCCTCAGGGGGGCGCTCTAGCAGGAAGTGCAAAAACGAGACAAACGAGGCAGCGGTAGTCAGTACAAACAAGAAAGCGCCAGTTTTTATTCTTAGCACATGCAACCCAAGACGCACAACAGCAAAATACGGTAATATTTTGACACACTCACCTCCTCATAATGGAAAACAAATGAAGTGACAGTGGTTTGGTGTTCAGTGGTTTCAGTACGCAGGAGGAAGAAAAATAAAGCAACTTGGTTTTAGTGCACAGGAGGAAGATGAATAAAACCATCAATGACTTTTCTGTTTTGTTTGATCAGCACTTTTACTGCCGTGTTACAGGCACTGTTCAGAAACAATCAGTTCAGGTATATGAATACACACTTATGGTACAAAATCTTTCTATGTAAATATCTTATTTCTCAGCCTGGATATCTGCGGCTTATATGTGACAAAATATATATTTCTTTTAAATTTTAGTGGGTGCGCTATTTAGGTGCGCTCTATAGTCCGGAAAATACGGTAGTCACGTGATTTTCATCTCCTCGCAACTCTGAGTGCTATTTATATCCTGATAATCAACTTATTTTAAAGGTCTTGTTGTGTCTCCAACCAAAACGAAAATGTTGGGTCAGAAAACCACTATACCTGTTCCGGATTGGCTGGATTCGGGCTACGCCTTTGCTGTTGTTGGAAAGATGGAATTAAGCACAAATTCAACTTGATTAATCTGTAGTGTGAGCCACAAAGCCACCCTGTGTAACTAGCCAGTAGAGGGTGCAGATCCCATTCTGTGCGGCCATCTTTATTTTACAAGTAGAGATGTTTTAAATGGCAAGTTTGGAAAGAGCATGCCTTCTGAAACAGTAGGGTCATTTTAGTCTATTATGTACCAATAGGACTCTGTTAGGGTCCAGTGTATTGGCCTATTTTCTTTATTATATGCTTAGTGTGCTAGAGAACTCACAGAATCTCTCACCATATAATAATAATAATAATAATAATAATAAGAATAATAAGAATAATTCAATTCAATTCAATTCAATTTTATTTGTATAGCCCAGTATCACAATGACAATTGCCTCAAAGGGCTTCACAGTAAATGAACACTCAAGACAATAAATGCACAACAGACAGAGCATGACAACATCCCTGTCCTTAGACCCTCCATCAGGGTAAGGAAAACTCAAAAAACCCAGCCGGGGAAAAGAGAAACCTCAGGGAGAACCACAGAAGGAGGGATCCACCCCAGGACGGACAGGCCGTGCAATAGATGTGTCACTGACAGATACTCAATTATATGTACAAGTGAATGAAGTTAATTAGGATAAAGTCCATAGTAATCTCAGCAGGAACAGTTCATCTGAGAGGGACTGGGTCAGGATGGGTCCATGGGTCGGGACAGGATCACCGATGGGCCACAGCTAAGGTCCAGTCATCACTGGGACGTCTAACAGCAGCCAGACATCTGGGAAGAGTGGGAAAGAGCAACAACTTGTGAACAGTAATGAACTGAGCGGAAATGTAATTAATATATAACAGAGGATAGAAGCTCAATGTGTCCCTTCCTCATCATGAAGGCCAAGAGAAATCACAGCTAATCTATATATCCTGACCATAAGCCCTATCAAAAGGAAAGTCTTAAGCCTAACCTTAAATATAGAGACTGTGTCTGCCTCTTTAACGTGAGCTGGAAGTTGATTCCATAAAACAGGAGCTTGGTAACTAAAGGCTCTACCTCCCATTGTACTTTTGGAAACTCTAGGAACGACTAGTAGCCCTGCATTTTGAGAACGAAGCGCTCTATTAGGACGGTACGGCACTGTGAGGTCTCTGAGATAGGACGGGGCCTTCCCACTGAGGGCCTTATAAGTGAGGAGGAGGATTTTGAACTTAATTCTGAATTCTATTGGAAGCCAGTGAAGAGAAGCTAACACTGGAGTAATGTGCTCTCGTCTGTTTGTTCCTGTTAATATTCTAGCTGCTGCGTTTTGGACGAGCTGAAAACTTCTCAAGGAGTTATTTGGGCATCCTGCCAGCAGAGAATTACAGTAGTCTAACCTCGATGTAACAAACGCATGAATCAGTTTTTCGGCATCACTTTTAGACAAGATATTTCTAATTTTCCCTATGTTGCGCAGGTGAAAAAATGCAGTTTTACAAGCTTGGCTAATGTGGGTTTTAAACGATAACTCTTCGTCAAATATTACGCCAAGATTCCTGACAGTTGAGCTCGAAGCTACACTAACACCATCTAAATTGACTATTTGGTTTGATAATGTGTCTCTTAGATTCCTGGGGCCTAGTATAATCAACTCCGTTTTTTCTGGGTTTAAAAGAAGGTAGTTTAACGTCATCCAGGTCCTTATGTCTTTCACGCACGCTTCTAATTTGTCCATAGGATTGATCTTATCGGGTTTAATCGATAGATAAAGCTGGGTGTCGTCGGCGTAACAGTGGAAGTTAATTCCATGTTTTCTTATTATACTGCCTAACGGGAGCATGTATAATGTAAAAAGAATAGGGCCTAATACAGATCCTTGTGGTACTCCATGGCTAACTTCTGTGGATGCAGATGATTCCTCATTAACTCTAACAAACTGGTATCTGTCTGTTAGATAAGATTTAAACCATTTGAGAGCTGATCCTCTGATTCCAATGTCGAACTCTAACCTCTGTAGCAGGAGACTGTGGTCTATCGTGTCGAAGGCTGCGCTGAGATCTAAAAGGACTAGGACAGAGACCAGTCCATTATCTGAAGCCACTAACAGATCATTGGCGACTTTGACTAAAGCTGTTTCTGTGCTGTGGTACGGTCTAAATCCTGACTGAAAATCTTCAAATAAGTTGTTGTCCTGCAGATGATTGCGTAGCTGTGTAGCTACAATTTTCTCAAGTATTTTTGAAATAAAAGGAAGATTAGATATAGGTCGATAGTTTTCTAAGACGCCTGGATCGAGGGTTGGTTTTTTCAACAGAGGTTTAATCACTGCTGATTTAAAAAACTGTGGGACATAGCCTGTTTCAAGGAAGAGTTTATTATATTCAAAATAGTTTCAGTGATAAAAGGGAAGACCTCTTTAAAAAGTTTGGAAGGGATCGGGTCTAAGATACATGTGGATGTTGTAGAAGACATGACGATTGAGGCTAATTCATTTAAATCTACGGCGTTGAAGCGGTCTAACATTAAAAGAGGTTTGATTGAGGAATGAGCTTTTAGGGCACTAATCTGTTCTGAGCTAAAATTGAGGTGGATTTGGTTTATTTTATTTCTAATTGTGTTTATTTTATTATTGAAAAAATTGAGGAAGTCGTCACATCTAAGATTTGGAGGGATGCTAGGTTCTACTGAACTGTGACTGTTTGTCAGCCTGGCTACAGTGCTGAACAGAAACCTAGGGTTGTTTTTGTTTTCTTCTATCAATGTAGAATAATACGCTTTTAGCCTTACGCAGGGCTTGTTTATAAGTTGATAGACTGTATTTCCAGGCCTTGAGAGACTCCTCGGAGTTGGAGTGACGCCATTGTCGTTCTAATTTAGCGTGGCTTGTTTGAGGAGACGAGTTTCTGGTTAAACCAGGGTGATTCTCTACAACTTCTGATGACCCTCGGTTTAAGCGGAGCTACACTATCCAGAGCTGTTTGCATTGAACGCATTACAGTGTTGACAAGCTGATCGGTTCCACTTGGACTGGAGCTGTGGAGGCTGGTCTCTGTATTCCTGGCTAATATTGGCTGAATTGCTTCTTTAAACTCTGAGGCAGTTTTATCGGATAATACTCTTCCAATATGTTTTTTTTTGTAAGGAACGCGGTAGTCCTCGAGCGTGAACTGAAAGGTAATTAAAAAATGATCCGATAGGACGGGGTTATGAGGTAGGACTTTTAACTGACTGATCTCTATACCGTAGGTTAATATAAGGTCCAGGGTGTGGTTGTGCCTGTGAGTGGGTTCACTTATGTTTTGTACGAAACCGACGGAATCCAATAAGGTCATAAACGCACTGCTGAGACTATCACTGCTGTCATCAACATGAATGTTAAAATCCCCTACTATAACGATTTTATCCGAGTCTAACAGTGTACAGGATAAAAAATCAGAGAATTCATTTAGGAACTCGGAGTAAGGGCCGGGAGGACGGTAAATAATAATAAATGAAACAGGTTTTTGTTTTTCCAGTTAGGGTGCGTAATAGACAACATAAGGCTTTCAAAAGAGCGGTAAGGCTGTTTCGGTCTCGGGCGAATCAATAAATTGGAGTGTGAGATTACTCCCACTCCTCCACCTCGGCCTGTGCTTCGAGGTGTGTGAAAGTTTACATGACTGGGTGGAGTAGCTTCATTTAGACTAATATATTCGTCCTGTTTTAGCCATGTTTCTGTTAGAGACATTAGATCGATTTTATGATCTCCAATTAAATCATTAACTATTAGTGATTTAGACGAAATTGATCTGACATTTAGTAATCCACAGTTGACGACTCTGATGCGTTTCCCTACATTTAAGTTTAAGTTAGGTGTGTTATTTATTGGTTTTAGGTATCTACAGGAGCTTGTGTTTGAGTATCTGGGCACTCGGGGACAGACACAGTCTCTATGGGGTGAGATGTTTCAAGAGAAGAAACAGAGAGGCGTTTAAGACTGCGACTCTGTGTCCTAACCAGACAACTAACAGCTACAACATCATCCGACTCCATACCCACACTATGCTGTCTTACAGGGTCTCTAATCCCCTGTGACCTGCTGAGATTTCTTGTGTTAAATGCACCGGATAGCCCTGTCTATATTACTAGACAAAATGGCAGCGCCATGTCCAGTAGGATGCAGGCCGTCTGCCCTCAGCAGGCCTGGGCGGCCCCAGAAGGAGGGCCAGTTATCCACAAAACCAAAACCTTTCTGACTACAATACCGGGCCAGCCACCGGTTCATGGAAACTAACCTGCTATACATCTCATCGTTACCCCTCAGGGGAGGGGGCCAGAGACGATTAATCGATGCCGACTCATCTTACTCCCTAGCTCAAAAGTCCTAGCTAAGCTGTCTTTAGTAATCTCTGACTGTTTCATCCTCACATTGTTGGTGCCGACATGAATAACTATCTGCTTGTATGTGGTGTTATGTGCCTGGGAGGAATCTGCCTTCCTGCGTGATGCCAGCACCCTAAGATTGGCCTCTATGTCGGATGCCCTGGCCCCGGTAGACAGCGGACACTGGCTGGCGTCTCGAGTCTAACATTGCGGGTTATGGAGTCCCCTATCACCAGAGTGCGTTGTTCATCCTCGCCGCAGCGCCGGCGAAGCAGGCCGGCAACCAACGCAGTCAAGCGGACTTGAAAGCGCCGAGAACCGGTTCGCAGTCGGGGGGGGTGACCGCGGACAGGGACGCACAACCGGAGGTTCTCCCTTGCCCGCATGCCCGCCGCCGGACCGGGACAAACCCCGCACTCTCTGCAACAGCTGCCGGAGTAGCTGAGCCAGAGCTAGAGCTAACGCTAGCAGGGCTGCTGTCAGACCTGCATCTAACTTTATCGGGAACCCTGACACATCTAACGTAACTAAACCTTGTCTTTGCTGCTCTAACTCCTCTAACTCACAAACGCGTCTCTCTAGTAGAGACAGCCTCTCTAACAACAACGAACAAGAAACACACTCCATCGCCATGATAACAACACACCGTAACTAGCTTAAATACCCTTAGGTGACCTCAGCTAATAGCTAGCCTACTAGCTAACTCAAACAATACGACGAACTGACTAAAGTCTAGCAGAAGAACAAAATATAACTGATTCTGAAGTTCAGTGGGATGTGATATAGTGTGTTAACAATGAAAGTGAAGTGAGAGTGAATACAAACGTAACTTTAGTACAGAGCCAGGAGACGATCACGCGCCTGGCAGGTAGAGTCACCGGGATACGTCACTGGTGTACGTCAGCAGCAATAAGAATAATATTTTTTATTTCAGGACAACCAAGGACACCTTACACTAAGAGACTAAAAACAGAAATATAAAATAGCTAAAAGGCAATATTTAAATGAATATGCAGATTTGAACAAGTATGTTTTGAGTTGTGACTTAAAAATGTCAATAGAGTCATATGTTTCTGTCCAGCTGAGGGTACTGTGTCAGTGAATGACATGATTCCACTGATGTCTTGTCTAAGAACCATTAAAATGATTTTGAATATATATTTTTTTGCACTATAAGTTACACAGGGGGGCTTTGCATCTGTATTGTTAATATTTGGGTTTCTTTTATCCTCTCACACACTGGTCTTGGTAATGACTTGAGGTCCTCACAACAGCACTTGACTAAAAAGAATGCCCTGGTATGCCACCTAAAACAGTTCATGGGTTTGTTGTTCCAAACTGTGCTAAACTGAACCCAAAAAACAGCCTCATATTTCTGCGGCTTGCGTCTTCACAACCTGTGCCCTATCTGCCGCTCGACAAGCCCTCTCTGTCCTGTATTTAATGGAAGTGTGTCTCTTTGAATTATTTTTCTTCTACCTTCCCGACACAAACAGCAAAACAGCAGAAATGAATTTTTAATCATTCTGCGCTCAGCGTAATGGAATGTCACAGCTCCGTGTTTATGAGATGCTTTTGGAAATTGCTTGTACTGGTTCTTGCTACTTTGCATTTTGCATTCAACACATTACATCATTTGTAAAGATAGCTGCATCCTGGTGACTGCAAACGTTCTCTTGTTCTCCTCAAGTGAGCAGATTAAGTTTATTGAGGGCATTTTTGCTATTTTCATTTACTATGGGCAATTTAGAGTCATTATCCAAAGACATGGATGTCGTTGGATGGGAAGACACCCAGAGGGAATCCACAGAAGTATAGAGTACACATGCAAACTCCACACACAGTTAGACGGCCTGGGAATTGATCTCACAAACTTCTGTAATACAGAGTGAATGGTTGTCTGTCAGTGTCAGGGTTTGTGTACTGGAGTCTGTCGATCCGTGGACTTCATTACTGAGATTTGTGACTTGACTCACACTTGGACTTGAACTTCAAACCTCAGACTTTTGATTGGACTTGGAATCGTCACCTGATGATTCGAATAGGCGACAATATAACTCTGGTCAACTTGAATGATGTTGATGTGGTTAGAAAGAAGAGAAAATAACTAATAAAGGAACTGAATCTGAAAAGGTTGTGTTGCAAAGAGACCTTTACGTTTAAGCTGTTGGAATAGGTTTGTTTACATATCAATCTGCAAAGCATATAAAATACTTTCTGGGATTTTGGAAGATATTAGTCACAAGTCATCTTCGGTCATGTGGCAATATCAGTCTTTTGCCCTGGGCCTAAGGAAGGTTTGTTTACACAGCCATCTAGCTAACTGCTGTGTTGGGATATTATACTATTTATTTAATACAGGTAATACCAAGATTGGTCGTCGATGATCCTGTCACACTAAGTTACATAAGACTCCTGTTAAAAAGCCACAGCACGCGGCTCTGCTACAACTAACTAATCATTTGCTGTTTGTGGGAGTGCAGTGACTGATTTTAACATAGACAGCATCTCCGCTTTACACTGAGCTGTCACTAGGGTGTCTTGGAATACACACAAAAAGCCCATGTATTTGTCTTGTAAATATAAAAGCACTAAAAAACCTGTTCTGGATTCTACTAGGAAGCTTCTTTGGTGACTTTGGCTGATAACATTTTGACGCAGGCTTTAAGTCTGATGATGACTCGGACTGGACCAGCCTTCAGTAACTCGGGCTTGGACACGAAGACTGGGGACTTGAGAGTGACCTGGACTGGAAAATTTGGTCTGTTGAGCATAATCTGTAATTAACTGATCATTTACATTGACTCAACACATTAAGGATGGAGTTTTGTGGATTTTGCAGGTGATTTTCTATGTAATGTATTTGTTGTATTGTCATAATGTTATTGTGAGCCATGTATCTCAGACGTGGAATTGCATTGTATTGTTGGGTACCGTGTGATTCTGAGCTCTAGTCACTAATCTCATTTTCAGAAAGTGAAACAGAATACGGAATGATACCAAGCTGTGGCCATATGTTGCATTTATTACATGCACTGATGGTATATTTTATACATCTCATAGACAGATGATATTAATGTTAGTGCTGATGGTCCGCACCCTTTAGTGTACTCTCCTTTCTGTGATTTTAATGAGAGCGAGCAGAGCCACATGAATAACTCACTGTTACCTTTGATTTCTGTGAGTTTCCACTGTTGCGAAGGATTCAAACCAAAATGATGCAACCTTGACTGGAAATCTAGTTAGTGCCCTGCACAACAAAATACAAGTCAAAGTGTTGCTTAGCAACAGATATATCACTCTGGCCTTGCTCCAGCGACAGATGCTGTTGGAGGATGTTGTTCAACTCATCACATAAATAACATGTTGAATGGCTCAGGTCAGTTCCATCAAAAACAGGAAGGAGGCAGATGAAATACAGCACATATGGCAAATGTGAGGCTCATGGGCTGAATACAGCACTGTCATTATCTGGACCATTAATTGGATGGTAATAGGCTGGCTTATGTTGCTAAGAAAATATCGGTGCGATAAAAGAATTCAGTTCAGTTTCATTTTATGTCTAAAGCCCAACTCACATTTAGAGTTTCATCAAGTAATTTTAGAGAATGTACAACAACACAACTATCCTTAGACCTTAGACTGTAACTGAAGAGCATTTTATTTATAGTCCACCATATCTACAGATAAATGAAAATAAATATGAGTCAGTTTTGAAAAGTTTCATCCAACTGAGTGAGAGGAGCTGGAGTCAGGGTGAGTTCATGGGTCACACAGGTTCTATTGGGACAGGCCAGGAACACAGATGGTCTGAGTTAAGATCCGGTCATCATTGAAAACACAGAAGACACTGTCATTAATGAACACTTGTGGCTCATATACAAAAAGCAGATGATCTGTCCCGGCATCATTAGACAGTAAACTACACTCATCTAAAGAGAAATAGAGACTCCACCTCGTTTATTATGTGCATGGACATTTTCAGTGTAGTTTATAGGCCATTCTTTGAATCCATTCTAGCCTTCAGTATTTCACTGGTACAATTTTGCACCATCAACTCCTCTCATCTCCTCCCACCCTCCTGCCAGTTACTGCCATCAAGCAAAACATTTAACGTCCCATGAGTTCGGAATTAAAGATTTACAAGAAATCCTCTGCAATAACAATTCTGAATCTTACGATATAAGCGTTGCACTTTGAACATAATGGCTTTAGTTAAAGAACTGCAATTGACTGATTGAGTAATTCTTGTGTGTGAATGCTATTGGAGCCAAGACAAAGACTAACTTCTGTCTAAGCTTGAGATAGACAAAAAAGATTTATCCTGACATAAAAGACAACATTGTGTTTGCTCTTTTCTCCTTTGGTCTCAAGACGATCATAATTCTTCTGAATAACAATTGACTCCTCGATAACGATTCAAGATTGGCACAAACTTTGGCTTATTAAAAGACTGGCTCAGCAAAAGTCTTAATTAAAATGGCTTCACCTTTGTGGCTCTTCTAAATGGAAATATGTCCTGCGCATGGAGCAGTATGTCACTAGAAAGCAACAAAACGTCACTATGAGGAATTAAACTTAACTGAAAAGAATCATGGCTCATTAAAATGGAAAAGTTAGTCAGTTACCGATGTCATTGTAGTGGCCTTTTATCAAAACTTTCAAAGACCAGCTATGTTAACGTTGCCTAAACTGTCACTTACTCCTGTTTTTGTAATGAAAATCAATTTCTATCTAAAGTCACGCCTAGATCACACCATCCTTAAATCCCGCTCTTTAATTCAAGCAGATAATCAGGCACTCAGCGCTTTGATGGTACATAAAATGTCCAGGTGATGGCGCCATTGCTTCACGTTTCACCCACTCCAGCCTGACTCAAACAGGTGAACCTCTCAGAACTTAAAAAAAAAACCCCAAAAACTGCTCTTCACATCAACATGGAAATGCGGGGGTTTCTAAATACGGGCTGCGGAGTGTGCCCTCACCGTGTGGCTGCAGCACTTAGGCTCGCTGATCCTTTGAAGTCCCCGAAATAGGCTTGCGAGCAGGTATCATTAGGGTTTTAGGCGGGCAGCGAGACGTGGGCTTCTCCATCAAAGCTGCAGCTCCTCTTTGTAATGGAAACAACAGAGAAGGCTGGATTACAGCGGCCACCGGTTCTTCACGTCGGAAAGTGCACAACAGGCTGCACAGTAGGCTCGGTCATGAAAGGACATGTCAGATTTTTTTTAAAATTGTGTACTAATTTTTCAATCATGTCAAATTAATATAACTAAATGTTGTCAGCCAGAACATGGAGCCTGTTTGTTACATAATTAATGAACGGTAACTCCATCCATCTATCCATCAATCATCCTTCCATCTTCTTCCTCTTATGAAGGTTAGCTTAATGCACACATGTTTGCTTTGGCAACAGTATTTACGGTAGCCCTGCAGGGACATGATATTGTCTATGAACAAATCAGAGCATTCAACATTCAAAACACAATATCAGTATAGTTCATAAATGTCCAAAGCCTTTGTGCGAGAACGTGTGCTCAAAAATAAAAATGAATGCGCCAGTATACAAGCAGTGCTCAGTTTTCTATAATAAGAGCACGACAGTACAACTGATTATGTCTCAATACAGTATAACATTTATAACAGCTCATTTCAACACTCTAAAACAGTCAAAGCATCAATCATTAGTCAAATGGCAGTCAAAAAGTTTTTGCCAACTGATGACAGTGCTTGTGGTGAAATAACTACATTTACCAGGAAGTCACACATCAGGGTCTTTACATGTAGCAGCTTGTGACCTGTGACTAAACAAAGCACCGGGAACAGTATCGTCACGTCAAAAAAGTGAAAAAAAATACATTTAAACAAAGGAAATTTTACATTTACATGGGAAATGAGCTGGGATCAGCCAGTGGTGGACAGACTACTACTGGGAGTGACTGCAGAGAGGACCAGGCCGTCTGTGAATGCTTTGTGTCGAGGCAACACCCACTGTTCACTGAGAATTTGTGCTTTCACTCTCCAAAAGTCTCATATAACACCAGAAAAATTTGCTAGATTTGTCACCAGTTGCTTTTTTTGAGTTGCTAGAGGTGTCTAAATACTTGAAAAATATGGAAACAAAGTCGCTAAGTTGCCAGCACTGACACTGTCTTGCAGTTCAACATCTTGGACTCAATTCGGACGAGTCTTTGGTGAAATGGACTCGAACACCAAACTGTGAAATGAGCTGTCATGGCATCATCACTTCTACAAACTCAACTTTTATAAATGTTTTCATTTGCGTTTCTTAATGTTAACAGCGCTTTGGCCGACTATGTTTTTCTTTATTTTCAAGTGCTTTATAAATATAATTGGATTGGATAAACAATGCCCTATTAACGTTTCATCAGATAATAATATGTTTTTATTTTAGACTGCAGTTAATGAGAATGCTAAGAGTGAATAAGAAAACACAATTAAAGTGAATGCTAAACAATAATCACAGGTCTTTATTGTCAAAGTGTATTGAACCCGATGTTTATTCTCCACATGGATTATATTTCCTGCGTCCAGTTGCTGATTCATTTTGAAAACCAGAGCTGTGTTTCTCACTATATCTTAATTAACTCATACAACAATGGAACTCTGCCTTAAGGCTAATTTCTTTAACATTTGAAGAAATATAATGAAGTAATTAAAGAAAAGCTGTTTGGGAGCCACTCCGGATAATTGGAAAATAATAAGGCAACGTTTCCAGAGACAATTAAACAGATGCATTTTGACATTTTAATGTTTATGTGACTTCAGCTGTTTGCTGAAGCTGAAAATTGCAGCGTTGTGGTTTGGATTTTTTCAAGTTGTTGTTTTCTTCCATTTGAATCAGAAACTGGATGGTGGATATGCTTTGTGTTAAGATAAAGTGAATTGTCCGACAGGAAGCAGTGCCATTTAGTCTTATAGTGCCATCTTAATTTTGTGCCACACAGCTGAGAAATCATTTTAGTGCATCATACAGTCTATTAAGTCTATTAGGGGATGCAAAGGCTAGTCAGTCTCACTCAGTTTTCCTGCTCCCTGTTGACTGTCACCTTGACGATGTCTAAATCTAAACGATATCTAAAGTAATGTCACTGAGGCGACTCTTACAGATGATTTACAAAGAAAAGCTAACGTGTGAAAAAAGGAGGAAACTAGGTTAAACTTTTAACTTGAGACACAACAACAACATGGACCATCCCTTGCATTGGGCTTCTGAACAACAGAGAGCTGCAATTCATGAGCTTTTTCATTTATTTGAAGACATCTAATTGAATTTCCCACTGAGGATTAATAAAGCTAGTTTATGAAGTTGAATTGAATCCAGAGTCGGGATCATCCCAGGTTTTTGAGACAGAGACTGGACTTCATTTAACCCTACTAAATCAAAAAAGCTCTTATTTTTGTTCGCTATTCAAACCTACATTTAATCAATGTTAGCTCAAACACAATAAAAGTAGCAGACACTGTTCTATAGCTGAAACATTTCGGTAAATTAAAATGTAACCTCTGGCCACGATAAAGTTTGCAGAATTACATTATTATAATGTAATGGCTCCAATGATCAACCACATTTAAGCATTCACTGGACAATCTGCTTTTACAGGAAGGATTTCTTCATATTTAAATAATATATGTTGGCTTTTTAACTGGATGTAACTGGAGTATGAAAATACAATCAAACCACAAGCAAGTTCTTCTCCATTGAAGATGTATTCTTCTGAACCTGTTAATAAAAGAACCTTTTTAATTAGTGACAACAGGTCTATGGGTCAACTGTTAGCCTTGTGACTAGTAAGTGCTGAGTTACAGACTATTTAAACTTCAATTATGCATTGTTAACATCAGGATCTGCCTTGACACTATAGCCTGAGGATGCGTCACAATGCACAGTGTTGTCCAGGCTGTGTCGGCGGAGCTTGTCAAATGAGCAGCTGCATGCTGCTGTGTTTTCTCCCAGTGACACTGAGGCACAAGCACTATTCTGATGTTTTAGGACACGTTCATTAATATGTACAAAGCAGATCCCGAGTCTGTTAAAATATTATCAGATTATTGCAGCATATTGCAAAGCATTACCATCTTTAGTGTTTTACCAAGGACGTCATCCACAAGTCAAACTAATGTCATTCAAAAAAAACAACATAAAAAATCTGCAGTCATTTAACCTCCCTCTCAACAGTCTTTAGTTCTGGACATTTATAACAGGGAACATTCACTAGAATAGAAGAGATAGAATAAGTATGAATAAGTAATAAGTAAGTCATATACCTGCCAGTGTTACTTTTGACAGCAAATTTTAATTTAGTTTTAGTGGAATATAAACTTTGATCGTTTTAGTCTAGTTTTAGTGGAATAAATATCTGAGAATTTATTGAATTTATTCAAAAAAATACTATATCTATTATAGATTTAGTCAAATAAATATAAAGGGTAATGGATTTTTCTTTTCCTCCCAAGCTTTAACATTGTCTGATATTTAAAAGCCGTTCTCTTTTCATGGATCTCTTCTCAACTCGTCCCGTCTCTGTTTCGTCTCATTTTCGTTTTCTTTTTTCATACTTGGATGAAAGTGTCAATACATTTAGTCTGAGTTTTTGTTCTCATTAATTACTTTTTAATTTTAATTTAAACTATTTATTTTGTTTTCGTTGACGGAAACTATGACAAATTTGCCAACAAAATGAACACTGATTCCTGCAATATCTAAATTGGACCTACACCTGCATCCGATAAGGACAGAAATATACTGGCCCCAAAAGTCATGAACAGGTTGAGCATACCAGTGTCAAAAAGGCTGGGTATGGTTGCTAAAAGGTGGAGATAAATACTATTGATTGGGAAATAAGAATAAACGGAAGTGAAAAAAAACAAAAAAAACTCCAAGAAAATAATCTATTACTTCAGAATGTTAAGTTAACAACAACCTACAACCTAACAATCTTTTTCTACCTTCAGCTTAAGTTTAACTGGCCATAAATGACAGAATTTTTATTGGCTTTATTGGCTTTATAAATCTGGACCCAGTGTGTGTAGGGGCTGCTGTAGCTACAGTCTGACAGTGACGTGACATATTGGAGTTTTTAGCCCAAATCATCAGGGGCATCTGCTGGGAAAAAAGAAAACAAAAAAAACCATAATCCTTAATTCATCAAGAGCCACCGATGTAACAGTGACACGTCAGAGACCAACACTGACAGCAGAGAGAGTGCAAACTTTTTTTCAGCTTGTTAAACCGCCAGCTTATCTATTTGGCATCAAGGCCCTATTTTTTTTTTTTCCTTTTGCTCTGCACTCACATTAGTCCAATCCTTTATCGCTCTCACGCTGCAGACTCACTCCGATCCGGCCGGTACAGGGAACATTGAGTTTATATAAATCAATACGATGTCCCCGACACGTTGCGGCTGCCGGCACCCCAAGGAAGATTATAAAACGCTTGGCCAGATCAACGTGGCCCCATCATTTCTTTCGGAGGTGGGAAGCAAAAGCAGAGATGAAGAATGAATTTTGGGGGAGGACAAACAGTGCTGTGTTCAGTGAGGTAACTCAGGGTCACGGACATTTTAATGATTCTCAACGGCTAGATTCTACTTAAACGGTGACATTAAAATGTGTAAATGCATCATAATGGTTCTACTGATCTCAAAGTTCCAGTTCTATGTATATATATGAGATTATCAGTGTTACAGAAGGAAAAAAGGAAGTTGCGCATTATAATTAATGTCTGGTACACTTGTCTGGTACATCTTGAACATTAAATAGCTGGTTTGCACTTCCGTGACTACCATGGTGCAGGTAAATCAGATGGAGAGGAGGAAGGCAAAGACAGATGATAGCCTTTATTGTGCAGAGCTTGGATGCTGTTCCAAGAAAAAAAAAAAAAATAACAGGGGCCTTTGGTGGCACTTTGGCCCCTGGTCCTCTCTCCAAAAGGTGGAGTTCAACACAGCAGTCTGTTGATTGAACGGCAGATAATCCTCACTGAAGAAAGCCAGAACTTTTAATGAAGTATGTCTTGTTGCTGTCATCATTCATAGAGTCGTATTCAAAGAGAAAACATGTTAAATATACTTTTATTTGAAAAAGCTGATGACATTGTGAGGCTCTCACTTTGAGACTTAAAACGCACCGTTTATTGTCTGCATTGGATATTGTCGAACTGGTGCAGCTCTAATGTTTAGAAAGCTGGGAATAAACCAGGGACCAGTCTGATGTTCACTGCAGCAGTTCACAGCTACTACCTGCAGCTACTCACATCACAACACACCAGGATTTACTCATGTACTTATTATTTCAATTACTGGCATCAAAGCAAATGAAAGTCTACTTCAAAAATGGTTTAAACCTCATATAGAGACACAACTTGTGTTGCACTTGTGTGAGTGGTTAAAGATAGAAACAAAAATCACCACGTGACCCTTACTTAATGAAGAAGAGTGATTTTTAAACTGAGCTGAAGGATTGAGCTGCTGTTGAGGCAGTAGATATGAAGTTTCTCGTTCTCCAGACGTCCTTCTACATCTAACAACAAATAAAAGCCTACAGAACAATCCAGCTTTAATCACCGGATTACACAGTAAATTTTTTTTCTTTTCTTGTTCTAAAAACAAGTTACATGTTCTTCTTGTATTCTTTGGGCACACCATGAAGAAATGTAAGGAGAGGACAATCTGTTTGTGCCATTTTGGAGTGATACTCAATGATTCTACTCAGAATCAGGCTCCAGTCTTGTAGTAATGGCAATAATGGAACACATTATTTTCTAGAAATGTAAAAAGATCTTGTGGTATTACAAGACAAGTATTTATCTTAAAAATAACATGAAATATTTATCTGGTTTAAATATGATAGTGTATACTACTTTATAATGTGATATGGATCATATATGGCTGCAATATGCTTCCATACTACTGCAATGTTTCAAGCAGCAAATTAAATCCACCTATGAAAACACAGCTACTGTTCTTTAAAGTATAGAGCACCTCTCTCTGACATTACTGTCACCATTCTGGCAGTAGTTCCTTTAAGTGCAATCTTTTCCCTGGAGTTATAGAAGCATAGTTTTAATGTCAGAGCATAAGCTGACACACACTCGGAGAAGTGTTCATTTAAATGTCATTCACAGACCGAGGCCTAACAAGCGCTGGGCTTAGGGAGCCTTTCACTTGGACAGGTATTCAGACTTTGGGGAGATGGGACCAGGTCGGATTAGATGGGATAGTCTGTTGCCGCAGCAACTGCTACACTCCGCTGTGTTTCCAAGAGGTTGCTTTATCTGTGAGGATTACACAGAGCGCTGGCAGAAAAAAAAAAAATGAAAAAAGAAAAAAAATCTGTTTGCCTGGAGTCAAACAGTTCAGCTCCAAGGCCAAAAGCTGTGTCAGTGCCGAGCTAAATCCTCCGCCGGTTTAAACTACAAACAAAAGAGTCAGAACATGTCAACAACGCCGCGAAACAAAGTCAAATGAATCAAAGAAAGGGTGACGAGGAAAAGGAGAAGATAAGAAGCGTAAAATGAGGCTGATGTATGCTAAGTCCACTCGTGAAACAGAACTGCGGCAGTGCTAAGCTCTCAGGTGGAACGCGACCGGATTAGATGTTTCTGAACTGACAAGACCAAACAGTTAAGACACGCGGGCTGCAATCCTCAGCTCCCCCCGCCTCAGTCACACTGTTTCATGTTATTTATTTACATCGTGTATTCTAATCGTGCAACGACGAATGTGGAATGTGGCTTTCTTCTGATTATGAATTTCCATAAGAAGATTACGGCGTTGTGCGATGACAGAGGGATAGACAGAAGGCGCGGAACAACAGTGTGCTTTCATCTCAAGTTCACAGGTAGCTTTGACAGTTGTTTTACCGGCTGCTCCCACAGTCGACACAAGAGCTCAGTTAATGTGACGCTGTTATGGAAACAGGCTCGCTCTGATATTACCAAGGTTAGTCTTTATCCAGGCACAGCAAACCTCCACCGGCCCAACTTTGTACTCACTACATGAACATTAATGAAGCTACAATGACAAAGGGAGGTAGATGTAAATTTGATCAGTGGTTTTGAAGAAATGCGTACGGTAGCCCTGAAGGGCAAGTCACTTCAACAAATCACACTGCACAATAACAAATTGTAAGGCACAAAACTAAATCACAACTAAAGATATGTTTTATTATTTTTTTCTTCAATTTTTTCTTTTTCAATTGTTTTCCAGCATACGGTCTATTGTTGTAAGCAAAAAAAAGAAAAAAAAAAGAAAAATAAATAAATACAAATATTGCAGTTTATGCCACAGAAAAAACAAACAAAAAACAAACAAACTCCACATGACTTTTCTTGATGATATGAAACAATGTATTAGTTAGAGATTAAAGACATTTATTTATTATTATTTTGAATTATTGAATTGAAATTTGAATTAATTATACAATTGAGTTCCATGATATATCCATGACTACTTTAGTCCGAAATTTATTTATTTATTTATTCATTAGTATTTCTTTTTTGTACAAATTGAAGAAATTTAAATCATGATCCTGGTTATATGCATTACTGTAATTACGCACTTACACAAAAAATTTTCCAACGTGTGCGGGAATGTTCATAAGAGAAATAATTTTTAAAATGTATCTAAAGAAGCAAATTTATTTTCATTTAATCATAGAGCCACAAGTCTGTGGAACACTCTTCCAACAGAATTAATTTCCTGTACAAACGTTAAGATGTTTTCACGCCTGACCAAACACTGGCTACTGTCCAAACAAACCTGTACACACTCATGAATTGTTGGGTGATAATGTGTTCATACGTCTGTGTGTAGTTAGCATGTGAGTGAGTGAGTGAGTTAGCGATTTGTGGACATAATATGAATGATGTACTGGTAACATTCTAACGTTCTTAATTTTTCATGAACCTTCTGTTAAAATCTATTGTAACATCTACCTGTCCAAGGACTGCAGATGGAAATTAGCAGCTCTGCTAAAACCTGGCACAAAACATATTTCCTTTTTGAGGTCAATGTATTGTTGTGTATGTCCTTGTCAAATAAATAAGTTAAAAAAAATAAATAAATAAAAAAAAAAAAAAAGGGCACAATGAGTAGCTGGATGCTCCCTTAATGTCTGTTGAAGGAAGTGTCTGGGGAGAAGGAGGTCTGGGAATCTCTGCTTAGACTGCTGCCCCCAACACCTGACCCTGGATAAGGCCTGGCTCACTCTACATGATTTAAAAACCTTACCCCGATGTGAAAGACAGAACCTTAACAACAGCATTTCACAGTCTCCAAGATTTTATCACCACAAACAGTGATGGTATTAAAAGTGTTGTTTTGTGCTGCTCGTTTACTACTTGCCTTCTTGGTCTGACAACACAGATGTTGCCATAGCGACCCGGCCATTCAAGAAGAAGCGTACGCAACGTTTGGCTTTATTCCTTGGCCGATATGAACACTTCTGCCCCATGAATAACCCAGAACAACTTTAAAATAAAACCACCAGTTAGTGCTGCGAAGTGGATTTTTTTATTTTTCTATTTTCCCATCTCTCTCTCCCGTGACCTTCCACCAAGATAATCCTAGGGAAATTGAACCAGCATGAAATAAATTGGGACAATCCTAAAGTGTTGCCAACCACATTTGTGAAATTTAACCCTTAAACCTCAAAGATCCTGTGGAAAGAACCAGGCTTAAATGATGGAAAATGGATGGATGGTTAACTTCTCCCAAAAATCACCATTACTTTCATTAATTGTAACTATTAAATCCACCCTTCAGCAAATTTCACGCTGTAAACTGTGCCATATAAATCACTTAAGTGCGTCATGAGATAAAGACTTGTCTACATCTGGCCTACCTTCTGCTTTCCTCAAACATTACACGGCTCATCAAGCTTCCATTACAAGCCGGAGTTTCCTAATCTCGTGATGGAAACGGGCACATTTTACATTTTACACACTTCCACTGGCAGCAACATGTGAATAGCAACGGGCGAGTTAAACGGATTAGCTTCCTCTGTGGCCAACTCACCGCAGACACTCACTTCTGGCTCGGAATGTGTGAAAATCATCGCTGCTGGGACGAGACGCTCACTCCCGCCGTGCTCTCCGCGGAGGGTTGGATACCGGAGTTACGACAAACGGTAGCGCGTACACAACTCCGCAGTGTGTCAACTCTGCAGAGAACAAACAAATCGGTTCCGCTACACTTAACGGACATGTGTTACATTCACGAGCACCCTCGGAGACGCAATTATTTCCGAATAAAGCAAATTAAAGCGGCTCTAATGCGAGGGAGGACGCTGTGAACGCTCCATTAATGCCGTGATAAGGTCGAGGCTGGGGTGAACTCTGCGTGTTGCGTTTGTCTGGTTTGTTGTGGCTTGTGTTTAGTTGTAGCAGTGGGGTCTCCATTAAGGGCCTGCAGTGCTGAATGCTGCTGGACAAGTAAAAATGCATCCATGAATTTCAAACCCAGCAGACCGTGGATCTGCAGCTTTTGTATAGGTTCAGTGGAATTCACACAGAAAACCATTGGTAATATACCAACTAAACACATATCCACATACAGTGCTGTGAAAATGTATATGCCCTCTTCCTGATTCCTTCATTTTTTTGTTTCAGATCATCAAACAAATTTAAATATTAGACAAAAACCTTAATTTTTCAAGTAAAATTAAGGTTTTATGTGATGATTTTATTTTATTTAGGAAAAAAAGTAATCTGATCTACCTAACCCTATGTGAAAACGTAATTGCTGCCTAAACCTAATAACTGGTTGTGCCACCCTCAGCAGCAAACACTGCAATCAAGCATTTGCAATAGCAGGCAATGAGTCTTTCACATCGCTGTGGAGGATTTTGCCCACTATTCTTTGCAGAATTGTTTTAATTCAGGCACATTAGAGGGTTTTTGAGCATGAACCACCTTTTTGCCACAGCATCTCAATCAGATTCCTGACTGTGACTAGGCCACCAAAACCTTCATTTGTTTTTAAGCCATTCAGAGGTGGACTTGCTGGTGTGTTTTTATGATTAATCACAGTTAATTAATGATTTAACAATGCATGGCAATTACTTTTCACATAGGGCCATGTAGGTTCGGATAGCTTTTTCACTTTATTAAATAAAATCATTTAAAAACTGCATTTTTAGTTTGATGATCTGAAACATTTAAGTGTGACAAATGTGCAAAAAATTACTTAAATCTAGAATACTTTTCACGGCACTGTAAAATTGACAAAATCACAGGTGCCCACAGGACCTATTACCCTCCAGCTGAAATTCCACCCTCCTTTTGTACCCCTGCTAATTCATGCAGTTTGGAGATGAAGAGTGTGCATTGTTAAATGATGGCAGGTACTTGCTGTAACACTTTATGTAGTCATTTGTTGTTCACAATGATCGATGGAGTAAACACCTTGTTTTTTACCGCTCCTCGGACACTGATAATGAGT